>QEPC01000879.1:2380265-2435353 GCA_003113815.1 Sphenodon punctatus
GAACAGCTCTGTTACAAGTTCAAAGATCTTAACATCTATAAGATATAACATATGCTCTAAGTATTATTGCTATGGTTGACTCAATGCATCATATAGGATATAACATATTACCCAGTCTTTCCCCATTCTGTCAGATGAAAGAGGTGACAGAAGCTTCAGGAAAGGAAGCTTTCTGAAAAATCCATCTTTCCTCTCTCTTCTTATAGAATGAAAGGTGCTTGGAGGTCAGCTAAAAATGACGTCATGTCAAAATTGCTGACAAGGAGGTTTTTTTCTCAAAATACATAGTAAGAAGCCTGTTGATACATACTAAACAGGTTGCTTATCATATGGCTAGGATTAACAATGAGTAAACTCCAAACAAGCAAGGCCTTTTCCTGCCCTGCCTGAGACTCAGGTATCTGGAGACCTAGTCAACAGAAACAGTTAATTTCATTAAGAGACAGACTTGACTATATTGTCTATTCCAGTGTACAGGCTGATTTTCCAGTATCTGGTCAAGAGTTCAGTAGAAAGGTCACTATAGGACAGCTCTTTTAAGAAGTCATCATATAGAGAGATTAATTCTGATTTCCAATATATTGAAACACAGATGGTCAAACATATATGCCTATATACAGGATACATGACACACACACACCCTCCAGTCCCCTTACCCGTTTCTGGGGTGCCTCATCCCCCGGGCCAGCAGCAGGCACCGGTTCGGCCCATCCTGGCTGCTGCTGTCCCTCCACCACCTCCAGGTGCAGCACGACCGCCCCCTCCTCCGCCTCCACCACCACCTCCTCCGCCTCCTCCTCCTGCCGTGCTCTCTCTCCCACCACTCTCTTCTCCCTTCCGCCTCGCTCCATCCCGCCACATCCCCCTGCCGCTGTGTGCCCTTTAAATTTCCCTCCCCGGCCTGTGTTGTTGCTGGTTGCCTGGCAGTGATGCTGCATGCTTTGTCCCCGGCTGGGAATCATTTTGCTTGATTCCGGCTGGTGGTTGCTGTCCAGACTTTACTTTTTTTTGTTTCCCGGTGTGAATCGCTTTGACCACGCTTTCGGAGATGGTCCGGGACGGAGCTCTGGAAGCGTGGTTGATTTTCACCCATGCTTTGGGATTGACTATGGTGAACATCTGGTGCCTGCGAACAGACGTTCAGGGCGCTTTTGCCCCGCCGTGGGATTGACCGTGGTTCTCTGTGGTTGACTGTGATCTCGTAACGTCTGAAAATACCCAAGGTCAGAACATCGCCTCTATGCTGAAACCATATATTTCCTTTTCATATAGGAGCTTGGTACTTTGGTTTTAGTTGTCCTTAATTGGCAAATGCTTTCACCGTATGGTATTGTGACATACAGAATATGTCATAACACACAGGCATTCTTCTAGTAAAAGGACAAATAATATATCTAACCCCAAATCCTAGCACCATTATAAATATGGAAGAAAGAAGAGCTGATTTGCTTAGACAGGAGACATTTCTAGAATCCTCAGAAAAGTAGAAGTTTTTAGAACAAAGTTTAGTCATATCCAATACTGTAAACTGTCCTTCATGTACTGAATCAATCTCCTGTTCAGTACAGTTATCGCTCAGCATATCTAATATTATGTGACATGGAGAAAAATTTGCTTTCCCATACCTACATTTTATGTTCTGTAGGAGAATCTCTCTAAAAAAGGGGTGGAGAATCTCAGGCCCTGGGGCCAAATGTAGTGTATGGCTAGTTCTTCTTCGAGGATCTCCGCGATTCTCACTCTTGGGGATTCACTTCCTGCTTTTCAGGCACCGGAAAACCTCTCGTCAGCAGTATCCAGGCAGATTACGCCTGGAAAAGACTAGAACATGGTGAAGGCTCCGCCCCCTCCATCCTCCTCCCCATCCCGAGAAAAACGCGGACCCGCATCACGAGGGATGGTAGAATAAATAGGGGGAGGAGCCCTCACCGCCTCAGTTCCTTCCAACCGCGTGGCATTGGAAGACTTCTCAGCGCTTTTCAGCGTTTGTCAGCAAGAAAGGAGAAAGAAAGTAAAGAAGACTGTGAGTAGGAGTGCTGCCCTAGCCCGCGGGGACACTCCCCGGGCCTTTACGCCCTTCGGGGCAAACAGAATGCCCAAGCAGCCGGGCTTTAAATGGTGTAGCTCCTGTCCGGCCACCCTCTCAGTGAGCGACCAGCACGACCGTTGCCTAGCCTGCCTGGGAGAGGGCCACAATACCCGGACCTGTGGAGCCTGCTCGGTACTCTCAAACAGAGCTAAACGAGCCAGAGCGCTCCGGCTGCAAGACATTCTTACTAAAAGGGCATTAGGGGCAGAGAAGAGGGGCCTCTGAGGCTCCCCGCCCGGCACTCTAGGCCGATGGAAATTTCGGCTCCGATGGTTCCGGCTCCAGCGGTACCACCTAAACCGAGGGCTAGTCCCCACACCACCAGTATCGTCGAACTCAGTACCGAGGGTTTGCACAGTTCCACGTGCATTCAGGCTACCGGTACCAACCGCTCCGCAGAAGGGAGCACCGCTACGCACGCGCCCAGCCCTAGGCGCCCAGCGGACAGTGGTACCGACGCACCCCCCACACACTGATCCACACACTCATTCGAGCGTGGGACCAAGAGTGAAGAGAAAAAGAAAAAGAAGAGCTCTTCACGGGAGACAATGGAACGCCCCGGGACAGGCGCAACCCTCCAGAGACGGATCACCGTTGGGACCAACGGCTGTTACACAACCCCTGCAAGCGCTCCAACCAGAGTAGGAACCGACGAGGGTGACCGCACCGCCGACTCCACTGTCACGGTCGGTACCGCCCCTACTGCTCACCTTACCAGTGGAGCGGAGAGAGTCCCGTTCTCGATCGCCCCACTACCACTCACGGTCCCGATCACCGAGGTATCGGAACGAACATACAACCCTCCGGTACCATTTAGAGCGCAGATATCACTCACCATGCTCATGTTGCTCACCAAGGGACGGGCACTGGGACTATGGCTACGGCCACGAATATCGGTACCGATCACGCAGTCCATCTCCATACAGACAGGGATTCGATTATGCAATACGACCCACACGGGAGCACACCTATGTTCCACCGGCTCCGCCGAGGGCAACACCGACGGCAGCACCGACGGCAGCACCGACGGCAACGGTTTCACGCCCCCCACCGTCGAAGACGGGCTCGTTGCATGCGCACCTGGACCTCGGCACCGTCGGCACCGAGACACGCGGTTCCGGACCTGAAGTAATGGCCACACAGACACAAAGGTTAGCTCCATCGGGGGCTTCGCAGCTCTTGACCTCTCTATTGGGGACCCATAGAGAGGAACCGGTACCGTCGGTACCGGCTGCAGTCGGAACGGCTTCCCCAGGGAGATCAGCATCGCAGTCGTCTTCATCATCATCCCCATCCCTCGAAGAAGATGAGACCATCTCCCCACCACCCCCAGACACCATATCGGACACTAATATTTCATTAGCTACAGAGGACTCTAAGGCTTTTCAAGCGATGCTGAGGAGGATGGCATCCGCCCTCCCTAAACTCCCCACGAGGGTCGTTAGGAAATCTCAGACAGGGCCCATATTTGGTATTCTAGGGACGGGGGAGTCTGGGCATGTAACGCTACCACTGTTAGACCAACTACTGGAACCAGCCACTGCCTTATGGGGAAAACCGGCCTCGGTGTTTCCTACTAACAAGTTGGCAGATTCCCTATATGCGGTACCCAAGGAAGGGGCGCAAATATTCCATAATCACCCCCCTCCCAACTCATTAGTGATTGCTGCTGCCTCTGTAAGATCAAGGGCAGGAGGAGTACAAACATCCCCAGCAGACAGGGAGGGAAGAAGGCTGGATGTCCTTGGAAGAAAAGTGTTCTCCTCGGACTCTTTGTCCTTCAGAATTGCGAACTACGCATCAGCCATGTGCGGTTATCAGCATTGGCTATGGTCTAAGGTGGGCACTACATCGGACCCGAACCAGTTGGCAGCATTGCAAAAGGAAGGCATGCAGATGGCCCAATTCCAATTAACAGCTAACATGCATGTGGCGGATGCCAATGCCAGAGGGATGGCATCTGCCATAGCCCTCCGTAGACATGCTTGGCTTCGATCCACAGCTCTGACCCAAGAAAACAAAACTAGAATAGAGGATCTGCCGTTCGATTGTGAGGGTCTGTTCTCTGCCACTACCGACGACACCCTAAAAAAGATAAAAGAAATGAATCAAACGGCAAGATCCACGGGGGTCATTAGGGCCATACGAAAAAAGCCCTTCACTACACAGGGCTATCCCTTTTCTTCTAGAAGGACTCCATACCAGCACTACAATTACCAGGCTGGAAAGAGATTCCAGCAGCAGACTCCCTTGCCATATCACCAAACACAGGGCACACAACAACGTAAAACGTTTAACAGGCAAAGGGGCAGAGGCAAACCATCCTCTAATTCTTCGTCTGGACAGCAGACGAAATCTCGTTTTTAACAAAACGTGGATCAAGGGAGATCACGAGGATGACCCCTCATTCCAGGACCGCCTGTTGCCTTACTTACCTGTATGGGAAACCATCTCTACTGATCGCTGGGTCAGAGAGATAGTAGAACTGGGGTATGCCATACAATTCCACACCCCTCCTCCCCTCTCATCCTGCCCCCCCAGGGGCTCCCCCCCCTCCACTCAAATACTAGTTGAAATTCAAAAACTCCTACACAAGGGAGCTATTGAGCAGGTCTCCAGAAACGAATTTAACATTGGGTTCTACTCTAGATTCTTTGTAGTCCCAAAGAAGGATAAAGGCTCTCGCCCTATTCTGGACCTGAGACACCTCAATAAATTTGTTAGAAAATTTAAGTTTCGTATGACCTCCCTACCCATCATTTTTATGGGACTACAACAAGGCGACTGGCTAGCCTCCCTTGATCTAAAGGATGCCTATTTCCACATCTCGATACGACCTTCTCACCGAAAATTCTTACGATTCATTGCAGGAGACCTTCTATTCCAGTACCGGGTCCTTCCATTTGGACTTTCCACGGCACCGCGTGTTTTCACCAAATGTGTAGCGGTGGTAGCGGCATATCTCAGACGACAAAAGGTCAGAATCTTTCCATACCTAGACGATTGGCTGATCGCAGCAACATCGCAACAAGAACTCCTGCAACATTTAGAGTTGACAATGTCACTACTCAAGGACCTAGGCTTTGTCATCAACCTGACAAAGTCACATCTACAACCGTCTCAATACCTACCCTTCATAGGGGCGATTCTGGACACCAGACAGGCAAGAGCGTACCTCCCCACAGAGAGACTTCTCGCCATACGGCAGGCACTGAACACCCTGCAAACCCATCCTACCAAGTCGGTTCGATTTTTTCTTCACCTTCAGGGGTTAATGGCGTCTACCACAATGGTAACACCACATGCACGCCTACACATGAGACCACTGCAACAATGGCTCGCCCTCAATTACACCCCTACCATCCACCCCCTCAACATGAAGCTGTCCATAACGAAGGGACTTCTACGAAATTTACAATGGTGGACAAATGCAGAACAGGTTCTAAAAGGGGTACCTTTCGATCCCCCCAGCATTCAGACAACTATCACAACAGATGCATCCCTAACAGGATGGGGTGCACACATGGAGAATACCCAAGTTCACGGGCTCTGGTCTCAGGAGGAGACATATCTACACATCAACATGCTGGAATTGCGGGCCATACGATGGGCTCTAAAAGCCCTACTACCCCACATCAGGGGAAAGAACATACAGATCGTGACGGACAATACCACAGCCATGTGGTATATAAACAAACAGGGAGGAGCGCGATCCACTCGTCTTTCCAAGGAAGCAGAGGCCATTTGGCACTGGTGCATACAACACGGCATACATGCACACGCCATTCACTTGGCAGGCCAATACAACTCAGAAGCGGACTGCCTCAGTCGCAAGGCAACGGACCAGCACGAATGGTCTCTAAAGGAGGATGTTTTGGCAAATATTTTTCAGGAGTGGGGGACTCCGATGATAGACCTGTTTGCCTCACAAGAGAACGCCAAGCTTCCCGAATTCTGCAGTCGAGCAGGAGTAGTACCAGGATCGATATCGGACGCCTTTGCCATCTCTTGGCACGGGACATTCCTCTATGCATTTCCACCGTTTCCCCTTATTCACAGAGTACTGTGCAAGATCAAGACAGACAGGGCTCACATCATTGTGATCGCTCCCTTCTGGCCCCGCCAAGTCTGGTTCCAAACCTTACAGGGAATGGCATCGCAAGTCAGAAATCTTCCAGTGACATGCGACCTCCTCTCTCGAGATCAAGGGAAAATACTGCATCATGATTTACAGATGCTCCACCTCTCCGCTTGGTTGATCCTACCCCAATGAGGAACGCACCCCCGGAGGTTTCGGAAATATTACTAAATTCTCGGAGACCTTCGACTCGCAAATGTTACGAGTTAAAGTGGAAACGTTTCTGTAAGTGGTGTGAAGGACAACTTATCTCTTTACACGCTTTAAATATGAACCATGTTTTCCTTTATCTTCTGAAGCTACAGAAGTCACATCTATCTCTAGTATCCATAAAAGTCCACTTGGCGGCTTTATCATCACGTTTACAACCAGAGGGTAATGAAACGTTATTTTCCCATGGCCTAATGAAGTCTTTTTGGAAGGGCCTGATGAACACTTTTCCTCAGAGGTCACGCCTGGCCCCTCAGTGGGATTTAAACCTTGTATTATCAAAATTGATGGGCCCTCCCTTTGAACCTTTAGCTTCGTGCAACATGGAGGACTTGTCGATTAAAACTGCATTTTTAGTAGCTATTACTTCAGCAAGGAGGGTGAGTGAACTCACAGCTCTTAGAGCTTCTCCTCCTTATACGTTGTTCCATAGAGACAAAGTTGACTTAAGGGTGGACCCCTCTTTTATTCCCAAGGTAGCATCCAGTTTTCACCTGAACCAAACAATTTCGCTACCAGTGTTTTTCCCTAAACCTCATGCTTCAGTTGCGGAGCAAACGTTACACACCCTAGATGTCAAGAGAGCACTAGCATTCTACATTGACAGAACTAAAACTGTTAGAGCATGTGACTCTCTGTTCATTTCCTACGGAGGTCAAAAGATTGGAGTCAAGATCTCTTCACAGAGAATGTCTAAGTGGATTGTGCTATGCATACAAAAGTGCTATGGACTGGCGGGCAAGGTCCCACCTGCAGAACTGAAAGCACACTCGACTCGAGCTACGGCCACATCGTTGGCAAATTTTCAAGGGATAAATATATCCGACATCTGTAAAGCTGCCACATGGGCTTCCGTCCATACATTTACGAAGCACTACTCTCTGGATCTTGCAGCCAGAACAGATTCCCAGGTGGGAAGGGCAGTGCTAGACTCATTCATCAATGATCATCCTCGATTCCCTCCTCCTTGAGGTAGGTGTTTGAAACTGCTTATCACTCTCCCAAGAGTGAGAATCGCGGAGATCCTCGAAGAAGAAATAGAGGTTACTTACCAGTAACTCTGTTCTTCGAGAGAGCTCCGCGTATTCTCACATCCCGCCCTCCTTCCCCTCAGTCTCGGATGAATATTGTTGTATCTTCCGGACCGGGTTGGAAGGAACTGAGGCGGTGAGGGCTCCTCCCCCTATTTATTCTACCATCCCTCGTGATGCGGGCCCGCGCTTTTCTCGGGATGGGGAGGGGGATGGAGGGGGCAGAGCCTTCACCATGTTCTAGTCTTTTCCAGGCGTAATCTGCCTGGATACTGCTGACGAGAGGTTTTCCGGTGCCTGCAAAGCAGGAAGTGAATCCCCAAGAGTGAGAATACGCGGAGCTCTCTCGAAGAACAGAGTTACTGGTAAGTAACCTCTATTTTTTATCTGGCCCCTTCCAGTTCCTGGATTTAGCTTCTGGATCCAGTTTCTATCCCCAGCCACTGAAAGAATGAGTCAAGGTAAGTGAATAGAGATGAGGTTATGCACGCAAGGATAGGGAGAGATCCATGGAACAGATACATGTTCCGGATCCTCTTTTTACTGAACACACCACCCCCATCCCCAGCTTCTATGTGGCACTTGGAGCAACTCCTAATTTTCAGAATGACCCCTGGCAGGGAAACGTTTCCACACCCCTACTCTAAAGGAAGGTGTAGACCACTACCCCAACAGAAGAAGAAGCTATGATAGAGAGAGAATCTGGTTTGCTTCACACTGCCACTTTCAAGCAACACTCTCCCTCACCCCACACAGCTTGGTGGGTAGCAACTGGCTTACATACTGATCTGTTTTGTCTGTGACCTTAGCCAGTGACAACTTCTTGCGTCTGTAGCACACACACAAAAAATTAATCAGCAGTTAATGTCTCATTTGTTTACACCCATAGTTGAAGCGTGACTTTCAGCTAGGGCTAATTCTGAGCCCTGTGCTGCCTTAATGGTCCTATTTCTTTCTTCATTGCATTGAAGTCTCAACAGCTGAATTGCAGCTGCTCCTCAGAGCCAGGACTGTTGAGAACCCAGTTCTATCAACCAATGTAATGGAGATAAAATCATTCAAGGCGGTATCTTTTATTGGACCAAATTCTGTATCAATAATGGATATTTTTTATTGGACTAATTACCACCAACAAGTTTTTCCAATAAAAGGTATCATCTAAACTACTTTGTCTGCAGAATAGAGTAATGCAGACAAGAAGTTTGGCAACTCTGGTTCTTGTGGTACCACCTTCCTGTCCAGACATCTGCACTGACATTTGTCATTTCCTATCTACAATGAAACTTAAGGAAATATTAACATCTATTTAGCTAAAACCCTGCATTAAGAAGTCATATGATAAGAGATGGAAGACTGTTCTTCTATCTGTGATACTATTTCCTGTTCACGTTTAGTCCAAGACTATTGATTAACTTCTGCAAATTCAGCAAATATAAAACAGCTTTATGGCTAAAACTGTCAAAGTCAGAAAACGCTGATCCAAAGGGGATTCAGGGTAAATCAAGGTTGTGAAGAAGTCTTCACAGGGGAGCTAAACAGTAGCAGGAGAAGTTACTTTCAATGACTATTTCAGTCTTTCTGCAATAATATTCAGTGCAGCTTCCCAAGCGAGTACTTCTGTGCTTGTGTATTCCTTCCAACACTCACTTCAGTTCAGACTGCTACAGCTAACACACTTCTGACTCTGTCCTTCCTTGCGTATTGAAGCTCTTATTGTTCCTTTCCTTGATCCTAAAATGTTTCATTATGCTTTCCTTTGCCAAGTCAGACTGTTATGCTCCCTATCATTTTCTCTCAGCTGCATGAGTACCTACAAAACAAGTTAAGCTGCTGTGCTGTGTGTTAAATATGGTTCTACACATGCACACTTTAGCTGCTGGTTTCTACTTTTGAGTACTGTGCTAGGACTGTAGAACTTGGGTAACTTTCAAACTGTGATACCAGCACATTTGATAGCACAATAAACTCTTTTGCTCATGTACAGTTGTATATTTCCCACACATGAGCAAAAGACAGAAGTACTTCCTATTTCCATACATACTGGTACTAACCATAAAACAGGTACCAACTCTTCATTGATAACAGCTATTGACAAGAGTCCAGTTGGCATATTGTCCATTGCAACATCAATACCCAATGTTCCTCAGTAGGCAAAAACAGATGTACTGCCAGCATGACGACTGCCTGACTCAGGGTGGGGAACCACTCTTTGGGTTGGCAGGTGGCAACTAACATGCATGCCATGTAGGTGACTGACAAGCCATCCCCTGCTCCCAGTGCCCCCCTCCCACCATGATGGGCAGCCATGACAGCCAATGATGGGCAACACTGGCACCTGCCGTCCTCCTTAATGCTGTGGATATGGTAGTGCGGTGGGGGTTGACTAGTCAGAAGAGCATACAGTCTGGATAGGAAAACCCTTTGTGGTGCAATTACATGACATGTGAAATTCAGGCTTCCCATGAGCGACTTGAGTTGCTTCACAATAACCTTTTATTTCCTCAAAAATTCATCACCACGTTGCCAGAGCTAGCAATTTATCCCTGGAAAGGTGGGAGAGGGACTGCTCCTTGTCTAGCTCAATTTCCAAATATGTCAGTTTGGTCATAGGGTCCTTAGTTTTCTCAAGTTCAAGTGGCGCCCCGATCTCATCCAACACCTCCTGGAAAACCCGCAACAGTATCACACACGCCTGAGTGCCTGTCCTTCCTGCGAGCAGGAAATCATCCATATAGTGTGTGATGTGCTGTGACCACCCCCAACCCTCTGGAATTACCCAAGTTTGGGGGGCTCCCAAACCCAGTGAGTGCACACTCCTCCTCCTGTCAGTGGCATCATGTGACCTGGAGGGGTGTGGCCTGCTTCTTGCACCCCAGTGCTCCCAGACCCAGGAAAATGCTGACCCTGTAGGAGCAGCACCCCATCACCCTGCCCAGGCCACGGTACCCATGCCCCTTTCTAAGTTCTGAGACCCTTTTGGTCGTGACGGGACACACCATGACCCCGGTCTTTCATGCTTGTATGCTATCCATTCCTGAGCCCTCAGTCCCCATACTCTCCAGTTCACTGGGCTGAGTAGGCAGGGGTTGCACTCCCACAGATAATGGGACCCTTTGTGTAGGCACTGTTTCCCATGCATAAGAGGGGCCAGGCAGGGACTAATTTGGAGCCAAGTGCTTCACCAAGGCCTTGCATCCTGCTGTGCATTCCTGTAGTGACAGCAAAATGGCCTCTGAGCCCTCACCACTAGACTTCACCAGGAGGGGACTGTTGAACCCCTTTCTTAACTTTCTCCCTGCCCTTTTTAGCAGGGGCTTTGCCCCTCTTTGACCACTAAGGCATCCTGCCACAAACCAAAGCGTAACCCAGACAGTGGGAAGTGCACGGCAATGAAGAAGGGAGGGGCCCCAGCCAGCAACCACCTCCTAATCTCAACCCTAAGGGAAAGGGGGAGGAGTAAGCAGGTGAGGAGTAGGTCTTGCGGCGCTGCTCTTACCACCTGGACCATGCTCTGCAGCCACACAGCACCCAACCTGCCTCCTTTTTGCTGCGTTTGCAGCTTCACTTGCTCCCAGTGTCCACCAGGCCACTCCCCCAGCCTAATATTCATTTTCAACTGGAGCTGCCTAAAAGCAGCTCCTGTCAGCTCAGAACCTGGGCACACACTAAGCAGGCTCCAGGCTCCTTTAAATGGTGATGCCTCCAAGTCTCACAACTTGAGACTTCATTTGTGCCATATGCAGGTGTTGTCAGGGCAACACCAGCTGCCACCACTTACCTGCAGCTTCTTCCCGGCAGCCCACATCTTCTTCCTCCCAAGGAAGTGAGTGCACAGCAAACACTCTCTGTCTGTCTGTCTATCTACACATGACAGAAGAACAAAATGACTCAAAAGAAACTGAATTAGAAATCTCTGAGCTGTTGTTTTTTTAAAAGGAGACCCATGGAATATCCTGGAGATTCATCCATCCATCCATCCTTCCAGGGGATTCCATGGGTTTCCTGGTTGTTGGTTTGTTTAGATAATACAGATCTCTAATTCAGTTTCTTTTGAGTCATTTTCTTCTTCTAGCATGTGTACACTACCTTCCCCAGTCGCATACCTTTAATACAATTCAAGTTACGTGCAGCTTTACAGAGGAGAGAATGACAAGTCAGTGTACTTTAAATGAGAGAACAGGATAATGCATCCTAATCTTTCAGAATGCATGAAAATCTGAATTACACACTGTGTAGACAACAGACTAGGAACTTGTGTCTCTTTATTACAGCTGCGACATTCACGCTACTATAGTTCTGAATGTGGTAGTGTTTATCTATAGTATACAGTATCTCTCTTTTAGGGGCTTTAACTTTGCTGTAGGAATTCACACACATTTTATGCTCAGAGCTGTCAAGCTTGTAAGAAAAAAATGTGCAATTCAATTTTTTTTTCTTTTTATGTAAACAAATCTGAAAAAAGTCCCATTTTGCAGCTATAGTATAACTTTGCATGGAAGCCATAAGTGTCTTTGTTAGTCTAATCCTTTCTGTTTTCTCATTCTCCACTGCACCTGCTGGGCTTCTGCATTCCTTTGGAATTCCCTTGAAAACAACAGAACACTAGGAATCTACCTTGTCTGTTCAGCAGCACAGCAGGTGTTTTCTACCTCATTCTACCTCAATGGTTCAGAAAGCAACAGGTAGTTAGACCATTCTGGGGGGTTCACAAAGAACACTTTAGGATCCTTCAGGATGACAAGTGCTGTATACTCTGCAGGTTTTCTTCTTAGGGTATGTCTAAGTCTGGCTTGTTGCTCAGCCCTAACTGGGAGATGGAACCCTGAGAAAGCATCGCTCTCCCCACTCCTATGTCCTGTAATCTCTCCCCACCCTCCTCCCCCAATGTCCTGTATTCTGGAGATGTGTCAGTGACCACCCTAACAGTAAGGCATATGCATAAATCTGCGGAGGACTTTGGCCTTAATGTTAAAAATGATTTTTCTAAACCATAAAGACCTGCTTTGTGAGGTCCTGAGAATCCTCCAATTGAGGAATATGAGGATATTTGGCACCTGTTATGCACTTCATGCATAATATAAAATAAACATAGGCAAAAATATTTTCTTCATACTTATAAGCTTCTGCATGTCACACACTATTGTAAGTGTTTTATATGAATGTTTAACCAATTCTCCTTTTAAGAGGCTGTACTTATTTAAGAAGCCACTATACTCTATCAGCTCATTGGCATCGAATAGAGCAATTACAGTCTATCAGGTTATTGGTTTGCAAACTTTAAATCCCTAAGTAGTCTTGAACATAAAAGACCATGTTAATGGCATATGCGCTGACCCAAGGCTGTGTGCCTTTTCCAATATCCATACAATGATTTACTAAGAGCCCAATCCTACAAATATGTGTTTCCAAGCCTATTTCTTACTGCAGTGTTCTGAACAGCCCGTTAGTATTCTATATTCTGAACAGCCTTTAGTGAAGCTGCTCTTTATATTGAAGTTCTTTCATAGTCCAGAAAAAAATGTGTTTAAAAAATTGGACAAAAGAGCTCTGTTTAGTCTCAGCACACTAGCTTATAGGAGCACTGTTCCAGTTTGCCATGTTGAGCATCCATGTTTGAATGTGTTTATCATACTGGTTCAATGTTGCACATTTTAAAATACTTTCTAATTTTGTATTTACATGACAGCCCAAAACAGCTCCGAAAAGAACATTTGGATCCATTACGAACGAGCAGGTAAATATGTAAATACAGCAGGGTGTTCTTTTGAACAACAAAAGAGATTCTTTGTTATTACAGGGATCCCTCTGTGCAATGCATGAATTGAGTAAAATGAGTGGTCTGACGATGAATCAGAGCAAGGAAAGAGAGTTAGAGCTAAAAGTCTCAGTTTATATTATTGTTTAATTGCACATCACTGTGATTTATTTATTTGAGAAAGAGAGAGAAGGCAAGTGCAGTGGCCAGAGACAGGCAATGCATAATGCTAAACCTAGTTCTGATATGGAGTGTCTTGAGTTGAAGGGAGTCTCTGGGAAAGTTTGAGGAGTAAGGTAAAATTCAACATGAGTTAGGGTATTGGAGTATGGCTCTCTGTGTTTTTGCAGAACTGGAGGCTTAGGCAGGATTATCATTCCTAACTCTGAATTTCCTTGCTTATGGACAAGTCAGTCAGACCGTTGAAGTGTTCTAAATTGTATTTGTAACTGAATGTTCAATCATGTTTCAAAGTTTCAAAAAATGGTTTAAATTTCCAGTTGAAATGTAGTTTTGGATCCCAAGCACATATGAGCAGCTGGCTTTCCTGTATATTTACTTTTCCACAATGTAGTTATGCAAGGAATCTATTTACATCTGTGCATAAGATATATTAGCACAACATAATTTAAGATATTTATGGATGCATAGGGAAACAGCAGTTCCCTTATAGAAGAGTCCTACGCAGCTTGATAAGCATGAAGTTATTCAAATTGTATAGCTATTATTTTTTTAAAATCCAGCAACTTTATAATTTATATATTACCTCCCTTTGCATAAGTGTTTGCTTTGAACAAATCTAAAGAATTCTGTGGCAGGGATGTAATTTTATATAAAACTCCATTAAATGGTTTATATAGCATATATCTAAAATGGAAATTCTATACATTTAGGCCATCACTGTGCAATATGGATGTTTAGGCTATTTCATAACTACTCATTGCTGTCAATCTGGAAAGAGAAAATCGGGTAGAGGACAAGAGTCAGATGAGGCACATTTTTTTATGCCTCCAACCAACGTGGTTTTCAAACATTTTGATTTTGGACCAACAGATCACTGTCACCAGCCCCCCTAATTTCTCATTTATTATCTTGCATTTAAGAACATACGAATTGTCATACTGGGTCAGAACAATGGTCCATCTAGCCCAGCATCCTGTCTCCGACAGTGGCCAATCACAGTGGCTTGGGAGATGCACCCAACAGGTCACGATGGGGGATCCATTCCCTGTTGTTTTCCCCCAGCTCCCATCATGTTCCTTGATCCTGTCTGGCTAATAGCTGCTAATGGACCTATCTTCCAGAAACTTGTCCAAACCTCTTTTAAACTCAGCTATAATACTGGCCCTTACCACAGCCTCTGACAGTAGATTCCACAAACCAATTATACGCTGAGTGAAAAATGTTTTACTTTCGTTGGAGATAGCCGCTTTGGGCACATGATCATTGGGGGAAGAGGAGTGGCCATACATCTGAAAGACAGCATAGTGTCATGGCTAGCTCCTGGGCGGGAGGGGAGTCTTTCTGTCAGCACATTACAGTCAGTGGTGTAGTGCTAAACTGAAAAATGCGGGAGCTCTTCATGAACCCCAAAGCCACACCCCCTCAAAGCCACGCCCCCTCCACACTTAAAAATATGAGGTCACGTGCTGCTCCTATGATTGGAAAGTTGGGGAAGATCATATAAAGAATACTTACCTTAACACATTTCCCTTGGAATGAGGGGTGAAACCAGGATTAAGGTGTGTCCCGAATTAAGCCCCAACCAGGTGACAGTTATTCTTGGGGATGTGCTACAAGGAGTTTACAGTTATCCCCCAAACCCTCTTCCTCTTGAAGTTGGTTGCACTGTTCAACCCAGCAGGGTTGGAAGCTCACTGTGCTGCAGTAACTTCACAGAGCTGCTGTAGACTGCTTATCATGGGCCAATGTTAGGGAATCACTGCTTTTATGGCAAAATCCTAGAGAGTTAATAGAGAAGGATAAGCTTTCTACAGTTTTCCATAAGAGTAATGCAATTTACGTATTAAGTTCTGTAAAACAATTTAAGATTCCATAGGCTATAATTCTTCTCTGTTATAGCCTATAGATAATTCCTACTGAGCTCCCTTTCATTTCCATTTTGCTCTGTATGTTAGGCCTTTTATATAAGGGCTTTTGTGGAAACACTGAATTTCAGAAAAGATGTTTTGTGTTTTTTTAATTTTATTTATTTATTTAGACTTATATCCAGCCCTATCCCCCGAAGCTCACAATAAATACATAAAATAAATACGAAATATAGAATACATAAGTCAAACCCATAAAATCTTAAAAACACCCCCTTACTCCATCCCAAAAGATCTCTATCCCTGCCCATTAAATGCCTGGCAAAATAAAAAGGTCTTACACTGCCTCCAGAAGACATTCAAACTAGGGCCTAGGTGAACCTCCAAGGGAAGGAAGTTCCAAAGCTGTGGGGCAGCCACTGAGAATGGCTCTCTGTGGGCCCGAGTCATATAAACCTGAGCCAATTATAGAACCATCTTAAGTGCCTTGAAGGGACAAGGAGACAGACAGTCCTTCACATATGGAGAGCTAAAGCCTTTTAGGGCTTTATAGGTCAAAACCAGCACCTCAGATTGTGGCTGAAATGCTATAGGCAACCAATGTAGACTCTGGTTCACTGTGCTCTTGGTGCCCCACCCCCATCTAGAGACGGGTCGCCACATTCTGCACAAGCTGCAGCTCCTGAACTGTCTTCAAGGGCAGCCCCACATAGAACACATTGCAGTAGTCCCGCCTTGAGATAATGAAGGCATGGATGACGGTGGCCAAATGCACATTGGAAAGAAAGGGATGCAGCCTTCTCACCAGATGGAGTTGTCAAAAGGCACTCCTGACCACAGCCGCAACCTGACATTACAGGTGCAGCTGAGAATCCAGAAGCACCTGAATAGTGACCAGACCCCATCAGTGATGGGAATCTCAATCACACCCAGGTCACAGGGCCGGCCAACCATCATCACATCAGTCTTGTCTGAATTCAGCTTCAGATGGCTCACCTGTTTCCAGTCCCCAATAGCAGCTAGGCATCAAGTAAGCACCGAGACTGCAGGGCCTGGGCAGGATAAAAAATATAAGTCAATTTGGGTGTCATCCGCATATTGAAGACAATGCACCCCAAATCTATGCACGATTTCACCCTAGGGGTCTTAGATTACAAGTTTTTGCTGTTTTTGCAGCTTTGTACTGGAGACAGTGAACTGAAGATGTAGGTTTTAAAGCAGATTTATACAGTGTAAAGAGAAATGTGTCCCTTGTCGTATGTGATAGTTAAAGAAAAGCTAAATTGACTGTCTTTGCATGAATTAAAAATCTGTATACAGTGTTTGTTGTAGTTGTGGGAACTAATGACAGAATAATCAATGCACATCTGTCAGCTTGTGTGTAAATAAAGAATGGGAGGAAGGCTCTTTTTTTCCTCTTGTGTTATGTTTTTCAGCCAATCTCTGTTGCAAAAAGCAGCATATGTAATTCAGCATTTTTGCTAAAACATAAATGAGCATTAGCCCAACAAAGGACTGTACTCACACAACCTTACTAGTTACTAGTAAGAGAAAAGATGTACTTATCTTTCTTAAAGAGACGTTTGTCATGGGGTAGCAGTATTAGAAGCGTACTCCTTTGGTTAAGAGATTATAGGGTGTGGTTTAGACATAGTTAGCATGGATAGTATTTCCATGCTGTTTCCACTAAAGGAGCAAGATGTAGATTTTTCCCCCAAAGCTTTTAGGATTTCTTGTTGTGGATCTATTTTTCTAGTGTGGATTGCCCCTGAACATAACTTACTGAGATTTTAGATAATGTAAAAGTGGTGTAGTTTAGGGATGGTTTGTCAGAAAAGAGGATATAGTAGCTTTGCCACAAAATAAATCAAAATTCAAATTAATAGGGATAGGGTCAAATCCTGCTCACAGATGTATGAGCTCTGGCATCATTAACTTAGTTAATATTTGTACACAGAAATTTGTCCCATGCTAATCAGCATACAGTATATGTGCACTCTTTTTACCAACACTTAATGATTATGCTAGTGAGTTAATCATGGAATATCATGGTTAGAAATACATTGAGAACAGCTTGAACCCCTGACCAGGACGTTGAGACTGACTATGAAATGCTAGCAGAGCTGAGACAGGCTACTAAAACTGGAAACACTACTACTACTAATAATAATAATTATTATTATTAATGGGTTATTTCAGTTATCCTAATATTGACTGGGTGAATGTCTCCTCCAGGTGTGATATGGACGTAAAGTTTCTAGATGCCGTAAGTGACTGCTTCTTGGAGCAGCTGGTCCTGGAACCAATGAGAGGAGGAGCTACTTTGGATCTAGTCCTAAGTGGAGCACAGGACCTGGTGCAAGGTGTAATGGTGGTGGAGCTGCTTGGCAATAGTGATCACAATATAATCAAATTTGACATTGGGTGATTTCAGACGTTACGGGGCCCATTGGCCCCGTACCGAAATCAACCCATTTGTTCCCCACCGGGGTCACCCCGTCACGCCATATCAGACGTGCCGGGGGGATCCCGGCGGGGAATCCGGGAGGGGGCGGGGCCGCGCGGCGCAGCGTGCAGCCGCACGGCCCCGCCCCCTCCATGCACCCCGCCGCCCGCCCTCCGAGATGGGCGGGCGGCGGGGCCAATGCGGCCACCGCGTCTGGCCGAATGCGCCACGGCCCGGGATCCCGCCAGTGATCCCGGGCCATGGCGAGCGGCCAGACGTTACTTTTTTTTGGTCCCTGCCGGGGGTCCGTTTGACCACGCTTCCCAGGACATGCCCCCGGCTAGCCCGGGAAGCGTGGTTCAAATTGATCCCTTGTGCAGACTGACCGTGGCGAACATCTGGCGGCCACCAAACAGACGTTCGAGACACATTGACCACAGGTGGGTATTCACCGTGGTTCACTGTGATCTCGTAATGTCTGAAAATACCCATACTTAGTGGAGGGAGAATTGTGAATAAAACTACTGCAATATCATTAACTTTAAAAAGAGGAGACAATACTAAAATGAAGAAACTAGTTAGAAGGAAACTAAAAGGAGCAGTTGCAAGGATTAAATGTCTGCAAGAGGCATGGAGACTATTTAAAAACACCATTTTGGAAGCCCAAATTAAATGTACTCCACCGGTTAAAAATGGTATCAAGAGCACCAAATGTCTGCCACAGTGGCTAATTGGTGAGGTGAAGGAGGCTGCTAGAGCCAAAAAGTAAACAGGGAACAGTTATTTATTGATGTATTGATTTATTTATATAATGTATACCCCGCCCCTCCTGCAAAGCAGCTCGGGGCAGCTAACAATTCATTAAAATATAATCATATAAATTCAATAAATATGAAATAAAACATAATAAAAAATTTCAATCCCAATGGAGGATGTCAAAAGAAAAATAAGAAAACATACAGAAACCCCACCGCCCTAACCCACAAGCCCCCATCCATCACCCATCTCCCTCACCAAAGGCCTGACAGAACAACCATTTTGCATTGTCGACGAAAGGAGGAGAGGGCCAGGGCACCCAGGCTTCTGCCGGCAGGGAGTTTCACAACCTAGGTGCAGCCACCGAGAACACCCTATCCATAGCGGCCCCCAGAATACCCGTGGGACTTCAAGAAGGGTGCTTCTGGCGGACCGCAGGGTCTGATTCAGAGCCTGGGGAGTGAAGAGATCCTGCAGGTAGGTAGGGCCTAGGCCATATAGGGCTTTATAGGTTAACACCAACACCTTGAATTGGGCCCGGAAGACTATAGGCAGCCAGTGCAGAGCACGGATAACTGGTGTTACGTGCTCACGGCGACCCGTCCCTGTTAGGAGACGGGCCATTGTATTCTGCACCAGCTACAGCCTCCGAACAGTCACCATGGGTAGTCTAGCTGAAGCCAAACGGCCGAAGCCACCGCACCAGATGTAGCTGTCAAAACACCCTCCTCGCCACAGCCTCCACCTGGACATCCAGACAGAGCTGGGAATCAAGGAACACTCCCAGACTACTTATCCTCTCAAATAGTACTAGAACTAGAGGACACTCCATGAAACTAACAGATAGCAGATTTTAAAAAATAAAAGAAAGTATTTTTTCACTCAACACACAATTAAGTTGTGGAATTTGTTGCCAGAGTATGGGGTCAAGACCAGTAGTATTTCTGGGTTTTAAAAAGGATTGGACAAGTTTCTGGAGATTGGTGCATTCACAGCTATTAGATGGGTAGGTTTGGGGAATGTAACTTCTTGCTGATGGAAATTGGGAGTGAATAACAGGGAATGGATTGTCCCATTGTGACCTGTTGGGTACTTCTTCCAAGTGACCGAGTTTGGCCACTGTTGGAGACAGGTGCTGGGTTCGAAGGACCATTGGTCTGACCCAGTATGGCACTTCTTATTTTCTTATGTCCTTAAGAGGTATTACCCCAAGCCCCTTCAGGAATCTTGAGTCCGCCCTATGTTTCCCAACATAGACATCCCTGGAAGGCCACTTCTGTGGATCCCCATTCTGGTCTTAAATACTTCTCTCTCAGGGTCCCCTCAAAACGTGCCCACTACCTGCAGACACACCTAACCTCTGGGAGCTATTGTGAACGATGTTCATTGTGACCTCAATAGCAACTAAACCAATCATCCTTCTTCCCTTACCCAGCACATTTGTATAATTGGAGATTGTCTTATGATGGATCACGGCTATGCTAGTATCCCAGTAAACTTGACTTGTCTTGTATATTTGGAGTCTATTGGTTGAAAGGCTTCTTTAAGAGGCTTTAGGCATACAGAATATGCATACATATATGCAAAACAGACAAATGATTTAGACTTAGTATTCTGAAGAGTGAACCTCAGCTTTCGTATTACCTCATCCTAGGTATGAAATAGTTCAGTATGACTGATCTCTAAATGCATGGCAAAGCTCATCTGTTCTGGCCTTATTTTGGGAGAATTATAATGGCAGTGAACAGGACTAATGCTTATATTTTGTACCTTGCTTATGTTAGCTAAGGGATAGAGAAAAGAGTTATGAAAGTTTATAAAAAAAAATTCTATATTTTCTGAGATTACAGACAAGCTCTTAAATCAATGCTAAAGCAGATAAATAAAAAACACATAGGCCCAGTACTGATAACTCTATTTTTATGGAGTAATTTGCCATATACCAAGCCCCACTAAAGCAAATGAGACGGTTACCATACCAAGTTTCTACTCAGATTTAGGAAAGGTGACAGAATCAAGCCCATTTCTGAAGGGGCTCTGCGTAATACCTCTTAAGGACATAAGTGCTAGGCTGCCAGCCTTTTTTGATAATAAAATTAACAGTTATATATTGGGAGAGATTTAATCATGATTAAAAATAAAACAAACTTTTCATGCCCCACTGCGTCCTTGAGGCCTCATCCAGCCCCTATTTTCACATCCTCGCTGTCTCTGCATTATGGCACCCAATCCATCTGATGAAAATGGACTGGCAAGCTTCCCTTTGGAGTCAGTAAGAACTGTGTGCCATCTGTCAGAAAGATTGCTATTGATCAATGCTAATCACTTTCTCCTCCTAAGGGAATTTGTTTGCTGTCTTTGCAGAAAGACACCAGCAATGGTAATCAAACCCTAGTCCCCAAACCCAAAGGAGAGAAAAATCACTGTTCACCCCATTCTGAGAGAAGCTGTGCCCATACACTGCATTCTCCATGCACTGGTATTGCTTTGCTGAAACAGGGGTGTGGATAGTGCAACATAACCTATTACAGGATCTCATTATTCAGCTTGTAAATGGAATACTCCTGCAATCATATTCATAAAGCATCTTATTTTCACACTTGGAATGTAAGTTTCATTGCAAATATGAATTACATCATTATGAAAAGTGGAGTAATTCTTGACTTTCATGTATATATAATAACCAGTGGGACTGCACCATGTGGAGCTTAGTTCATGTGGTAATCCCCTTATCGGTATGGTGTAACATTTTTTTATCTCTCTACGGGTTAAAGATTGTCCACCTCTCTTGCTCAGCCAAATAGGACAGCAGATAAGCCTCAGGTGGAATGCAGCCTCTACTCCAGCATATCCCACACTCTTCCCTGTATCGCCCTGTTTTGAGACTTACTTAAATATAATCCCATGATCTCAGATGGCAACAAAGACATACAGAGTGTATTAAATATATGTCAGGATTGAGACTCTATCTATGGATGCCAATACCAAACCCCACTTGGGGTCATAGCCTATGGTTTGGGGACCTCTGTTCTACACTGTGGATGCTGCCTGTGTAAACAAGAGGATGAAGGTGGGTGCAACATTTACTCTTGCACTCTCTTGTTCCCACTCTGGCCAGGAATTAGGTTGATAAGAAGGAGACTGTTTTCAAAGGCTGGGGTGATGGATTTCCACCCTGGACCAAGTGTACTAGCTGTAACTCCCAGTCATTGTTTCTCCTCAGGGCTGCACTGAAAATGCAGCATCCAGGCATGAGCCATTGCTTAGGTAGGAGTGTAAGGTTTCAGTCAGACCCTAGATGTATAAATACACATATACATTCACATAATTGCTTGGGGGCCCTGTCTATAGCAAAGATATATAAATGGATTAAAGTCTGCCTCCATAATACAAGATGTTCCCCTTCTGTGTCTTCTAGGGACAAAATGTATTTGGACTTGATATAATTGAAACACCTGAGGGAGACAAGTGGCCCCAGCTGATTGTCCAACAGATCCTTGACCGGGAGCAGAAAGATACTTATGTGATGAAGATTAAAGTCGAAGATGGTGGAACCCCTCCAAGATCCAGCACAGCCATTCTCCAAGTAACAGTTACTGATGTGAATGATAATCGGCCAGTGTTCAAGGAGAATGACATTGAAGTTAGCATCCCTGAAAATGCTCCTGTGGGCACATCAGTTTCTCAGCTCCATGCCACCGATGCAGATGTAGGCTCAAATGCACAGATCCACTTCTCCTTCGGCAATCAGATCTCCAATCTGGCCAAAAGGCTGTTTGCCATTGATAACGCAACTGGTCTCATCACAATCAGGGAACCGCTGGACAGGGAGGAATCTCCCATACACAAGTTAACAGTTTTGGCAAGTGATGGTAGCTCAACGCCATCAAGAGCAACAGTGACAGTAACTATCACCGATATTAACGATAACATCCCCTCAATAGACACAAGATACATCATTAATCCAGTGAATGGAACTGTACTTTTGTCTGAGAAAGCACCACTCAATACAAAAATTGCCCTAATTACAGTAATGGATAAGGATGCTGATCTGAATGGAAAAGTTACCTGCTTCACAGATCACGATGTACCATTTCGGTTAAAGCCAGTGTTTGATAATCAATTTCTACTGGAGACTGCCACTTTTCTAGACTATGAGGCTACCCGGGAATATGCCATTAAAATAGTGGCTTCTGATTCAGGGAAACCTCCCTTAAACCAGTCCGAAATGCTCCTAATCAAAATCAGAGATGAAAATGACAATGCCCCTGTTTTCACACAGCCCATCATTGGTCTCTCCATCCCTGAGAACAATGCCCCAGGTACTCAGCTGACCAAGATAAGTGCCACAGATGCTGATAGTGGACGCAATGCAGAGATCAGCTACATGCTGGGCCCAGATGCACCCCCCATTTTCAACCTGGACCGCCGCACAGGCATTCTTACAGCGGTGAGAAAACTGGACAGGGAAAAACAGGACAGGTATTCTTTTACTGTGCTAGCTAAAGAAAATGGAATGCAACCCTTGCAGACCAATGCTACTGTGACCGTGTCAGTCCTGGATCAGAATGACAACAGCCCTGCTTTCACGCACAATGAGTATAATTTCTATGTGCCAGAAAACCTGCCCATGTATGGCACCGTGGGGCTTATTACAGTTACTGATGCTGACTCTGGAGAGAATGCTGCTGTCACTCTCTCTATATTAAATGGCAAAGATAATTTCATTATTGATCCAATTACTGGTGTCATAAGACCAAATATTACCTTTGACAGGGAGCAACAAGGATCTTACACTTTTCAGGTGAAAGCTGTGGATGGAGGACGACTGCAACGATCGTCAACTGCCAAAGTGACCATTAATGTGGTTGATGTTAATGACAACAGGCCTGTTTTTGTTATCCCTTCGTCTAATTACTCCTATGACTTGGTTCCGATGTCCACCATCCCAGGTTCTGTTGTGACTAAAGTCTTTGCGGTTGACAATGACACAGGGATGAATGCAGAGCTTCGCTACAGCATTATAGGTGGAAACTCCAGAGGTTTGTTTATAATTGACCAGTTAACAGGCAACGTTACTTTGAAAGAAAAGGTAATTGCAGCAGATCATGGCCTACACAGGTTGGTTATAAAAGTCAATGATTTAGGACAACCAGAATCTCTCTACACCATAGCACTAGTGCATTTATTTGTGAATGAGACAGTCACCAATGGTTCATATGTCCAAGAGTTAGTGCGCAGGAATATGGAAACACCAGTTGGCCAAAATGTTGGGGATGGCGAGATAACACCACAGACCAATGACTATGTCAAAATCATCATTGCTATCATTGCTGGCACCATGACAGTCATCTTGGTTATTTTTGTCACTGCTCTTGTACGATGCCGCCAAACTCCCAGGCATAAGGTTGTCCAAAAAAGCAAGCAGAGCGGGGAATGGGTCTCGCCAAATCAGGAGAACCGGCAAATCAAAAAGAAAAAGAAGAAGAGGAAGCGCTCCCCAAAGAGTCTTCTTCTCAATTTTGTGACTATTGAAGAATCTAAGCCCGATGATCCTAGCCATGAGCATATAAATGGCACTTTGGACATTCCGGTAGAGCTAGAAGAACAGACTATGGGCAAATATAACTGGGCTACCACACCAACCACCTTTAAGCCTGACAGCCCAGATTTAGCAAAGCACTACAAGTCTGCCTCTCCACAGCCCACCTTCCAAATTAAACCTGAGACTCCTGTACCCCCTAAGAAGCATCATGTCATTCAGGAACTGCCTCTTGATAACACCTTTGTGGTGGGCTGTGATTCACTTTCCAAGTGCTCCTCAAGCAGCTCGGACCCTTACAGTGTCTCTGAATGCAGCTGTCAAGGAGGTTTCAAGACCCCAGGCCCTATCCACACCAGACAGGTAATGCAAACTTAGTACATCTCTCTCTCCCTCTTCTCCCCTCCCCCCCCCCTTTCACTCTTCCTCTAAGCTCTGCAGAACAACTTTGTAAAGATTAAAAGCCTGAAAGTTCATGCTCGGTTGAGGCACTGAAATGTAAACAGTTTGTGATTCATCAGTGTTAAAAAGGAAGAAAATTAGAATACAGTGATTCTTGGCTGTGGGGAAATTGAGTACTGAATGTTTATATTAGGGGGGGTATTCCTGTCTGTAGATGGCAGTATGGCACTTTCTGCATTAATGTAGCGTATAGTTGTGCAGCTCTGTAAAACAAAGAGGGGTTATGGCACTGTCCTCACTAGAATTGTATGCTCAGGAATCTAAGTAATCTGGGCCGGGTGGAAAGCAATAAAGCTTTGCAGGATCTGATAAGTGGTTCTTAATGCTAATGCAGACTGGAATTGCAGCCCTCATTTGGACAGAGCTGCACCTCAAGGTCTGTCAAAAGCAGACAAGATTTTTCCCTACAAGCGATTTAGTGCCATTTTCTGACTAGAAACACACCCTGCAATCTGGGCTCCTAAAAGCTGGCTAGCCACCATAATCAACAACATTAACCAACACTAAAATTAGTGTATAAATTTAGCAACCTCACTTCCCTTATTCTGTTACCTTGAAGTTCCCAAGTACATACTGTGCAGACTACTTCCTGTACCTCCAGCAGTGCTGCATTTGTTGGAAATGACTAATAAGAAACTCATATTAACCCCTAGGGCAAAACTATGATATCCTAGAAGTGTGTTTTAGTTTTTCAATACACAAAACACATTGGGGACCACATATAATTTATTTTATTTATTATTTGGAGGACAGAAATTTACAAAACATAATAATTTGAATTCATGTTATGGAAAACTAGTAAAAAGGTTTCATTTTCAGATCATCAGTGTGAGCATGTGGAAAGAAGATGCTGGAACCGTGTCTGAAGTTTAACAAGGGGCCACAGTGCTATTGATAAACTGCCAGCACAATAGCATGGGTACTCCCAACAGTTCCTTTCAAACTGGCAACCCACCTCACTTACTCTCCGCCCCCAAAGCGTCAGTGTATCAATGAAGCCTGATCTCTGGTTCCAAGACCCTCTCCTAAGTTTGCCTGGCCAGCCAGCTCACACACCACTGCCCCCCGCCCCCCTCCCCGCTCCAGCTTGCCCATGAATCCAGATCAGCCATTATGTAGGGACCACCCAAACCATGATGTGCACTGCCTGCCTCCATCTCCCCAAAGGGAGGGGCAGAAAACACAAGTTGAGGCCTTCTCGGACCCACCAGTTGGGCAAGCACAGCAGTGAAAGGTCATATCTTTCACCCGTGTTCACTGTGTTTCCCCATTACAGGAAAAATGCAGTGAAGAGAGCACACGGGCAGCCCGACTCAGTGGCAGGCAATCATTGGGTTGAACCTCTCCCAAATTCTTATCTGTTAGTAAGACACCTTCAGTCTGGTATAACACCTGTCCTGTCCTGTTCTAACACATCTACTTAGGTTACTGGATGGGACACCAGCAAACTGTTGCCCAATATCAAACATATAATTAGAACAAGACAACCCTGTTCTGAATTCCAACTCTTTGGAAGGCAGAAAGGGTGTGTTCATTGGAAGGCCAATGTGGTTGGTAGGAAATTCTTTCCACGTCCTCCAGTGAAACTAGTACCCAAAGCCTTTGGGACCCCTACTTAGTTAACTGTTGGCTTAATGGGAGGGAGGGAAAGAAACTGATATGTGCCACAGAATGCTTTGCCTAAGATGTGTGCCCCAGTGTTTTTATTTACAGCATGTTACCAGCCTCCTTATGGCTGCCCCTCCCCTTGATTAAGCCATCAAGCTTCTCTCCACTACCCCAACACAAGTCTCTTTCCCCTTTATATAGGGCAAACAGGTTTCTGAGCAGTTTTTTTAAGCACGGAAAAGAGCACATGTAAAAATACCATTCTTTCTTTCAGATGAACCAGTCATAGGGAATTTGTATTAATAGCAAAACTCTGCTATCAGCAGCTCTATGGATGGATTTCAAGTTCCTCAACTTGAATAGGCTTCAGTAGATCTTGCATAATTTGTCCCAGTGGAGAAGCAAGACCTTAGCGCCACTTTCTCTCCTGTAGGCATTCTTTTAATGGAAATGTGGCTAAGTGTCCTTGTTAAAACTTCACATCAACAATGACGAGATGGCTGTGGCTTTATCATTTTCCCCCCTACGAAACGAGTTTGCAAGATAGCCCAAATCTCTGCAGTATATAAGACATCATCTTGTGCTGAGAGATGCCAAGAGAGAAATGTATAAATATTAGTTTAATATATTTTAAGGGCAGCAGCAGTAGTGTGTGGTTGGGGGAGATAAGTAGTCTGTTAAATAGTTTTGAATATCTCATTGCTAAGTTGGCAAATTAATTCTTATTGGTGAGTTATTGTTTAATGTAAACTGGTCAATGTAAGAATTGATTTTTTTTAATTTGCTGTTTAATTTTCCTGCCACCCCCTTCAGGGAGGGCATCTTCCCATGTCCTGATAAAAAGCCTGTTGATACCAATCAAAATCTTTTAGTTGACTTTATTGGGCTATTCATCAGGCCCTATGAGCTCAAAGGCTGTCTTACTGAATTGCTCAGAGGTCCTTTATCATTTTACCTTTGTTCAAACAGTGAAGGAACAGCAGGTGTTACTGCTCTAGACCCTATCACTATGGTTTCTCTATCAGAAGAGGTTGCTTGGGAAGAATGGAAGGCAATTCCTGTGTCATGGGTGAGGCTGGGAATGAGGACATTCCCTTCACTTTACCCTGTCTGCTGATGTTAGTGAATTTCTCCACTTCCCCTGCCTCCCACTGGGCTGCTTTCCAAGTTCAAGATTTATGGAACGCCACTTTGGGCAAAATGTAGGAACCAGTAAATGACTCAGCAGCGCACCCATGGCGGTGCACAGGAGGACCTGGTGCATTTTAACCTTTTCTTGCTAGTTCCCATTTGTGCATGCTCCCTCTCTCTCACCCCTTCTCCTCCTTTTTCTCAATATTTTGCATTTGTTTACTGAGCTGTAGCAAGCAACATGACAGCACTTCATAAACAGCATGTTGCTTAAAAGCCACAGGTTGGGACCACTTCACTGAGCATTGTCTTTGTGCTGCTCTCATTTCTCCTTGTGAGCTGGCTCACTCTGACCTAATTTCTGCATAATTCTATGAATATTCTGATAATGAAACATTAGTATCTAAGCGTGGTGATTTGATCAATTTTGATATGTTTGATGTCCTCCTTAAGACATAATTTTGTCTATTGAAATCCTCATTTGTCATGCGGTGGCTTTTTCCATAAATTCACAGAGAGGATTCCCATTAAGCATAGGGATTAATAGTTTTGTTACTTAACTGAAATATGAGCAGGGCTGTTAATGAATCTAGATAAATGTTGAAGCAAGAAAGAATTAACATAGGGTAATTTCAGACGTTACGAGACCATGGTCAATCCCTGTGGTGGCCGTTTGTCCTGTAATGTCTGTTGTGCGTTCTGCCAGATGTTCACCACAGTGAACCTCCAGCGGGAATCACAGTGACCACAATTTTGGACCTCTGGCCACCCAGAGGTCCAGAATCGTGGTTAGCTGGACCATGATCCCGGATCATGGCCCAGACCCACGATGCAGGATCAGGCTCAACAGCCGGAGGGCAGGCAGCCGGGGGAGTGCAGGAAGGGGGGGCAGGGCTGTGCGGCTGCACATCATGCCGCACACCCCCGCCCCCTCCCCGATCCCCCTCCAGAATCAGGCCGGTATGTCTAAAGGACGGCCGACCTGATTCCTGACTGGGATCCAAAGCGGATCCCGGTCCGTGGTTCAGCGTGGCGGGCCTCTGGTCCCGTCACGTCTGAAATTACCCTCAGTTGGCCTTTCTGCTGGATTTCTAAAAGAAACTATTACATAAAAGAAACTTATTTTTTATTTTAATTTTATTTAAGAAAAACAAGGAGACCAAATTAACTGCTGGACCTTCAATTCCATCAGTCAGAAAAAAAGAAAGAAAGCAAATTTGGTCCTAACAGTGAACAACTCAGTCTCTTACATAGAGAACTGCTTCATCACCATCAAGGAATGTGAACCTGATGGAAGTAGGTGACTCTTGGCAGAATAATTTGAACTTGTCAGCTAGTACTATTAGCCCTGTAGGAAGACTAAACAAACTAAAAAGGGCTCTTTACACAACAGTACTTCAGCTGTCATTGTACTATTCACCCTTTCTCAAACCTCAGAGATTAATGGCACAGTTGAGATTGATGCAACTGTTGCTCCATGAGCTCACCGAGTTTCTGCAGGGTAGAGCTTAGCACTGAAGGAGAATACGGAAAGTGAAAATTCAAACACTTTATATCTAAACAAACAAACAGTACCCAATAGCAATAGCAAGGACTTTATCCAGGTACAGAATCTTCACAGAATGTCATCTTTTCAGGCAAATAGCTTTCCTGTTATATGTGAATAGATGACAATAACAACAAAAGCTATGTATCTTAGTCCTCCTCTCCAAATTCTAGTGGGTTCAAGGGAAAATGAACCTCAAATCAGAATGGCTTCTGGGGTGTTTATTTTGTGTGTGTGTGTGTCGGTTTTTTTATTTTTTGGCAAAACCATACTATTGGCACTCACCACAAAAAAACTGCTTTGGTATCATCCACCTCAATCTAGAGTGCAGATGAACTAAAACTGGGGACAGGTATATGGAATTCTCAACATTTTATGGTTAGATATATGAATAACAAATGTTTTGTTTACACAAAACTAAAAACCACTAACTGCTGGCCAGTGTGACTGCAAAAGCTAGGTGATAAAATTTCAACTGATCTTTTAATAAGCTGTGAAAATCATTACCATAGCTTGTACTGATGATATTGGGTAACTATCTGGATATTGAGAAGGGAAACCACGGAAGAGAATATTTGAAGGAGGGTTTTTTTGGGTGTGTGTGTGAGGTTTACCATTAAAAATCTGAGAGTCCCTGGGAAGCCAAAGGAAAACCTCATTCAGGTTTTTCACTTTTTATTAGATAAGTTTGTCTGGGTAAATATATTCCTTTGGTAGGGGAAAAAACACCAAATAAATGTGGTGAAAACTTAAAAATCTGTTTTTTCCCCCAGTGCACATCCACTGGCTTTTACTGATGATTTCAATAGGAGCAGGATAAGCAGAATCAGTTTTCCATCCCTTTAAGATCCCATCACCTAAACCCTGTCCCTTTTGGAGCTATAAGTTAGGACATTTTTACACGGACAGGGTGGGTGAGGGGATAGGTGTTCAGCCGAGGTGTGTGTGTGTGTCCCCGACAAAAAATAAAAACAATAATAAAAATAATAATAAAAAAAAAAAATACACACCTCCACCCAACTTCACTCAGGGGGCCTCCTCTGGTTTTCTGGAGGTTCCCGTGGGTGGAGATGGGTGTGCGCCAGGAGCGCGCACGCACAAACACGTGGGCGAACACCCGGAGCACACTGATCCCTCCACCCACCATTGGCCCGTTTCCACGGATGACTCCCCCACCACACACCTGCCCGAACACCAAGCGGTGGGTGGGGCTGTCCGTGGGAAAACGGCTTTAGACCAGGTTGGGTGGCTAGTCAGTCTGTACCTGATTGTTAGAAGGATAGGACCTCTGGCCTGACAAACTGACAATGGGAATTGTCTGTAATGGTGAAAGAGAGTAAAGCTAAATTCCCCTTAAAAAGTGAGAAACAGGCCCCAGACAGAAACAGAGTCCTGCTGTCAGGTGTGAGAGCGAAGACTTTTTTATTTTTGCCTGTGGGTTTGCGATTGTATGTACACGTATGCAATGGATAAAGATAGGCAAAGAGAGATCTGAGAAGCTACTCAGGGGGTTGACATATTGATGAAGAGCTGTCATTGAGAGAGCTGAATAGCCAGATGCTCACATTTGATGGGATGGTACCTCATCACAACCCAGAGAAAGAGAGAACAGAAGTCGGATCTTACTTACCCTGCTCCCATTAGAATCAAGAGCAAAAGCCAATGCGGTCACATTTTTCTCTTCTTAAAATATTGAAATACACATTTAAGAAGAGTGGAAATTTATAATAAGCATGCACATTCCTGAAGGGCATGTAGTGATGAAGGGGGGGTCCTGTGATCTTTTGTACTGTCATTCTTCAGTGGAAAATAATTAGATTTTAAGTTTTCACCACATTTATTTGGGGTTTTTTCTACCAAAGAAATATATTTTCCCCAAACAAATGTATGTAATAAAAAGTGAAAAACCTGGAAGACAGTGAATGCCACCTCTACTTTATGGGTTCAGAAGTTCCCAGACTGCGTGTTGAGATCTCAAATGAGGTCATGCCAACAGTGGGTGTGAAACAATGGCTGCTTTTAGACGTACATGGCAAACACACTGCATAAAATCATGCTGCGTGTGAGATTTAGACGTGACATTTTGCGCATTAAAGTCAGTTGCGCATTCTTTTAAAGCTGCAAATTAAATACCTCAATGTTATTTAATTCATTGGCTTTAAAAGAATGCACAACTGGCTTCAATATGCTAAATGTCACGTCTAAATCTCACAGGTGGCATATTTACACGCAGCTTGATTTTATGCAGCGTGTTCACCATGCACGTCTAAAAGCAGCCATTATCTTCATTCCTGTCAGGGGTGATGGGATTATACTTAAGTATCAAAATGGGATCACATAGCAAAATGTTTGGGAACTACAGTAGGTATATCAGGTGGGTTTCTGGACATCAGCATGAATACCCTAATGTAAACCAGCTTTGAAAACTCAGGCTACAGGGTGAGAATTTAATTTCTCTAAGGGTTTGCCATTTCCTTTCACACAGTACACACCTGTCCTTTCTTTGTCCTTTTGTTTTGTTTTGTTTTATTTTCTTTTTCTATTATCTCAAGAATTCTTCTCTTCTCAAAATATTGTAATAGACATGTAAGAAGAGCATGTAAGAAGAGCAGGAATCTAGAATAAGCATGCACATTCCTGAAGGACATGTAGTGATGGAGGAGGGTCCTGTGATCTTTTGTACTGTCACTATAGGCCATAGACAAGAGTGGGTGGGGTGATGGGTGTTTTGCTGCGGTGGGTGGAGCTGCGTGTGTGTCCCTTTACACGGACACACACGCACCTCTATCCATCTCCACCCACCTACACCCATGGAGCCTCTTCAAGTTTTCTGGATGGCTCCATGGGTGGAGATGGCTGTGTGATGGTTGGAGGTGGCTGTTGCACAGGAGGGCGCACACACCGCCACCCATCCCGCTCGGTGTTCACACTGGCGAACACCGAATGGACACCCTTTCCCCCCCCCCAACTGCTGGCCGTTTACACGGATGCCCCCCCCCCCCGCTGTACACCCACCCAATCACCAAGAGGCTGTGTAAAAACAGCCTTAGTTTGAAATATACTCTAAGAACAAACGTTCTCTCATCTGCACTCAGTAAAGTGAAGGAAAATCACAGTTGCACAGGAGAGGAGCACTGGGAGACTTAGCTCAATAACTGCAGGGGACTTCATAAGAATTGTTTTACAAAAAGATAGATAAGAAATAGGCAAAAGTGCCATTTAACTCATCAGATGACCTGGTTCAAGTTTAATTCAAGTGCTCAGTGACCAGAATTCGTACCATATTGATATGCTACAGTGGCTTGCAATAGGAGAGATGATTAAGCTCTGTCCATTTCCCAGTGACCAAAATCCACACATGGAAAATATATTCCTGTTCTTATTACTGACCTCTGCAGAGAGGTCAAGAGCCAATAAACATGGAAATTGAAGCCCTTCCTTGGTCATAGAAAAGGATTTTCTACAAGTCAGGACTAGCAAGTTTTGCATTTGCAAATATTATTCGTGTTTGGTCAGCACTCCAAATATTCAAATAAAGATTTACCCTGAAAAGAATATTCATATATTCATTTAAAAAAAACATTTTTGTACAGTTTTTACTATTTGATTAGATATTCTGTCAAATAACTGAATTTCTAAATAAAAATCACCCCAAGTTCAGTAAAACAAAAAAAAAAACCCAAAGCAGATATCCAAAGTGAGCACGAATAGTGTTTTGTAACAGCTTTGACAGATCTGGACAAATTTGTTGAATACGTTATTTGCAGCAAATAGTTTTTTCAGCTCTAGTTATGACCAAAGCACATTTGGGCTTATTGACACATTGCAGTGAGGTGTGCAATATACTCTGTTGTAAAGAAACTAAGTGAACACTAAGAACACTTAGTGAACTGAACACTAAGAAGTGTGTGATAAGCTATCACACATTCCTGTAACTTCCTATCAGCAGAGCCTCTTCCTACCTCTTCCTAGTTTTCATATGTTATACTAGCTTATGAAGTAATAATTTAAACTCACTATCCTTCAGGCCAGTTAGTGGTAATTGCCACTGACTTTACTACTCATTTCCTGTGTAAATGTGACATAAGAATTTCTCCTGGGATATTAATGACTATCTCTACCACTGACCAACACACAGACTGGACTGAATCAGTACTGGTAAATCTGCACTCCTACTGTCAGAATTGTACCTGTTCTTTGGTTGGAGAAGTCTAGTTACAAGGACTGTCAATCAGACAGCTTTCATTGGTACTAAACAGATACTTACTCATACAGATAAAGGGGAATATGAATGACACATGTTTCACACTGACATTTGGTAAATAAGGACCTTGGCTGGGAATTTCAAAGGGGCCTAAGGAAGATTCTACAGACTACATATACATAAAATGAGTAAGATGTATAAGATCATTTTTAGAGTAGACTGCCTTTTGGAACTTCACTGCTGACAACATCCGTACACTTGCACCCAGTTAAGCTAACAAGAAAGTTTCTTCTGTCTAGTCATAATACAAAATGTGACAGCAAAATAGCATCAGTTCCTTTGTTTCAGCAACTTCTGGATCCAAATTTGCTTAGTTCAGGATTTAAATAAAATAACAATAATAATTAATAATAAGCTGTAATAAATATCATTGATAATAAATATCAAATTAATTGCCCTGCAAACACCTTGGAATCTGAAAGTCAAGTTGTAGAACATAGGAGCTGCCATAGTAGATCAGAACAGTTACCTAGTTCATCCAGTGCACTGTTATTGATAGTGACCAGTACCAGATGCTTTGGAGAAAGATGCCAAAAAAAAAAAAAACCAACAAAAAACAAAACCAAACCCCACCAACAAAACAAAAAAGAAAAAGCAATAATAGAATATGTTCTCTCTCAGAACATTTCCTTAATCTACAACATGAGATTTTATAGCAGTTCTTTTTTCCTCTAGTAACTTTTGGATATTCTTGTTACCCGCTGCTCTTTCTGACCTCATCATCATGATTCCCCAGCGACATAAGCAAAGTGCATAACTAAATCTCACCTCCATTACTCCCACTGTCACCCCCTCCTTCCTGCACATCATCAACCTCTCCCTCTCTACTGGTTCTTTCCCTTCTGCCTTCAAACATGCCACAGTCTCTCCTATTCTCAAAAAGTCCACTCTTGACCCCTCTGACCCTTCTAGCTATCGTCTTGTCTCACTCCTTCCTTTTGCTTCCAAGCTGCTTGAACGTGTTGTCTACTCCCGCTGCCTTGACTTCCTATCCTCCAACTCCTCCCTTGACCCCCTCCAATCTGGCTTCCGCCCCCTTCATTCTACTGAAACTGCTCTCGCTAAGATCACCAACGATCTTCTGGTGGCTAAATCTAAACGTCTCTATTCCATTCTTGTCCTCCTTGATCTCTCTGCTGCCTTCGATACTGTTGACCACTCACTCTTGCTGGATTCCCTTCACTCCCTTGGCTTTTGTGGCTCTGTCCATAACTGGTTCTCCTCCTACCTCTCTGACCGCTCCTTTAATGTGTCTCTCTCCAACTCCGCCTCCTCCTCCTTCCCCCTCTCAGTTGGTGTTCCTCAAGGCTCTGTTCTTGGCCCTCTCCTCTTCTCGATCTATACCTCATCCTTAGGCAAACTCATTGCCTCCCATGGCTTCCAATACCACCTCTATGCTGATGACACTCAACTCTATCTCTCTACTCCCTCTCTCTCTCCCTCTGTTCAAGCTCGTCTCATCAACTGTCTCTCTGACATCTCTACCTGGATGTCTCAACGTCAACTCAAACTCAACATGGCTAAAACTGAACTCCTTATCTTCCCCCCTCATCCTTCCTCTCCTTCCTCACTGTCAATAACTATTGATGGAGTCACCATCCTGCCTGTCCCCCAAGCCCGTAGCCTAGGCTTCATCTTTGACTCAGCCCTTTCTTTTAAACCCTACATTGACTCTGTTGCTAAATCCTGTCGCTTCTCCCTCCATAACATTGCTAAGATTCGCCCTTTTCTCTCTGTCTCGTCTGCCAAAACTCTTGTTCATGCTCTGGTCATCTCTCGCCTCGATTACTGTAACCTCCTTCTCACTGGCCTTCCCCGGTCTCACCTTTCTCCCCTCATCTCTGTCCAAAACTCTGCTGCCAGGGTCATCTACCTCGCCAGTCGCTTCGACCATGTGCAGCCCCTCCTCTCTTCGCTTCACTGGCTTCCCCTTCCTGAACGAATCCTGCACAAGCTCCTAGTCTTCACCTATAAAGCTCTTCACAACCTTGCTCCCCCCTACCTCTCTGCACTTATCGCCCTCCATACTCCAGCCCGTGCACTTCGCTCCTCCTCTGTCCCTTCTCTCACCCTTCCACGCCTTCCCTGCTCCCCTAAGCGCCTTCGTCCCTTCTCACTTGCTGCCCCCCATGCCTGGAACTCCCTCCCTGTCCACATCCGCCTTGCCCCCTCCCTTCATACCTTCAAATCTCTCCTTAAAACTCACCTCTTTCGCTCTGCTCTGTCTGACTCTTTATCCTGCTGAGCCACTATTCCTATACCTACGATCGGTTTACCCTTATCCTTGCAACATGGACCTGCCTGCTGTCATTCTCATCGTAACCAAGCCAAGTACGTGCACTTGAGACCTCGCATCTTCATGAATGTTAGACCCCTTGTCTCTCCCTCTGTTCCCCTTCCCTTGTCTCTCCCCCAGCTCCTGTCTCTCAGATTGTAAGCCCTAGGGGCAGGGTCCGTGTCTATTTTATTACTTTGTAAAGTGCCAGGTACACGGCTGGCACTATATAAAGGTTTGTTAATAATTAATAATAATAATGATAATAATAATAAATCTATTCAGCTGAGCATCATTTGGGACAATAGTGTCAAGATGAAGATTTTTCAAATGAACTTTGGGCCAGTTTGTGAACCCCTTATTTGTAGTGTTGAACACTTACTCTTATGAGTAGTGCCAAAGACTTCACAGAGCTGGCTTGTGTGAGTATTGAGTTTGGCATCTGGCCCTTCTGATGGCATGCAAACGAGAATGTGTAAACAACTCTGGCTCCAATTCCCATGTTGGGTTGGGGATACTGACAGGAGTGGGGGAAGTGTTTTTAAAAGTACCACTAGAAAGGTAAGTCTATACAACCCTGAATACATACAGGGAAAAGATGCATTAAAAAAGTCATTTTTCATAGTCACTTTTTTTGTTCTCGCATAAGCTTTACTACCCTACCTTATTTTCACAGTTCACAGAATGATGCTGATTGGAGTTATCCTTTGATTTCTCCATTTTATCCCCTATTCTTTGATAGAGATGGGCAGTCTAAAGCAGTGTCCTGACCCTTAGCTGGTATCTTGGTGAGCTTGCTCTCCATAGCATATTCTTGTCCATTAGCACAATCTGATCAACAATTTACTTCCCTGAACTTTTGATAAGGCTGATAAATTTGATTGATGGTGCCAGGAATTAAACAAAGCAACAGTTCTGTGCCAGAAGTTTTAAATTTCTAAAAACTGCAGCACTGATGCATATAAAGTGCCTGGTGAGACCAGGCAGCATACAATTACATGGAAATGTTTTGTTGTGTGCCTCTGCGATATGTTTTAGTAGGGCAGCTGGGGACTCACTTTATTCTCTGAAAACATTTAATTAATGGGCAGTGTGGTATTGTAGCACTACGTAACATGCTAACTTTCCCTGTGCCTTTTATTCTCAAATCGGGTGTGGCCTGTAGTCCAACTTCCTGTTCCCTATTAGAAGTAACAATACTTCAGTAACTCTATAGAACATCCAGGTATATTGACCTAGTTGAAATTTGGCAGGTAAACTTTACAGTGTATGGGATAAATTATTCAGGAAAGGGCTTTTCTCATGCTGTTTCTCTGTTTGCCAGCTCTGAACGTCATCGCATCTGATGTTATGTACTGAAGTCGTATGCGTACACAATGATGTTAAGCCAGCAAACATGAAAATATGGAAACAGCACGAGAAAGCCCTTTGTCCTGTGTCTGATTGCCGAAGAATTGTATCGTCTGATCTCCAGAGGGGTTTGGAAGTGACGCTGAGCTGTTCAAGCTGCCCTACTGAAAGGTATCCAGGGCAAGAATTTGGTTGGTTGTTGTTGTTTTTTTAAGACAAAGAGACTTTAGTACATTGTTCTATAGTGTTCTATAACATAGTTTTGCTAAGAAAAATTAAGTAATATTACCCATCACTCTCTGTGAATGGTGGTTATCATGATATAATAATTGAATTGTTTTCTTCTTTTGCTTGTAAACACCTTCTTGTTCTGGGACATGTGTCCTTATTTATTTGTGTTGAAATATTAGGGTTCCCCTCCCTATAAATATTGAAAAAAGGGAGCAATAAATTTTATGCATACATTTTAAATAGAAAATGTAAAGTTCTTTATACTCCCTGCATTTTTTTTTAAAATCAAGTACTTGCTCTCACATTATGTATTACACTGTAATCCACATTAAGGATTAATTATTATTTATAGCTGCTTCCTTAAGATTTTTAATACAGATATTGCTGCTATGGATCATAACTAGAAATGATCAAATCACTGCTGTTTATTTTTATAAGCTCTGTATGGGTAGTAAGGAAAAAACCTTCCACCTACTTTCACGTAACACTACTACACTGAATACAAACTTTTTCACTAATCAGCAAGTATTCACTTCACTTCTTAAGTAAAGCATTATTTTGCATTATGTCTATTGAAATCTTGAAATATCTGCATCTTAGATGCCATCAATTCAGTAGTTTCAATTTTTTAAATAAAATGGCTTGCTTTTAGTGTGACAAACTAGACAATATCATTTATATATATATATATATATATATATATATATATATATATATATATATATATATACACAGCTAAAGCAATTTAAAAGGCTGTAGTTTGGCATCAGTATGACAGCATCATTAGACAACATGACAAAATGCTTAATTTACTTTTTTAATTAACATTTATTTTTAAGGTTAAATTGCTTTTCATTCCCATTTTTTTTCCTTGTCACATATGGTTTAACAAACATATTTGCCTAACATAGTCACAGCTTGGTTACCACTTACTGTATAACTATTGCATCACATTTTAGGCAATACTGCTTAAAAGGTTGTGTGCATCATTTAACAATACTAGTATTTAATATAAAATAAAATATTTCTTGGGAAGCAAAAGGAGTATAAAGAACCGTGTTTTTTCACATTATGGAGACTCCTTTGACATTAGTTAATTAGAACAAAATGAGGCATAGTGTCTGATTTTTAACTCACCACAAAACAGTATGCATAATTTTCTTTAAATGAAAAACAAGTTGTTAAAGATTTGTCAATTAGACTACAAAATGAAATTCTCACATGCTGCTGTATGTTTGATGTAATGGTATTTAAAACAGGCTTGTACGTAATGTTTCCATTGCCTCAACTCTCTGACTGAAGAGTGTCAACAATGACTATTGCCAAAAGTTCCCTTTCACATCCTTGCTATCTATCTGGCTCTTTCAAAAAATGCTTATTTGGCTATCTGGTCTGTAAAATATAATAAATTCTATTTATAATGATGTATTGTAATTTAGCATATTGTACTGCATAATCATAGATATGACTGTTGTAAAAGAATACTTTAATTTCTAATAATGATCTTTTTTTTCTCCTGGGAAGCAGTTTATTTATTTATAGGCAATTTCACCATTCATATTTTATCCTCTCTTTGCAAAACCAAGTTCACAATTTAAACTGCAACAAGTTTCCATTGTTAGTCTTACGGTACTAGCTTTTGCTGAACTGTCATCAATCCCATAATTTAGCCACTCCTTTTAATTTATACCTGCATTTCCCAAGATTGATAAGAAGTAAAGTCCATGTGTTTAATGTTCTAACATGGATGGAGTTGATTCTCAGTAAGTTTGTTTTCACTAACATGCACATCACCTACTCTTGTAACAACATTCTCCCTAAACATCACATAATATGGGCCTATAATAAAAGGAAACATTCAAAGGCTGCCGTAGTTTGAAGTGACTTCACAGTGGCTTTCATATCCAGTGGAGCTGTTTGGCAGAAAGTCAACGAGGTTGCATAATATTTCTTTGGATGACTCATATGGGGTTCTGGCATTGAAGACTGTGGAGTAAAACTCAAAGGTGTAGTATCCAGGTTTTGGTTGAACTGCCAAGAGTTTGAATACTTAGGTGACAATTATCTGATCTTCCTGAATGTGGAAATATTTTGAGAATGAGCTTTCTAATGATATTTGTAGCAGTTTACTTTCTAGTAAATGAACAAGAGATGCCTTTCTTATGGAAAAGTAATAGTTAGGGGATGAGGTGTAACATAATTCTGGAATCTTAAAGAAACTAGATTTGAGATTTGGGGAAGCTCAAGAGGCCTATATATTTATTTATTCTTCCTCTATCCCCCAAATGAGTAAGCCATTCCTAAGAGGAGACTTAAAATTTGTAAGTTCAGGGCCAAATTCATTTAACCAGTTTATTTTTCCAATAGCTACATAGACAAAAAGCTACTAAAAAGGCTCCTTAAGATTTTTTAAGGTCTCATACTTAAATGCATGTCATTATGGAAAAGACTGCCCAGTCAGTATGTTTTCAATTTTATTAATTTAAAAAAAAATATTATTTCTTTATAGCAGAGTAGGAGAAGATTTGTTCTGAGGGTACCTTCCTTGTATTCACAGAAGTGTACTCTTAGTACATTCTCTACAAGGTCTTGTCTTCGCTGATGGCCACTTTCCAAAGATAGACATAAGAAGTTTGTTTTGTTCTAATCAAAGAGAATGGGAAAAGAGTTGGAATGCAAGCTCATAGGAAAATTTCTGTTGATAAGGACTTTTTGAGACTTTTAATGAGGATTTCTCTACAGTCAGAGCTAGGTTTATCTGTGTGTTGAGCCAAAAACAGTATGATTCGTCTCTTGCATTCACCTCCAGAAGTGCTGTTTCCTGCTGAATAGTGCCCCATGTCAATTAGGAGCATGCATTTTAGTGCAAACCCAGTAAGTCATCCAAATATTTCTTTTAAAATATATTTTCTTCCAAAGTAGTTATCACATTTTATTACTTCATTTTATTGTAGTGTAGGCTCAGCTACATCCAAAACACAGAAGTTTGATTTTAATCATTAATCAACACAATCTCAGCAAACATCTCTAACACGTTTATTCCCCAATCAATATACAGGCAGCTCATGTTGCCATTTCTGGTAGTTAGATTAAAAAAAAATTAGAATATCTTTTCTTGTTACAGCAGTGTGACTGGTTCAGGAAACTGGTGGCACAGTAGGTAAGCTTTACTGATTTCAACCCACTCACACAAAGAACCAAACATGGCTCTCCAATATTGTTCCTCGGCATCCTCTGGCATGTCATTGATGCCTGGATTATTTGCAAATGCATGTCTACCAAAGCTTAGTGTCATTCGTAATCTCAAACAGACTTGTTGCTCACCCTGATTTCAAGTGAATCACAATAAGGAAAAGCTAATATTTGAGGTCATACGCAGCATGTAAAGCTGCAGCTTGTGTGGAAACTACCTGCAGATTCTCTGTCATATCAGAGAAGTTATTGGACTTGTGAGAAATGTGTTGGAAGTCCTGAATTGCATTAATCAGAGGACTCCTAAAGTGTTATAAGGTACTATCAAAACCTAAGCTGGTATGTCATGTAAATCTGATTATTTTTATAACATGCTATAATGCAGGTCTTCTTTCTTACACATTTTTGACGTTTTCTGTTTTACCATGCCACATATATTTATGCTACATCCTGGTCTTAAGTATTATTTGTAAAATATTTTTTTAATGAAGATTTTTTTAAATATATTTTTTTGCTTTCAAACTGAATTACCAAGCACTGTTCCTTTTATGTCTTATTTATCTACTTCTAAAATAAATTCTGTTTGAAGACTATACTTGTATGCCCTTTGGAAAAATACTGTTTCTAAATTCCACTATTGGGCTGTTATCTCTGTGCTGTAACACACGCAGGCACACACTCTCACCCATACAAAGATGTACAAATTATTTTGAGTACTATTAGGAAGACATTTGATTAAATCCACTTTACTGAAAGTGAAATATCATAAAATGTACTGGCGATATTTCTTTATGTTGAAAGGACACTATTCTCAACACCACAGGCTTCATAGCATATAAACTCTGTGGTCTCCTTTTGTTACAAAGAAACCCTACCTATGGATTAAAGAGGGAGATTATCCAAGACATACATGACAGTAATGTACCGAATTCCCAGTGAGTTTGTTTCAAGAACATAAAAGCATTGTTTGACTTGCTAAATCCCATAATTACGTCAATTTATCTCCCTGCCTGCAATTATATGTTTCTGATAAGAGGGGAAGTTTTGTGCTGACTAAACAATCAAAACAGTTTTGAGTCATCTGGAGGAGAGTTACCGGATGCATATTTGGGGCTAGACTGGGTTCATAACACACAAATCAAATTTACTAAGAAGAAACATTGACTTAGGACTTGATCCTGTGTTCATTTGGTGCAAGTGGTAGATGAAATTATACAAGAGTTTGGACCACACAGGGCCCTTCCTTGAGTACACAAATTCTGACTTGTTACATGCCTGAGGAAGGCCCCTACGTGGACCCAAAACTTCCATAATCTCACAAACTACAGCTGGCTCAGTAAAGGATATCATCTGAACTATTTTGTCTTCATCTCTAAAATATACTGTAATAATATTGTAATAATAAATATACTATAATAACACAAATAGACTTTTAAAAATATATCACTAAGTGTGCTTGCTATCGTCTGAACTTTCTTTATTTTTAAATAAAGGATTTTGAAATGGGAGGTACAGTATTATGGTAACTTTTAACAAGGTGTTTGTTTGCACTTTGTTTTTCACTTTTATACAGCATGTTGATACATGCTGCAGCCTATGCAGACAGTAGCCTTTTCCTTTGTCAAAGCAAGTTGTATGACAGTGTAAAAGTAAATGAGGTTTGTCCAGGGCTGGCCTTAACACAGGGTGACGTGGGGCGACCATTTCCAGGGGCTCCACAGTGACCCCTGTTTTCACCAGGGGAAACACTCCATCCCAGCAGGGTCCCAAACATGACCTACTTAGGGCCCTGTAGAGGGTGCCCCTAGGGCCCAATATTTTATCTTTGCCCTGGGCCATGTAGATTCTAAGGCCAGCCCTGGTTTGACTTTTCCATATAAAGCTGCTGTACCAGCAGCTGAATTATCAACTGAATTCTGGTCTTATCCTTGCCAGATATTTCATCATTTTTATACCAAGGAAGGATATACTCTTGACTAGTCTGGCTTGTCTACCTTTGCTGTTGTTCTAGGTTTGTTTCTGGAATAGGATAAGGCTAGACTCTTTTTCTCAATCTGATCTTCCCAGTCTAACCTGCTATATGCATCAGTGACCTTTTTCTCGACAGTTCTCCTTACTGTTTAGATTGTCCAGTCAACAAAAACCTTCCCTTTGATCTAAAGCAGACTGAGTGACACTTTTGTACTTTGAGATAAAATCATCCTCCGTATTAAGTGCATGGACTGATTAATCTCCCGTTTTACAACACAGCCAACTCGATGGTTTTTTTTTATTTATTATTTTTAATTCTGATAAATTCAGCTCTGTGTCAGCAACTATAGCACCTCTGACTCAGATAATCCAAATAGTCACCAGCAGAGTATCTCAGGCAGGCGATGTACATTTGGAGCATTGTTGCCTTTTTATTCTCTGGTGTCCGCCTAAACTTTGTCATGTAAAAAAGCAGAAATTGTGTTTATTTCACTGATTTGAAACAGGCTACAATCTAATATCAATTCACCCATTTCTGCAAATATACAACTTGCTTGACTGAGAAAAATGACTTCCATTCTAAAGGAAATCCAGTTCAGGGTTAAATAAGAAAGTTCTCATCCCCTCACAAAAAAAATCATTGATTTATTGTTGAGGTGATAAATATTACCATATACTAATAATTCAAGTTCATAATTGGTATCGCAGTCTATTTAAAATTTTGTAAAACGAGGATAAATATGTTAGGTTAGGGGTTGTTTCATTTGTCCAACAAAATCTTACAAAACCAAACCTAGAGCTTTCTAGAAATGTACAAAATATCCTGGCGAATGCTTCCCCATCAACACAATCTACTGGCAGGCACTGGCAAGGTTCAAGAGACACGTTGGGATGCTTAGTTTTGTGTTAATGGTTCTTCCTTATAAAAGTTTATATAAGAGGTTAGTTTACCCTTTAGGTTTCAAAATCAATCTGATTTCTCTAATTGGATTCCAGCATGAGTGCACACCTTGTTTTAAGGGTAAATACGTAAATAGGGCAAGGTTCCCAAATTTCATTTGTTAAAGAAACAGAACACGGTATTTATTATTATTATTATTATTATTATTATTAATTTATTTGGTCATGGTCTCTTAGAGTTAATATATCCACCCTCACTTGCCCCTGAGTCTCCTGTTCCCTGAACTGTCTTCACCACTTGTACCATGCTGCCTGTTACGCCTAGAATTCCCTTCGTGGACACATTCATTCTGCTCCCTCCCTCCCTTCAAATTCCTCTTGAAAATCTGGGTGTTTTTACATGACACAGGTGGGGGAGAGGTCCGCGGTTGGTGCGTGGGGGCCTCGTACGTGGGGGAGCGCTGCAAACGAGTGGCCCCATGCATAGCTGCCCATTCCCACACAGGAGTGCCCCATGCATGGATGGGGTGGGCAGTGTGTGGGTCATGGGAACATGTACCCCCATGCACCAATTTCACACAAGCGCTCACCCACATAGACAGTGGGTGTCCATGTTTGGGGATGTCTTGTGTAAAAACACCCTCTGTCTCTTCCGCCAGATTTTAGCTCCTTATCCCTATGGACTCCTCACTGATACTCCCTTCACTTGCTTTTATTTAGGATTCCCTTCTCCACTGTAACTAAGCCAAACACATGAACCTTTGACTTCTCAGCTTCATGAATGTAATCCTGTATTGGTACCCTTACCCGCATTAAACTTGCAATCTGAAAACCACTTAGTCCAAAAGACTTATTAATTGAAGGAGAGAATTAGGAGCCACTTCTAGCAAGAAGTCACTCAGCAAAGAGTGAAAGCTTTGACATGTTGGAGAAGGGGGAAAGCATACTCAAAGTGGGTATGAGCATAGGAAGCTTCACTTAGCGTAAATCTAATGGGTGAGGGCATGGCTGAATTAAAGAATGTTGGGACCCCCTCATATGCCATGTACTGCACTGGTGCTCAGCAAATCCTGGCCGTATCCAACTGCCCTGGTGTCAGAGGCAGTCTCCATTCCAACACTCTGCCTCTTCAACCCTTTCGTATCACCAACGCATAATGTGTGTTGGGGAAGAGTCAGGTAGTGTCAGACCTAGAGAGGGGCATAATTGGGGGGAGGCGGTTATCCCCTGCCAACTTTTGAGAGCAGGTTGAGGGGCTCTGAATTCCTCAGCTTCTAGTACACAACGATGCAGCTAGGTTTTTGGGGAAGAATGGTGAGTGTGAGTACAGGCATCTGATGAAAACCATTTCTTTAATGGGATAATTGAATGATCTAACTTGCAAAACAAAAAGCTTTTGGGTATGGAGAAGCTGTCTCACTGGGACTTCAGGAAATGTGTGCAGGTTGCGTGTATGTAACAAGGAAGGCTTAGTCCAGGGTATGGCCTTGCAGGACTAGACCCCTCAACAGCCAGCCATACCTTGGGAATTAGCTCAGTTCACTACTCCTATAATTTGGTGAGCAAGCTGGCCCACAGGCTTCAGCCTTTCACAAGTTCATACGAGTCTCACATTAGCAGCAACAGTCTTGCTAATGCCAGGAAATATCCCTCTTGCAATCCCTGCCCTATCTAGCTTCAGGGCACTTTCCCATGTTACCTCCCACTTTGCCTATGGGAAAGAATCTGGTAAAGCATGGTTCAGGGTTTGTAACCACCAGTGATCCTACAGAAGATTGCAGAGCTGGATTTCCCTACTCTGCAATCCCTAGCAGGATTGCCAGCAAAAATGTGCAGTGTGTGTGTGTCCCACATTACAAACCCCAAGCCTGCTTTGTCTCTCAGTTTCTTTCCCCCAGGCAAAGTGTATGCAGGAAGTAACGTGCGAAAGCGTCCTCAGTCCAGCCATCCACAGTCCTCTGGCTGGTTACTCATAGTATGGACTATTGCAGGCTGCTTCAGGACTCTGAACAGCAGCCCTCAGGAGTCCAATCTCCAGCACTCCAGTTGTGGGACCCTTGCTTATCCCTCTGGCTGCCTCGCTTATCGCTCTGACTTACCAGCTTCACCTTCAGGACCATGGTCAAGGTAAAGATTCATGCTGAGAGCACTCTGGCAGATATGTGTCTCTGGCCACAGCCAGACACAGACTGCCTCCTCCTCAGGCTTGGTCCCTTCTTATATAGCTCACGGGGGTGTGGCTAGCCCTAAAGGGTCTAGTACCCTGCCATGCTCACTATTGTTTCTTTAGTGGGATTCTCCTCCTATAATGGGCTGTCCCCACCAAGCCCTTCTCCAGCTGTCTCAGTTGGTGGCCTCATGCATGCCAGCCTCTCCCATCCTGAGGCTGGCACCTTGGTGCTCTTAAAGGGGCAGTGGCCCTGTCATGCTGCTCCCTGCCACATTGGGATATACCCTCAGGACAGAATTTTCAGTCTCCCTGTTGACTTGAGACAAAGGGAAATTTTTCCTTTTTATGCAGTCTTCTGCTCCATCCACTGAAGTTGATGGCCCAACTCCCACTAACTTTAATGGATGGAGGAATGCACCCTGAGTTTTAAAAGGTATCTGCCCCAGCTCTTAGCCCAAAATTATGCCACCGGACCTAGGACAGGAAGGCGCAGGAGGGTCAGAGCTTGGAAATAGGTAGTGCTGATGGTGCCCCTCCACCTAAGTTGTGCCTCCATGGCAGCTGCAGTATGAGCTTCAAAATCATAAGTGGTGACATCCAGGGTAGGCATATACATGGTGAATATATGATCCCAGAGCGCGTGCGCTCCCTTGCTGGAGGCCCCCATGCTGCAGCATAGCCAGAATAATGGATTTTAATCTATCCCTGGGTGATGGAATTTTGGTAGTTTTTCACAACATTGCCACATGGGGACTGGATGATTTTGCATACCTTTTACCCGCTCTCTAAGTTATGATTTCATGGTGATTTAGCTGCCTAGGCCTCTGATTTAAGTTAAGAACATTTAAAAATTAATCTAAGTATCCAATTTAGTTTTTATTGCACCTCTTTGCTTGACATCGCAATGCTTGCGTACAGCTTCAGGAAGTATGTAAATAGAAAGTAGTTAACCGTATGTTTCCTATTTGTCATATTCACACTTTTTTAATAAGCTTCTCTTTTCAAGAACATATTTCAAACCGGCAGGAACAATAACAGAATCATATTAAGGAACAAAAGTGAGTCAGTAAAGGAATAGAAGCTTTAAAGAAATATAGATTTTTAGACAATATAGAATATGAATTTATAGAAGGGAATGTGAAGCATACAGTGTGCTGAAGGAACACTTAGATACTGTAGAGCTTTGCAATATAACTTCAGAGTGAGAAATCCACCCTCAAATTTTATGATTTCCACAAATAAAATAAATATTTGAAAGAAGCAGCAAGGAATGAAATAGAGCCCCTGATCCTGTAGAAGCTATGCTATCTACATCAGACATGGACAAATAATTTAAGAACTGGGACAAACATGCTTAAAAGTAAGCACTTGATTAATTGCTTTGTTAGCTGGGGGTGTGGGTGAGGAAGAGGGCTCTGTAAATGCTAACTCTTTCCCCCCACTGAGTTGAATGGCAAATCTTCCATTTACATCAATGCATCATGACTAGAACACAGAGAGAGTACAGTTCAAAGCATGGCTTCACTAAACATTGATCCCTTTTGGGAAATTATACATATATAATACTGTTTTCCTCTAGCTTCATTTTCATTGGAGTCCCATACCATAACTTCTAAGCATCCAATGAGACAACCTTATGGGCAGTCCTAAACTGAACCTACGGATTTATTAAACTGTGCCACATGTCTTAAGTGGGTGTCTTCAGACGTGACGTTGACACGGTGAACCACGGTGAATACCCACCTGGGGTCACCGTGTCCCGTACGTCTGTTTGGCGGCCGCCAGATGTTGGCCACGGTCAATCGGCACATGGGGTCAATTTGAACCACGCTTCCCGGGCTAGCCGGGGGAAGGTCCCGGGAAGCGTGGTCAAATGGACCCCGGGCCGTGGCCAACGAAAAGTAACGTCTGGCCGCGTGCCACGGCCCGGGATCCCCGGCGGGATCCCGGGCCGTGGCACGATCGGCCGGACGCGGCGGCCGCATTGGCCCCGCCGCCCGCCCGTCTCCTCGGAGGGCGGGCGGCGGGGTGCGTGGAGGGGGCGGGGCCGTGCGGCTGCACGTTGCGCCACGCGGCCCCAGCCCCTCCCACTTTCCCCGCCGGGATCCCCCCGGCACGTCTGTTGGGCCGTGACAGGGTGACCCCGGCGGGGAACGAAGCCGGTGGTGCCGGTACGGGGCCAAAGGGCCCCGTATCGTCTGAAAGTACCCAGTGACTGCTCTGAAAGACTTCTGTTTTTCTGTATTTATTTCTATACACACAGTACATCCATCTGACATCTAATAGCACAGAATACAAGGTGCAAAAAGGTCCAGAAGTTGGATACATCATGACCAGAAAATAAATAAATTAAAAATAAAATGGAACATTCCAAAGAAAAAGCATAAGCAGAAAATGTAAAAGCTTAGCTACAAACACCAACCAAAGAAATTGAAACAAACATGATGGGAAAGGGAAAGAGTGGACATAAGGATCTCTGCTCCCCTCCTTTAAGAATCGGACTATGTAGAAAGCTCTTTGATGAACAGCACACAGTTTAAATCCTATACATGAGTATTGGAAATAGCAAATTATGTCGGTTTGAGAGAAATCCAATGCAGTTCTTGGTTTTGGCCAAGCTGAAGAATGTGTAATGCAGCTGGAGGAAGAGTCTGCATAGAGGGCACTGTGGTAATCAAATCTCCTTGTTGTACATGCCAGAATAAGTGAATTCATTGGCACTGTAGGAAGAAACTGTATTGTTCACAGAGTTGAAAGCTGCCTTTTGAGATTGTGATGTTGGTGTATACTTGGATGAGGACAGCTCAGGCCCTAAAACTTATTAACAAAACCTGTACTCTAAAGAGCTGCCTTACTGATACAAGCACAAATAAAAAGTCAATAACTAAATAAGAAGAAAGCAACCCCCACCAGTCTACCCAAATTGCATGGTAAGTGGTAACTATTAACAGCAATGCTTCACTGGATTAAGGCAAAGCCGACCACTGGTCTCTCAAAAACTGAATTCAGTGAAACTACTGAACAACAAGGAAGCTGTCATGTTTCCTGACATAAAAGTCAAGTACATGCTGGTGTGTCAGAAAAACACCATGATTTTTGATGGGTGTCAGGTTCTATAGTCTTAAAATGTATAAAGTCAGAACTGAAGTGGGTAAATGCTCATTACGAAGAATAAGGAACTGCACACATGCTGCTGTTTGTGTATTACTGTTATACATTTAGTGGAAAACTTCTTTCAGGATCAGAAAAAGGCATTACTTTTCAAGTAACAAAAACTGAAATCTTAACTCAATTTCACCCAAATATAAGACTTTGGGATACAGATCTGAGCTTAAAGTTGGCCTTTCTCGCTAAGGAGGGGCATTGTGAGATCATATTACTACTAGTACTACAAATATATATATTCCCCCTCCCCCCAGTCAAATAGTGCTCAGAGCACTTCACATATTGCAATAAAACAATATAAAATCCATTTAAAACTAATGTAAAAGTGGACAATAAAAAGGGAAGACAAAATACACAAGGGGGAACCAGCGGTGGAGCCTTCAAAACAAATCTGGAGAATAAGTATTTGTGTGCTTTTAAAGGTGAGAAGGGAAGAACTGAGATAAACATCTGGAGGGAGCGAGTTCCACACTGAGGAGCCTGCTACAGCAAGAGCCCAAGCGCCTGCCATCTAGACTGAATGTGAAATTGTGTTGTTGTGAAGGTTCATGTGCAGCACCTAACAAATCCTAAAGATAAGCCCTAAATAATAAAGTGGGCCTTTTTTTACTTTAAAAAAATCATAGGGTTTTTCTAAGAAAGCAGAAAGGAAATATTACCTGTTGCAGTTCTTTTTGTAAGTTTCTGTAACAGAAATATATTGGCCTAGGTCACTTAGTAAATTAAGAGTATAAATGGAATATACAGGGAATGTTCAGTCTCTGGAATAATAAACCCTTCCACAGCAATAAGAATATTTTACAGTTCAAGCATCTCAGATGCTGAGACAAGACCAACATCTGGTCCCATATTACATTCACTTCAGTGGAGAAAACTGATGTGCCGGAGGTAAGCCAGGTCAAAATTAAAATGAAGGTCATCTATGTTCTTGGTAAAAAGCTTGTTGGGCTTAATCCCAAACTCTGCACACCACCCCAACAGTGTGTTCACAACTTGCGCACCCCTGCAGGCAAGACTATGGTCCGCATGCAAGCCACATGCAAGTCGCACATGTCTGCATAAGCTGCACACACAGGTATTTGGGATCAAGCCACTGTCTCTTCTGCTAATGAAATCCCATAATTCTCATTCACTGGGTCTTTTTAAATGAGATGCTACCACGCATGGTCACCCATTAACCACTCATCCGAATGCCTGTTTGAAGGTCGGGGGCAGGGGGAGGGACCCACACACCACATGATCTTCCTTATATGCTGCTTATGTTTGTGTACAATTGCAAGTTCACTATGTAATTTTCATCATTTACCTTAATTGGTCCTTGTTTTGGCTCCATGTAAGCTGTGTTTTGATTGGTGTATTTCACGGCTAACCCTTGTTTTCTGCATTCTGATGCCGGAAACTTGTAAAATGCTGGAAACTGATAAAAATACCAGAAACCAACTGACAGAAAATACCGAAAATTACAGCGGACAATCAAAGATGCTGATCTCAACAACAGCGGAAGCATGGGTTCAGTGGATCATGAGGAAATACCAACGAACAGTCGCAAGTACTCCTGAAAGGTAGGTATTTGCCAAAGGTAGAGCAACAGTCATTCTCACCTCAACTCTACTTGCAATCTTTACTAAACCTTCAATGTGTACAGTAAATCTCCTTGGGGCAGGAGAGCTTGAAAATGCTGTCACTGGAAGAGGGTAAAAAAAATAGCAATTCTCACTCACTTTCCTGGTAGTGTATCTAACATAAATCAAACAAGCATCATACCCCATGATGAACTGAGCAGAATGCCAATTATTGGTCTACCCAAGTGTAAACCAGCTTTTTTCTTTGTCAACCAGAGGAAGAGCCAGCATGAAATATCAAATAGTACTAATGAGGGACTTACCCAAATGTAAGGACACGAGCACAGACTTTTCTTTTCAGTGTCTGTTGCGTGGCATGGAGAAGGGAAGCAGGAGACGTTGCATCAGACTAGACAAGAAAATAACAAATGGACGAGACTCAGCACAGATACACAATAAGAACTGGGGAAGCTTGACTTGCTCCCTGGCAGTCCCTAACTTGTGGGCTAAGATTTCAGCCTGGGAAACCATTGTGTGCTTTTATCTTTGCATAGCATCACCCTTGCCTACATCTCTGCCCATTTTAGCCTATTTTACATGGGTGTCCTCATAGGTGGTAGCCTACGGTCTGATTATTAAAGTCTGTCACAACTGTAGGCGGATATCAGACAGGGAATCCAATGGAGTATAATGCACGCCCCACATGGGGGGCGTATATAATTGTATGAATTGCTTTTGACAGCCAGAGGATGGGGGTAGGTCCCAAAGCAAGTTGTGTGCAGCTGAGCAGGGATGCCTCCTCCTGTCCGCTCTACCCTCACCTCCATCGGGGTTGAGAGGCGGTCCCTTAATAGCCGGGACCACCAAGGGGGGAGGGCAGATGCAGCCACTTTGCCTGTCCTCCAGGAAATTTTAGCTGATGACGGAAGCCGCTTACAGTTCCCTCTCTGATACTGGCACAGGGTATGCCATGCAAGGGGCTGCCCATCCGCATGTAAGGGGCGGAAATCTCGATATGGGGCCACCCCAGGATATAGCAAGGCATGCCCTGATGCAGGATGTCATGGGTGATGTATTCAATAAATTTGCGGCCAATGCCTTTTCTATACTAACAAAGTTGTTGTGTAGTCCTTTGGGACATGCCCCCGCCAATACTGCTGCTGAGCCTCAGCGGCTGCCAGCATTACTCACTCTCACCCGCACCAACAGTCAGAAACCTCTGCTGCTTCTGGAGCTGAGGTTTCCTGGGAGCTACCACTACTAGCAGACTGGCCCTGGAAGCTCATGGGAACTGTTGCCAGATCTGGCACTCAGGCGCTCCAGGGAGCTGGAGCAGCTGCCGCATCTCCACAACACTGAAATTATTGATGCAAGGGAGAGCCCATTCATGCTCCCCATCTCATTTCAGTTTCATGCAAGAATGCTGGCAAGAAGCAGCATGGTGTTGGTGGGAGCACAGCTATGGGGATTCAAAGATAGTGGCATCTCTACAGACAATAGCCTATAGACCAGCTGGTTTTATGTTGGCAGCCCTCAGGTTTTATTTTGAACAGCCCTGGCTTATGCAGTTACCGTGCATGTGCACATGTGCATGTGCAAGCAGGAATCTCAATTTATTTAGTAATAGATGTACCTGGACAAGGCCCCTTTCATAGCTGAAAAATCTCATTGACTTACGTTGACTAATTCCCCACTCTCTGCCTTAGGAAACCAGGCTTTATTGGTTCAGATGCTTGCTGTATTGAACTGTTTGTTCCTGTCACGTGCCTTGGCTGCAGTTCTGAAAGCACTTCCTCACCAGCAATCCAACTAGAGTCAATGGGTCTACTTGAAAATTAGTATTTTGGAATTGGAGTCCTGACCTCACTGTACCCTCACCCTGCCATCTCATCTGGCCTCACTGAACCTTTCCTCTTCTACTTTTGTCCATGAACATTTTTATTTTTTTGTTAATGGTGGCCACCATTTTATTTTATGGTGCATTATACCAGATGTATAAAGTAGGAACTTAATTCTGTCTATTGCCCATCATTTCAAAGCTGCAGTAATTCTGCCTACAGAGGTATTTAAATACCTAACAGGAATTAGTGCCCTAGTTAAAAGTATAATAGTAAAATAATACTACTGTACAAATATTTCTAACTAAATGTCCACTCCTTCTCGGATTCTGTTCTCAAATACCAACGCATCCAGACTAATAAATATCTCAGCATTGTGGAAATAAATGGCTCTCTGTGTCTTTAGGAGAAGAATGAACAGAACTGAAATTTTGCACGAGTATAAGAGCATGTAAAAGGGACATGGCCTGTAACTGCTTGCTTGGAGAAGATGGGTCTCATATTCCCATTTACAGAGCATGCAGGTTTTTTTCAAGTTGTATGTCCAAAGGATTTCCCCCTATTGTTTTTTCTGTTTCCCTGACCAAATCTAATATGTTATAGATCTGTAACATCTATAACAGATAGATATTATAGATCTATAACATCCAAATCTATAATCTGTCCTTACTCCCAAACTGTCCATAAACTGGGTTGCACCTTCATTATTATTCCTTTTAAATATTCAGTATTAATATACGCCCGTGATTACATTCAGCAGGACTACAAAAGGCAGGATCACTCATGCAAGTAAGGCTGCTTTTATACGAGTGGGTCGCAGTTGTGCGATCCGCTTGTGCGATTTTTCAAAATTCGGATTAGACATGACTGGATGCGATCATGTGCATTCAAGGTGGCCACACATAGAGGTATTTAGTTCACGGTCAACAAACAATGTGCGACCGCCTTGAATGCGCATGATCGCATCCATTGTCACGTCTAATCCCGCTTTGCGGGATTTTGAAAAATCGCGTGAGTGGGTCGTGCAACTGCAACCTGCTTGTATAAAGGCAGCCGATGGGTTTACAGGGTTTCTGCATGCTGTCATGGATGCATTCATAGACAACATTTATCTTAGGTGTTATGTTAAAAAAGCATTGCATTGTTTTCTAATTATTTTATTTATAGAAGTTTGAATTTTAATTCCTTTTAATCAGCACATAGGTCTTCAAAATTAATAGAACCTCATCATGATATCATTATTTACAGATTTAAGAAATGCACCAAACCTTTTCAAAAGGTCAATGGGAAACCTGGATATTGAAAGCTGATAGAAATAGACAACACAGCAAATAACAATACATAGGAAAACTTTGGGAGGAGGGATATTTTTTTATATAATAAGATACAAAATAACAAAATTATCCACTTTCTTTCAGCAACCAAGAATGATTTATTAGTTGCAATAGTTTGCCTTTGAAACACTAAACATGGTTAAGAGAGCATGTGCACAGTTGTTGAAGGGTTTCAACATCTATAGAGGCAATCCTCTTACAAAAAAAAAAGTGACTGCAATTAGCAAATGTCAACATGAGTTCTGAAATAGATCTGAACTCAGCAGATTATTTGTTGTGGTTGGTGGGGGGCGAGGGTGAAGACTTCATTATTTCTTTAGCCCCTTTTAACACTTTAGTGATTTGAACTGTTTGTTTTTATAATCCCAGATGGCATCAAACCTATGTAAAATAAAATAAAGTAGAATAAATCTGAGACTTGGCTGCCATTCAACAACGGCTAAAGCTAAGCTTTTTCTGAATTCACAAAAGGATGTGATAACCATGGAATGCCTCACGGTATACTGCAGTAATCTCGCTGGTGAGGCTGCCATTCTGCTCAAGATAGGAGGGAGAAACTCAAAGTTTATCATAAAAAGGTATCCTTTGAAAGTCCTGTTAGACATTTTTACCCCAGCATAACCAAATCTTAAAATGTGACTCACACAAAAGAAGCTACGTTTGCGATCTGTTTCACAAGTAACTGAAACATCGGTTCTAAGGAACCAGTATGGCTCTTTATGGTGTTCCTTCTCATACACACACGTACACACAACAAAGAAAAGAATAAATGCTGAAAGAAATAATTCCAGAAAGGTTAATGTACTGTGTATTCATTCAAGCCTTTCCTCATGCACTGTACAGTGTCTCATTATTATGTACCTCTTGAAAGGAGAAGCACATTCATCAAAGGAAAGAAGGAAACTGAAATAGCGATATTTGTGGAAATTTCTGGAAGTCAATCTCACTTTTACTGTCCACAGAACTATTATTGCTTGCAAAAGAACAGGCAGCACAAATCTGAGCACCTATAACAGCTCCCTAAGCATAGATCCAGCTAAAAATGTGCTTTGTTTGCTTAGGAAAGCAAGACAGCAACTTCTGCATGAAGGGAAGGGAAAATACAAAGACTGGTCAAGAAAGGGAGTCCCCTTTGTGAAACATTGCAACCTCTATGGGTGAAATCAGACAGAATGCTAATTCCAGTTTAACACCACTTTTAACATTTTCTTATGCATGTTGTAGGGCTGTATTGGTGCCTTATGCAGTCCTGCAACATGCATAAGAAATGTTAAAGTGATGGTAAAGTGGAGTTAGCGTTATGTCTATTTTCATCCTATGTTTTTCCTTTTTGGTTGGAAACAAAATCTCAGGTGGTTTGATTTCTTTTGTGAAAACTGGAGGAAATCAGCTGCTGGGGGTGGTTTGGTATATATGCAGGTATTCAACAAAACAAAAAACCTTACAGTTTAAAAAAACCTTAAATGCACAACAGTTTTTAAAACTAAACATTTTCCTCTTCGAAACATCACAATATCATTTTGACTCTTGCTTAAACTCCAAAAAACATACAAATTCATTACAATTACAATTAAAAAAACATTCAACTCCATACATTGCAACAAGACATAAACACCAAAAAAATGGACATTTCAGAATTTGATGAATATTTAATATTTTATCCTCATCAACATAAATCTAATGTATGTACTTAATTCCTTACCATACATACTTATATTCATTTTTATCTATAAGTAAACTTTCACATTTTTTCATTATTAAACTTTAATTTATCATCATCATCATCCAACAATGAACAATTTTAAAGAGTGCATTAAGTCTGTTTCTACATAACTGCATTCTGTACAACAAATTCTATAATATTCTCTACAGTCACATTGTTAAGTTCATTGTATGAAGGGTATACAATTTGTATACATTAGTGGTGGGACCCCGGGCCCAATACCGGCTACCGGATTTACCGGTTACCGGTTCTAGGAAAACCGGATTCCCGGATTAAATCCGGTATGCCGGTACCGGATTTATTTCATTGGTTTCAATGGGGCGCTGTGTCCCCATTGAAACCAATGAAATA
>QEPC01000879.1:2435959-2469189 GCA_003113815.1 Sphenodon punctatus
TTTTTTACATTGCAGCCATTTTTAAATGGCTGCAATGTAAAAAAATCCGGTACCCTGGAATCCGGTACCGGGTCCGGATTACCGGGTCGAATCCGATAATGCCGGTACGCCCATTACCGGCATTATCGGATACCGGATTCTACCGGTTTCCCACCCCTAGTATACATGTAAAGAACAGACTTACTGCACTCTTAAAGGTTTCCCCTATGCACCTCCACTGCCTGCCAGCTCCACCCTCACCACATGCACCCCGCACTGCCTGCTGCCCAGCTCCCCCCATGCACCCCCCACTGCCTGCCGCCCAGCTCCCCACTCACCCCATGCACTCCGCACCGCTGAACACACCATCCCTATTTCTATAACTATTTCCTGGCTACGGCCCTGATGGAAATAATATCCTATTATCATTGTTAATCAGACAGAAAACAGATGTAACATTTCACTTACAAATGCAATTCCCCTTTTACTGAGGCGATAAAAAAACGGCCCTCTTTGTGTACAAGGGCGATGAAAATAGAACCTGGCCTCAGCTGCTGCTGCTCTCACTGTTCAACTTAGGTGTTGCTTAGTGCTGCATGTAAGAGACAGTGAGCGAGAGAGATCGGGGGGGTTGGGAAAAGGGGGGGGATATGAAAATGTCTCCCTGGGCTGGCAGCTGGGAAGAGGTCACTGCTGGATCTACTCTACTCTGTCCGTTCCCCACTGAACAAGGGCCAAGTGGAGCTTCCGTAGAGAGATCTCCCACCGGGGGGCGACCATCAGATTGCACTTGGCCCATCAACAGAAGGGTCCATTGCTAGGTTACACAAAGAAGAGAGTGGCTTCCTCAAGTCACGCTCTGACACCGATTTGAAACCCTGTCAGTTTCATCAGCAAATCACATTCCCAAGGAGCCTGGACTGTATTTTGGAATGCTTCGCCATCCCACCTCCACCCCTGTGAATCCACGTCTCTCTTCTTTAACAAACGTGAGCTTGGCACAAACTAGCCATCCCTCGCGCCCTTTAGATCAATAGCTGAAAGAGAAACCAAGCGACAGTGCCCATGCTACCTGGGGGAGCCCCTACCCACCCCCCCAAGCACTGATCCAAAGTTCCAGTGCGTTTCAGGAGGGATGAATCATTTGTGGGTGGGCGGGGGGGAGGCAGCAGCACCTGAGCCTGTTTGCAAAGAGGAGCTTAACACACGAGTCCCATGTGTCATATCCGCCGGCGTGCTCCGTCCTGTCCTGGGGAAGCGGGGCCGGCTGAGACTCGTGATGCGAGCCCTGCAATCACCTCCTCACCTGTGCAGCAGCAACAAAGCCTGGGGGAGGGTGGGGGTGGAAGGGGGATGCTCCCTTGCCATCGAGGTGATAAAAATTTGGGGGAAACAGCAGGCACAGCACCAGCCCATTCCCTCCACTCGCTCGCTTGAGCCCGGCCAGTTAACAACAATGGCCTCGGGGTAAAAGCCGGGCACGGATTGGCTCCGCACCAATCCCACCCCCCCAATCCATAATCCACCTGGGGCAGGCGGCTGCTGCTGCCCTTGCCGAGCATTCTGATTCCTACCTTCTGGGGACTGCTGCTGCTGCTGCTGTGACTACATTATTCCCACTTGCTCCAGTGTCCAAGAGGAAGAGACGGTTCCACCCCCCAGGCCAGGTGTGCGATCCCCCCTCCGCTTCCTTCCTACCAACTGTGTGCACCCTGGAAATAAAGAGTGTCCTAAGAAAAGATCATGTTCTCTTCTTGCAAAAACCTGGGCAGCTATTCTGCAAAGAACCACCTTTCTTTTGAAAGATACCTGGCTTCTGAAAGATACGTGATTTTAAAAAGTAGATTTTAAACTCTACTATTAAAAATCATGTATCTTTCAGAAGTCAGCTCCGTCACACACACTTTACACTCCAGTCAGTTGCATGTCAGTTACACAGCACCCCGTTTCCTGGCTCCACTCCTCTGCCCTCTCCGGGAGCCGGGGAAACAGGGTGCTGTGTAACTGACATGAAACTGACTAGAGCTTAAATTAAAGTCTTGTGTCGGAGCTGCCTTCTCATAAAGTTGCGGCATTTTTAAAAGTAGAGTCACGTACCTTTCGGGTCAGCAGCTGCTCAACTGAGCATGTGCGAGCTTGCAGAACCGAGCTGTGTTTTTTGCCCTCAACCGCATGTGCAAGCCTGCAGAACCGATTTTTAATCATTAATAATTCGGTTTTGGCTGCACCAATCATTATCATATTACATAAGCAGTTGTTACTGATCTCATGCTCCACGCCTGTGACGTTTGGGGGCTCACCTCATCCAAAGGGAGGAGATATTGATGATTCAAAATTGTGAGGACATCTGCATTTTGACAACAAGCAATTAACATTAAAACAGTCATAACATTTTATTTTCCTGATGAATCTTCTTCAAACGTTGTGCATATGATGGTCCTCACAACTTATAGCCATGGATACATTTTCAGAAATGTAGCTCAAAATATTTCCTCAAAATCGGGGCTTCAGCAGTCCCATGTTTATAATGGAGAGTGGTTGTGCATTTAAGTTTCTTCCAGCTACTTCTGGAAGAAAATGTGTGTAAAATAGATGTGGTAGTTTGTGTGCTACATGCCTGTTTATAAGGCAGGTGTTGGGGTGTGGTTTGTGTGTGAATATGTTTGGTTGTGTGCATGCATGTGTATACACTTAGTCACTGTATTTGATACAGTGGGAGAACCAGAGATTATGAATGCCCTGGCTTGTCCTGTTTCGTGGGATCAATTTCAGTCGGTGACCCCTGCCGAAGCGAGGGATGTCCTGGGGGCTATTAGGGCTACAGCTTGTGAATGAGATCCTTGCCTGTCCTGGTTGGTTAAGGCCACCAGGGAGACAATAGGGCAGATGCTGGCACGGGTGCTCAACTCCTCCCTTTGGGAGGGCAGGGTCCCACGTTCTCTTAAGAAGGCCGTGGTGCAAACCTTGCTCAAAAAACCATTACTTGAAACTAACACCCTTGCAAGTTATCAACCTGTCTCTAACCTTCCCTTTTTAGGGAAGGTTACTGAATGGGTGGCTGCCCAGAAGCTTCAGGATCATCTCGACCAGGATGATTTTCTGGACTCCTCGCAGTCTGGCTTTTGTCTGGGGTATGACACCGAGACTGCACATGTGGCCTTAGTCGATGACCTGCCCCGAGCTTTAGATCAGGGACAATCGACCTTTTTGGTTCTGTTGAACCTATCGGCTGCTTTTGATACCGTTGACCATGAGATGTTGGTGACTCGTATGCAGGACCATGCTGGGGTGGACAGGATTTTTCTTGAATGGCTCCGCTCATTTCTGGCTGGAAAAACTCACCGTGTGGTCCTAGGGGACTGTTCTTCATCTCCCCAGGATCTCACGTATGAGGTCCTGCAGGGTTCTAGTCTGTCCCCTCTCCTGTTCAGTGTTTATATGCAGCCTTTGGGTGAGGTGGTGAGAGGATTTGGAGTGCAATGTCATCAATATGCTGGTGATACCCAGCTCTGCCTCTAGTTTTCATCAGACTCAGACCCAGAAGTCTCGTTGCTTACTGGTGTCTGACAGCTGTGGGAGACTGGATGAGGGTGAGCTACCTGGAAGTTGAATCCCGACAAGATGGAGGTGATGCTGGTGGGGAGGGCTGAGGGAGTGGAGGACCCTATCAATGATGGGGTGTGCCCTGCCTTGGTCCATCAGGTTCGCAGTTCCAGTGTGCTCCTCGACTCGCAGCTCCATGTGGACGTCCAGGTGGCAGCTGTGGTGAGGAGCACATTTTATAAATTAAATCTGGTACAACGGTTACAGCCATACATCTCAGACTGTGACCGTGCCACCATCATCCATGCCTTCATCACCTCAAGGTTGATTACTGTAACGCGCTGTATGTGGGGCTACCCCTGGTGATGGTTCGGAGGCTGCAACTAGTTCACAATGCGGCGACCCACCTCCTTACAGGGACGGGCCGCCGGGAGCACATAATTCCGGTGCTCCATTCCCTGCACTGGCTGCCTGTAGCCTTCTGGGCCCAATTCAAGGTATTGGTGCTTACCTTTAAAGCCGTACATGGCCTGGGCCCCACCTACCTATGAGACCGTCTCACTCTCCAGGTTCTGGAGTGGCCTTGGCAGTTGGCTGGGAGCACCCTTCTGTAGATCCCTCATGTTTGATGATGGAAGAGGGAGTTCTCGGTTGCTGCACCTTGTTTGTGGAACTCCCTCCCAGCAGAGATTCGCTGGTCCCCGGACCTCCCCTCCTTCAGGCGTCAATGTAAAACCTGGTTGTTTCACCGAGCTTTTGGTGGGGGAGATGGGTAGTGGGAGGGTTGAGGTTGGGTTGGTGGGGTTGTTATGACCCATTTGGAGTTCTATTTTTTTATTTGTATTTATATTGCTATTTTATATTTTTATACTGTACATCACCCTGGGCTGCCTAGGCAGGTTATCAAATGTTTAAATAAATAAATACATAAATAAAATACATGTAGGTATGTGGGTGAGACAGATGCAGATATGATTTGTGTGCACGCATGCATATGTATGTGTTAAGCAGGGGCATACCTAGGTTGGAATGGGTCCAGGTGCAAAATATTTTGTTTATTTATTTATTTTATTTCAATTTTACCCCACCCTTCCCCAAAAACCTCAAGGCAGCTAACATAATATAAAACCTTCCCCAACCTTTTCCCGAACCCCCATCCAATCCCATTGAGCACTATCCCTGCTTGCCAAATGTCTGGCCAAACAAAAAGGTCTTACATCTCTTCTAGAAGATTATCAGGTTTGGGCTTATATGGATCTCCAAGTGGAGGAAGTTCCATAACTGTGTCGCAGCCACCGAGGACACCTCTCTCTGTGCCCTAGTTGTGAAAACGTCACGGGCAGGTGGTACCTGAAAGAGTGGACTCCCTCAGAGACCACAATGGAGCATAAGGGAAGAGGCAGTCTTGGGCTCCAGCCATTTCGAGCCTTATTGGTCAAAACCAACACCTTGAATTATGCTCAGAAAACTATTGACAGGCAGTGCAGGCTCTGGAGCAATGGTTTAATGTGTTCCCAGTGACCTACTGCTGAAAGAAGGCAGGATGCCTCATTCTTCGCCAACTGCAGCTTCCAAACAGTCATCAAAGGCATTAGCAGCCCCACATAGAGTGTCGTATAGTAGTGTAGCTCACGGTTACAAAGGAATGGACCAAATGGTGTCTAAATCCCGCCACATGAAGTTGGTGAAGAGTGCCGCTGGCCACTTCCGCAACCTGGTGCAGCAATGGATTCAAGAGCACCCCAAGGCTGCAGACTCAAATGACCAAAAGAGGCTGGACTCCATTAATAACAGGGTTCCCTCCATCCATTGGCTTGCATCAGCAAGCCGATTTTGCTCGCTGATGCAAAGGATGTCCTTGGGGCAGTTAGAGCAACCTTTTGTGAACTGGACCCGTGCCAATCCTAGCTGCCGGGAGATGTTGGGACCGTTGCTGGTGGGGGTGGTTAACACCTCCCTTTGGGAGGGCGGGGTGCCAAGCTGCCTGAAGGAGACAGTGATTTGGCCCCTGCTCAAAAAGCCATCTTTGGATGTTGACTCCCTCTCCAGTTATCGACCTGTCTCTAACCTTCCCTTTTTAGGGAAGGTTATTGAACAGGTAGTGGCTTGGCAGCTACAGGGGTATCTGGATCAATTCAAGATTCCTCGCAACCTGGCTTTCGTCCAGGCTATGGGACTGACACTGCACTTGTCACCTTGGTCGATGACCTTTGCTTTTCCGGGGATTAGATCAGAGTCATTTGACCCTGTTGATTCTATTAGATCTATCAGCTGCTTTTGATACTGTTGACCACGAGTTACTGGTGACTGAGCCGGGGTGAGTGGGACTGTTCTTGAATGGTTCCGTATGTTCCTTGCTGGAAGAACTCAGTGAGTGGTGCTCAGGGAACATTTTCCATCTCCCCGGGGCCTTTCATGTGAAGTCCAGCAGAGTTCTATCTTGTCCCCTTTCCTGTTCAATGTGTATATGCAGCTGTTTGGCGAGGTCGTCCGGAGCACTGGAGTTCGATGTCATCAATATGCTGACGACACCCAACTCTATCTCTCTTTTTCATCAGACCCAGGTCCCGCAGTCTTGGTGCTTACACGATATCTGGCAAATGTGGGAGACTGGATGAGGGTGAGTCGACCATCCACTTTGGACTATTATAAAGCGCTCTTCGTGGGCTCCCTATGGTGACAGTTTGGAGACTGCAGCTGATGCAGAATGTGGTGGCCCGCCTCCTTAGAGGAAGGGGCAACCAGGTGCAGATTACACCAGTGCTCCGTTCTCTGCACTGGCTGCCTGTAGTCTTCCGGGCCCGATTCAAGGTGCTGGTTCTTACCTATAAAGCCCTATATGGCTTGGGCCCCACCTATCTCCGGAACCGCCTCACTCCCTGTGCCCTTGATCAACCCCTGTGGTCATCCAAGAGCGCCCTTCTTGGATTTCACCGGGTATCCCGGGGGGTTACTATGAAGAGGGCGTTCTTGGTGGCTGCTCCATGACTGTGGAACTCCCTCCCGGTGGAGGCCCGGGTGGCCCTGGATCTTCCCTCCTTTCAGCGTCAATGTAAAACTTGGCTGTTCCACCAGGCTTTTGGCGAGGGGGATGGGTGAGGGTGGGTTTTATTTTTGTATTGAGGGGGGCTTAGTTTGGGTTTTTATTTGTATATATTCTATGGGGTTTTTTTATATTTCCCCAATTATGGGAAGGTTATGCTCCCTTTTTATCCCTGCCTTGCTCTCCTCCTGCAAGGTTTTGTGACAGATTTTAAATATGTGTTTTTATTTTGTAAGCTGCCCCGGGCTGCCCTTGGCAGAAAAGGCAGGGTAATAAATGTTTTAATATAAAATAAATCTCCCAGGTTACAGGTCACAAGATTTGCCAATGATAATCGGTTCAGTCTTGTCTGGATTCAGCTTCAGTCAGCTCACCCGTATCCAGTCCCCAGTGGAAGCCAGGCTCTGGGTAAGCACAGAGACCACAGGACTTGGCTTAGATGCAAAAGAGAGCTAGAGTTGGGTGTCATCAATATATATTTTATTATTTTCCAAATTTATACCCCGCCCCCTCCTGCAACGCAGCTCGGGGCGGCTTCCAACAGTCAACAATAAAACATTAAAATTCCTTTTAAAATATTAAATATAAAATGTACCATATAAAACAGGGCTAGAAAAATAATAAATAAATAAATGAATGGGTGGGGGACTAAAATCATCCCTCCCCACCCTCCCTCCCAAAGGCCTGGGCAAACAGCCAGGTCTTACAGTTCCGCCGAAATGTTAAAAGGCTTGGGGCCAGGCGAGCTTCCTCCGGAAGGGAGTTCCACAGCCGCGGCCCTACCACCGAGAATGCTCGCTCCATCGTGGCCCCCCGCTTAACACGGGGGACCTCCAGGAGGGCACCCCCGGCAGACCGCAGGAGCCGCTCCGGGGCGCGAAGGGCGAGGCGGTCCCTAAGGTATGAGGGGCCAAGACCGTATAGGGCTTTATAGATCATCACTAGGACCTTGAACTTGGCCCGGCACACTATCGGCAGCCAGTGCAGAGCTCGGAGCACCGGTGTAATGTGCTCCCGGCGACCCGTCCCCGTCAGAAGACGAGCCGCCGCATTCTGCACCAGCTGCAGCCTCCGAGCCAAGAACAAGGGAAGCCCCACGTAGAGCGCGTTGCAGTAGTCGAGCCTCGAGGTGACAAAGGCATGGATGAGGGAGGCCAGGTCCGGGCCAGAGACATACGGATGCAGCCTACGTACAAGATAAAGCTGGCGGAAGGCAGCCTTAGCGACTGCCTCCACCTGCCGCTCCAGACGCAGGTCTGCGTCCAATATGACCCCCAGACTCCGGACCTGCTGAGCTACAGGAGGGCAAACCCCCCCAACTAGGGGGGCCACCACCCCCTTCGCCCTCCCCACCACCATCACCTCCGTCTTATCTGGGTTGAGCTTCAGTCTGCTCAATATACTGGGGACACTTCACTCCAAATCTCCATGGGGTCTCACTTAGGGGCCTCAGTTACACATTGAACAGGAATGGGGGCAAGATGGAACCCTGGGCACTCACAAGTGGACAATGGCAGTTTTTAAACAAGTACAGCTGGGGGACAGGTTCATGTCCGCTGAGTGGGATGTCTGTGGAGTGTCCATGCACATGGAGTGAGTGGGGAGAGGTGTAAATGGGTAGAATCCCTACCTGGCAGCCTCCATGTGCTCCCCCTGCCTTGGACCATGGGGGAGGGGGAAGCGCGCTGGCCTGACCTCTGATATTGACCTGTCCCTGCTAAGTGCTAGGGAACCTGGGCTTCCCAGCACGTTTCTGTGCCTTGCAAAGGCTGTTTCCCCAGCCAGAGTGCCTCTGAACAGCGGACCACTCAGCCAACATGGCTGGCTGCCACTGTTCATCTGGGGTGGGGATGCGTGGGTGCCTGTCCCCACACACCATTCTGCCTGCTCCCGCATGGAGCACTCCAGCTTTTTTACCAGTGCTCCGTGAGGGGTCATGGGTCAGTGCTGCGTGGGTTACGGGAGCGCGTACCCCCACACACGACCTTCAGGCAGGCACTCAGGTGGGTGCAAGATTGGTGGACCTGCATGGTAACATCTCGCTTAAAAATGGCCAATAATCCACCACCGACCACCACCCTCTGGGTTCTCCCAGCCAGGAATGAGTGGAACCACTCAACAGCAGTCCTGTAACCCCTGCCATGTTCCACAGCTATGTCAACACACTATGATTAACTGTATCAAGGGCCGCTAAAAGACAGAATCAAAATGGTACAAAATAAAATATGGACCCCTGGCCCACTCAGGAAATGCAGTTGCACTAGGGATTGTGCCCCACCCCAGGCCTCAATGCAGCTGTACACCTATCCCTATTGTAAGAACATAAGAAGTGCCATACTGGGTCAGACCAATGGTCCATCTAGCCCAAAATCCTGTCTCCGACAGTGGCCAATCACGGTGGCTTGGGAGAAGCACCCAACACGTCACAATGGGGGATCCATTCCCTGTTGTTTTCCCCCAGCTCCCATCATGTTCCCCGATCCTGCCTGGCTAATAGCTGCTAATGGACCTATCTTTCAGAAACTTGTTCAAACCTCTTTTAAACTCAGCTATAGTACTGGCCCTTACCATAGCCTCTGGCAGTAGATATCACAACTCAATTATATGCTGAGTGAAAAAAATATTTTATTTGTTTTAAACTTGCCATCCATGAGTTTCATGGAGTGTTCCCTAGTTCTAGTACTAGTTGAGACGGTAAATAATTGCTCCTTGTTTATTAGTTCCACACCACTCATGATTTTATAGGCCTCTATCATATCTCCTCTCAGTCGTCTCTTCTCCAAGCTGGAGCCCCAACCTACCAAGCCTCTCATACAGGAGCCCTTCCATGCCCTTGATCATTTTTGTTGCCCTTCTCTGTACCTTTTCTAGTTCAGCTATGTCTTTTTTGAGATGGGGCAACCAAAACTGCACACAATATTCGAGGTGCAGTCGCACCATTGATTTATATAGAGGCATTATGACATCCTCAGTTTTATTCTCTATCCCCTTCCGAATAATTCCTAAACTTCTGTTTGCTTTTTTGACTGCTGCTGTGCACTTTGCTATGGATTTCATTGTATTGTCCAGAACCACCCCCAGATCTTTTTCCTGAGTGGTAACTCCTAGCTTAGTACCGCATTGTGTAAGTAGGGTAGGGTGTGTGTGTGAGACTCTTGCTGGGGCTGGTTTGTGTGTGTGTGTGTGTCCAGGGGGTGCACATGTACTTATGTGTGTGCGTAAGGCTGACGCTAAGGGGTAGAGTTTGCACGTATGACTGGTTGTGAGCATGTGTGTGTGAGAGAGAGACAGCTGGAGGTGTGCATACATGTGTATGTATGTATGTGTGCACACATGTTGGACTGGTGCTGGAGGGTGGTTTATGTATATGGCTTTGTGGTTGTGAGCATGCAAGATGACCTCTAACACCTTGTAACTAGCAGCTAGCTTGCTATGTAGATTGTTTATGAGCAACATACGCTGACGTGTGTGTTTGACTCTGTGTGCATGCATGCATATATGTAAGGCAGATACAAGGTTGGTGTGGTGTGTGAGTGTAAGACAGAGGCTGGAACAACCAGGCATATGATTGCAGTTGCCACACCGAAATGGATGTGGGGGAGTGGCAGCTGCACCTGGCATGTGTAGTTGGAATCCAATGCAGTGGTCAGGCCATCATACCAGGGAAGAGTTATGGGAGGGAGCGGGAGGAAATTCCTAGGTGTATGGCTGCTGCTGCCTTAAAATTTATTTAATATTCAGTGGATAATTTGTTTACAAAGAAATCTCAACTCAGCTCTAGATTTATAAATCTGTGGACTAGAGCCTCAGCTGTAGTCAAGGTGCACTTGGTACAAATGCCCCCTTCTGTTCCTCCTTAGGCAACTCTGCACCAGTGTGGCTTGTAGTTCAAAAGAGTCATTGCAATGGGGACGGGGAGGGGATTGCTAAGAAAAAAGGCTTCCTCCTTTGCACAAGTTAGATGGGATATAAGAACCCTACAGCAGTGCCTTACCCCACCCAGTGGACCGTCACATTGTACCATAGTATCTTCTCATGGGGGACTCTCTGGTAAATTGAGGGCAGGGAAGAAATAGTAGAGGCATGAGTGGCTAAATTGTCTGTTAAGAAGCTAATGTTGTGGACAATGCTTAATGTCTCCTGCTGAACTAATTCAGCTACTTAAGTGGTTTCAACAAAATAACAGCAAAAACAAAATCCAGCTGAGAGTCTGGACTCCTGCACAGAATGGAAAATACATTCTTGTTACAGGGTGTGATTCACCTGGTTAAGTCCTTACAGGACCAGTTCCTACAAATCACTGTCTCTCAAGGAATTCAGCGTAAAAAATGTCTCTTCCTTATAAGTATCCAAGCATTATACACAGGGTGAAAACAGACATGCACCATAACTCCACTTTAACACTTCTTATGCATGTTGCAGGGCTGCATAGGGCACCAATACAGCCCTGCAACATGCATAACAAATGTTACAGTGTTAAAGCGGAGTTACGTGCATGTTTTTATTCACACACAGTCTCCAGCAGGGGGGATCTCTCTAGCATCTTCACTTGGAATGTGGAGCTTGCTGTGCAGGCAAATCTGGGGAAATGTGGGCATTGCAACACACTGCCCTGGGTCTGCCTCCCATGTGTGCCCCATGCCACCCCCACCCCCCAATCTGGGGTGCACATGTGGGTGCAGGAGAGTCGCGGGTGCCAGCCTAGAGCATTGGGTGAGCACCCACACTTCTATGGGGGTGGGGAGGGTGACGTGGGCATACCACAGCAGGGAAGAACGCCTGCCTGCCAAATTTCTTTTGGAGGCTGCGAGTAGTGGCTGCAGGGTGGGGCCCATGAAGCGACTCCGGGCTCCAGGGGACTCTCTTCCTGTGTGCTAACACCTGTTTTCACCCTTACCAGAGGCTGAATGTTTTTTAAAAAAAATCCCGCAGTAGCCAGAGTGAGAGAACAAGCTAGGGTCTGTAACTCAGGTTCCTCGCTGTTGCTATTGTACTATCACATTAGTGGTGGGACAATATTTTGGCTTGCCTAATAATTATAGCCTATACTTTTGAGTGTGTCAGCCAAGTTAAAAGAAGTTTTTACTACTGTTACCTAGACTGAGGAAAAGCCCTAATTCTCCAGGGCTCAAACTCAAGCATTAAGGTCATTCGAAAGAGTAAATTTAGAACAAGGAGAGAGAGAGACAAAAACCTGTAATAAAAGAGAACAGTGACAAAAAGGAGATAATTATGTGAGGCAGAATATGAAATAATAATGAAGCAGTGACTTCCCCATAACTGGGGGAATTATGAGAGGGGTGTAGAGGCCTCTGTCAGGAATGCAGACTCACTTCTTGTGCAACAAGAGAACTTTGATCTCAGGGAAGTTTCTGAAAACTGGGCTATAATTATTGTGTGAGCCAAAATGTAAAATAATGATGAGACAGTTCCTGATAACTGAGGGAATTATGGCGGATAATAATATGATAGAATACCATTTGCCAGCCAGAAGTAGAGAGACAGGGACTAGTGGTTATTTTTTATCCTGAATGAATCCTGCTGAATTCAAGAACTCTGCTGATCTTCAGTTCCTCCGAGAAGCTAAATGGTTTTTGACTGGTGACTGTGGTACACGAGAGTCCAGCCTCCCCATATGTCCTCGCAGGACTAGTGCCACTCACAGATTTCCCTGGGGTTTTCCAGCCAATATCTGCTTTGACTGATGGGAGGGTCCTTTTCTTCCTGTGGCACTCGCTGTTCCTATGCTCTTTTGGGGTTTTCTCCTGTGTTGCTGCTTTGGGCAATTAGCTCCCGGTGGAGATAGTCCCTGCCATGGTCCTCTGCCCATGGTGCTCTCTCACTTAGTTCGCTGACCCCCTTCTGGAGGGATAGTCCTTGCCTTCTGGGTCGGGCAGTCCAGAGTCCAGGGCACTGGGGTGGCATCCAGCCAAAGGCCGTCAGTTCATGGCCTACTCCACTTTGGCTCCCCCTCATCAAGGGTTTGAGGGTTCCGGACCCCCAGTGTTGCTGGCATCTCCTCCATACCTCCCTAGCAGCTAGCCCCTCCACTCTCCTAGAGCCTCGAGGGTGGGTTTAACTATGCCCAGTCCTCCCTTGAGGGTCTATGCTTGTTCTTCTCATTTGGGGTTTGGTGGGTCAGCACTGGGCATATTCTCTGTTTCCTGGAGTTACGTCACCTGACCTTGCCCTCCCTGAGGCTCTGAGTCCTACTCTTCCCAGTAGGGCATTCAGCTCTCCCTTTCTAAGCTGGCCTACTCCTCCTCCCTCTGAAGGCATTGAGCCTAAGTGTTCCTAGAGCCTGTTCCTCCTAGTGGGGCATTTGGCACTTGGGCCTGGTGGTATTGGGCTTCTGCCCTGTGGTCCCCCTTTATAGGCTAGGGACCCTGCAGGCTACCATACCCTGTGCCTTCTCTGACCTGTGTGCTTCTGTCCCTGGGCCTCCTGATCCCTGGCCAAGCCCTCAAAGTTTTCAGGTAGATCTCACTGGCCTCATCATCAGATTGCCCCTCCACCTGGTTTTAATCTGCCCTCTGGGCTTCAAAAGCCCCCCCTGGCCTCCAGGCTCTGCTCTCCCGGGCCTGACTATACTCCCTTTCCTCTTGGGCTCTGGATTTGCACCTACCTCCCCAGCTGGCTATTAAGTTCTTTTCCCTGCTGTTTCCAATGTCATACTGAGCTAGACTGGGTGAGCTCTCTGTACATAGCCCCAGCCCTGGTCACATGATCCACTCTCACTGTTTACATGACTCCCTGTGCACTGGGTTAACCCCTTTTCCCCAGGCCAGGTGAAGAAAGTAGTGAAACTCTCTGCCATGCTGTAGTCCTGTTCCTGGAAATACTTCCCACAGCGTTTCACCACAGAGACATTTGACAGACTCAAGGTATGTTATGTTAGAAAAGTAGTAAGGATACCTATTAATCTCAGGAGACACCTAAGATATCTTTCTTGCATTGCTACATGACATGGGTGGTAAGACTTGTGGTACTACCCAGTGCTTAATTTCTAAAAAATGACTTGCCGGTGCCCACCCCTACCCAAGAAGCCATGCCCGTCTCCTGCCCTAGAGCTTGTCAGAGCAGGGAAACGAACCCTAGTGTCCAGCTAGCAACCCAACCACTGGGTTAACCTGCCTCTCTGCAACTGAATACAAAAATGATTTCTTCAGATTTAATTTATATGATGACCAGTAGAGGGAGGGTAGGATTGTCAGGAAATTCACAAATGAAAGACAATTAAACCATGGGTTGTTTTTTTGTTTTTTTATGGATTTCATTTCCAATCCCCAGGTAACCAATAGCAACATTTTCCTGGTCTTTCACATTTTGGGTTGCATACTACGATGGGGAACATTCTACAAGACTCTGCCTCCCATTGAATTTAATTGCCATGGCTGAGCCCTGGCAAGGCCCTGATTTCCCTACAAATTAAGCCCTGGTACTACCACATAAGGTCCTGAAGGGCAGGGACTGGTGGTTACCACAGGTGGTAAATTAAAATAACACGTGAATGCTCATAAGGGGTAACAGGGATAACAAATGGGGAACAACAGCAAGCAACAGAAGCACACTTCTGAGCATTCACACAATCATAGTTACCCTTGACTGGGTAAATGCCCAGTCGTTTCTTTACCAAAACATTGTGTCTCTAATTATGTAACTTTCTCATGCAACAAATCTCCACTTATGTGAGTCAGATATATATTATTCAGACACAATACAAGAATGCATAAACACACGCACTTGCTTCTGCTGTTTCCAACTTTTTAAGTTTCCTCCTACCCACCCCATTGTTTATAGACACAATTAAAACTCGACCTAGCACTGATTTTGAGCACTTTTGTGGTCTGAGGCACAATTCATCAGTCTCCAGCAACTCAACCATTTTTTCCAGTTCTTCTAATGCCTTGAAAATTATAGTCCTTTTTATCAGTAATAAATCCAAATTACCATCTTCCTCCGTCTCCATCCCCCACTGATGCCTCATAAAAGTCAACTCTGGAAATTTTCTGGTTCATTCAACAATGACCAGTAGGAGTGCCAAAGCAGTTCTTGTACTATAAGGAAGTTGTGCTGCATACTAATACTGTTTACTTTTTTTAAAATGTAAAATCTCTATAGTAATGAGTGGAAAAACACTGATTTAAGAAAAAGAAATGCATTTCAGCCTCTCTACCATTTGCCTCAGTAACTGTTGACATTTTTTTCCTAAAGCAGCAACTTTGGGCCACCAGATCGCTGCAAACTGGCTGCTTTCCCATGAGATGGAATGGCCTTTGGTGCCACGGGAGCATGTGCGAGTCAAATGACGCGCAGCTCCCATCTCGTGGGAAAGGCGGAAGTGCGGGTATTTTACTGGCAAACGTACATTGGACAGTGTAGGATTTCACTGCTCTGCCCGACGCGCATGTTTGCAGGTGAAAGACCCGTACTTCTGCCTTTCTCTCGAGACGGGAGCTGCACATCATTTGACTCGTGCAGGCTCCCGTGGAACCAAAGACTCCACATTCCATCTCATGGGAAAGCAGCTTGGGCTCTTGTGAAAGTGTCCTTTAATATCATTTTGAATTGGTGGTGGCGAATGAAATTTTTTTCTTTTTATTTGATGAGTATTTTGGGGCCTCAAAAGTTGTCAAATGAGCAGCAGAGTCTTTAGAATAACAGAGGGGAAGAAAAGGTGTACCACCTCGCTAACAATTTGTTGTGCATGGTTTGTATTTTCTGGGGTTTCTCTTAATTCACTTTAACTGGGAGTTGTTTCAAGTCTTCAACAGAGAAGCAGTAAGCAGTGTTTGGGTTTGAGAGGGAAGGGCCGTTAGCTGTAACTTCAACTTTGACTTTTAAATAGAAAGGAATTCACTGAAATATCTTCCCGAATAGACATCCTCTCTGGACATCCATTACATTTTTCTTAAAGAACATTAATATCAAAATACTTCCAAGAAAGAAAGAAATACTAGCCTGAACACTCAGGAGTGCAAACACATGATTTTCTAAACTGATACATTTGAAGGCAGGGGAGGGTGAAATATAGCAAACTTATGTGGCAAAGATAGGTTGAAGTAGGTTGTGGTGGAAGGAAAGGCTGTTTAGAAATAATTGGTCTGCCAATAGATACTCATGGTTCCACGTCACCAAGCAATTTGGTGTGCATGCCTCATATATTGGCCCTTTTTACACAGACACTCTAACACTGATAAAATGGATGTTGCATTTTATTATACATGGTACAGGACAATACTGCAGCCCTGCAACATGGCCCCTTTTCACACAAGATGCCTCCCCCCAGTTTAGATGGGTGGAGGGGTCTGTGTAAACACCACAGGCGGTGGGCGTAGGTGCATGTGTGCTCCTGCGCAACACCCATCTCCCCCCACCCACCACCCACAGAGCAATCGGCATTGGAGGGTGGGGGGAGGGCATCTGTGTAAATGGCCGTCGGTGGGTACAGAGATGGGTGTCCGCTCTGTGTTCACCCGTGTGAACATTGAGCAGGATGGATGGGGGTGCGTGCACACTCCCGCGCAACACCCACCTCCACCCATTGCACACCCACCTCCACCCATGGAGCCCTCCAGAAAACTGGAAGAGGCTCAGTGGGTGGAGATGGATGTAGGGGGTTGGGATATGTTTGTGTACAGGGACACCCACCCACCATGGCAAAACACCGATCCCCCTACCCACCCACCTGTGTCTGTGTAAAAAGGGCCTGTGATTCATGTAGCTGGACCTTGTGTTGCTGCTTCTTCACAAAGCAGAACTAGCGTTACCAGATATGTTAAGGGACTGAGTGGTTCCCAAGCTTTTTGCCTGTGTGACTCATTTTGAGATTTAACAAATATAATCCCATGAGTCTAGACAAAACCGAGACATACAAAGAATATCAATAGGGATCAGGACCTTTTCTGCAGCTCGTGTAATCATATCGGAGGTTGTAACCCATATTTTAGGGACCTGCTGTTACTTTTGATAATGTGTATCTGTGGAAAGCATTCCAGCAAAGTATTTTCTAGAATAGACTTTCATTCTGGTCACCTATTGACATGGCAGGGTGATTGATGCTAAATTTCCATTGTAAGACAAATTCTTAACCTAACTTCTAAATTAAGCCAATTGCTATTACACATTTCATCTCTTAATATTATTTTTCTGAGAATATTAAAAAATAAAGAACAGGAGTTTAAAACTTATAATATTCAAATATTTGTAGGGTGAAGACAGTCCTGAACCCCTGGACTTTGAGACACAGCAAAGAAAATAGTTTGTTCGAAAGTGTCAAGAGGTTTCCTCTTGCCCCAGTTCCTTCTCTTGACCTCTGCAACTACTCTCTCAGAGTCTGATCCAAAGTTAATTGCAACCAATGGCTAACTAATAACTGCAATAAGTATTGGACTATGCCCATGCTGAGCAGTTTACAGTGTGTGTAAAAAGGAATATTTTATGTACTAAAATGTGAATAAAACCACAAATTCTGAATACCTTTTCAGCCCACATTACGTCTTATTCCACTTGTGATAGGTTTAACATAAAGGGAGATTCTTCTGCACACATTTAAAGAATATGCAATGGAATATCTCAGATTTTCCTGTATGTGTACATGCCGTCTTATATTACCACACAGGAGACACCAGCATACAAGGGGCTCTAGACTGTTATTTCTGTCCTCTGCGTAGACATTCCAAACATTGCATAGTTTAGGTTAGCTTTGAAGAGCCCTGTCCACAGCTCATGGCATGGTTTTCAAAATTATGGGTGAAAACAGACATGACGCTAACTCCACTTTAACATTTCTTACACATGTTGCAGGGTGGAATAGGGCACCAATACAGCCCTGCAACATGCATAAGAAATGTTAAAATGGAGTTAGCATCATGTCTGTTTTCACCCTATGTTGCCAACATGGTAATGCATTTTATAGTGGATGGCACTCAGAGTTTGTTGTTTTCTATAGCATGACATCTCCCTGTCTTTGATACAGGGGGTGGGAGGGATGTTAACAGAAACTGATGGATGGTTACCTTCCAAAGGTTAGGTATAATTAGAATGGACATCCCTGGAAAATAAAAGTGAAAACAGTCAAAGGAAGATAAGTGGTTTATTTTTGACTGCTTGGGTATAATCCCCTTTTACTGTTATGTCAGGTGTATGGTAATATGTTTACATGATTTTAATGACTTGTTCTCTGTTGCTCCTTATGAAGTTGTAGCCCACTCTTGAAAAATGAAAGCTTGACTGAAAATATCATACAAGGCATTTGCAGTAGGACTAAAATGAGCAGTGATTTTCCTACTCGTGAAAACGCTGGCAATTGCCAGCATGGGAACCAAAATCTCACTGAGATCTCAGTCCTGGTGCCATTTTCTGCTGAGCAGTTAAAAAAATGTGTGGGGGGGAGAGGGGCGCTATAAGCGGCCTTTGAAATTGACAAGCGCCAGCTGGGAGCGCTGGGGAGGGCACCATCTCTCCCAGCTGGTGCTTGTCAGCTTGTTTGGTTTTTAACTCATTTTTTTGCTCTCCAAGAACTTGGCAAGCACACCCCTTGTGCAGTTTGTCTGCAGAACAGAATGAGCACCAGGATTTCAATGAGATTATTTAGTTTATCGAGATCTCGTTTCAGCCTTACTTTGCAGGCTATCTGTGGTGCAGTAGAGCCGTCTGAGAAAGAAATCCCAATACTTTCCATTTTAAAATGGTGATACAAATTCTAGCATGTGCCACACTAGACAGATAACCTTTTTCTCCTTGTGAAACCAATCCCAGAATAAACTTGGTCAGATAAAATCAGCACCCGTTTCCCCACAGCATTGTTGTCAATCAAGTTCTTATTGATAATCTGAACAAAATAAGGGTAAACACACAGTCTCTATTTTTGCCTCATTAAGATGAAGAGATTCTGTCAGTCTGATAACACAGAGACTGTTATAAGAACAAAATGCATATAAAATGTTTCTGCAAAAAGATCCTCTTTATCAAGATATAATTTAGATTAAAAAATGTCATTCTTTATTTTTTAGCAGGCAGGTCGAAGAGAATCCCAATTAAGAATGAAAATTTTATTTATTGGAACTATTTAATGTTGGGAGGGCCCTGAAGCCAGTCCCCATGCCTTAATACAAAACAACCATAATAAAATAGAAAGTAGACACATTCCTTGACTATAAGAGATGTATGGATAATACAACTTTAGGGGCATGGTTTAGTATCCTTGCTCAGTTTGGTTAGTATCTTATCTTCAAATATTTCTGTTGTTTTTACTGGAATTGCTCTTGGTAAAATATAATACTGAGCCAGATGAAATGTATTACTGAGAATCATTTCCTTAGTCCATTGTGTTATCTAAGACACTCTGTATAGCAGCACTGGACATTGCCATTTTTAATAGTGACCATGCAATTACAATTTGTTTTGTGACAAAGTTGTTAACTTAGAAACTCAATATACCGTACAAATGCAAATATTAAATGTAATTTGTCAGTTTTATACCTGTATATTTTCTCTGCCAATCCAGATGACCTACCTGACCTTCTTTTAATGAACTATTTTTAAACCTACTTTTCAGGATGATGAGATGGATATAAATTCTTCTCCTCAGCTCTCTAACACTTTACTTTAGAGAAAAGACATGTCATTTCAAACCATTTTCTCAGCACCTGTAACGTCAACATTCAAGGGAAACATTCAAGGGAAATATGCATTTTTCTCTTATGTTACATTGCTGTGGTTAAGATCATATATCAAATACATTTGTGGTCATTTTCCCTTGGATTGACACCCTATTGGAGAGATTAAAAACGTAAGAACTCGCTCCCAAATTAATTATGCACATTTGCAGTTCATTACTTCTAGAGAAAACAGGAGCTAGCTTGTTGCTTACACTTACACACCTTATAAATGCAACTCCAGTAGTGTAGAAACAGAATAGTCAGGGTTTCATGATAGCAGAGTCACTTTTTACATTTTATTTATTTATTTGAATGTATATGCTGCCCTTCCCACAGAGGCTCAGGGTGACTTACAGTTAATAAAACAATAAAAATCTATACAATAAAAAAAATTCCCCTCCCCCACGACCCTACCCCAAAACCCAACCCAGACCCTGCCTGCCAAATTCTTTCTCAAATAAAATAGTTTTACACTGCATCTGGAAGATGCTTAGGCTCAAGTGAACCTTCCGGGAAAGGGAGTTCCACAAAACTGGGGCAGCAACCAAGAACACCCTTCAGCATACCCCCATCCCATGAACAAGGATAACAGGTGGAATCTGCAAGAGGGCACTCCCATTCAATCGTAGGGGCCACAATGGGACATGGTAGGACAAGCAGTCTTTCAGATATATGGGACCCAGACCATTTAGGGCTTTAAAGATCAAAACCAGAACCTTGAATTGTGCCCAGAAAGCTATAGGTAGACAGTGCAGACTTTGGAGCACTGGTATAATGTGCTCCTGGTGACTTGCCTTCGAAAGGAGCTAAGGTGCTGCATTCTGCACCAGCTGCAGCTTCTGAACAGTCATCAAGGGCAAGTCATCAACAATCATCAAGGGTAGAGCACGTTGCAGTAAGCTAGCCTTGAGGTGATGAAAGCGTGAATGATAGTGACCAGATTCATGCCAGAGAAAAAAGACCATTCCCCTCACCAGATGGAGTTGGTGAAAAGCACTTCTGACCACCGCCCTCACCTGATGTTCCAGGCACAGCATGGGATCCAAAAACACTCCAAGGCTCAAAACCTGATTGACTACAGGGAGCTGGATTCCATCAACAACAAGTGTCCCAATCCCCTTAAGTCACAAAACCGGCCAGCCATCATCACTTCAGTCTTGTCAGGATTCTGCTTCAAGCGGCTCACCTTCATCCACTCCCCAACAGCAGCCAGGCATAGGGTGCGCACTGAAACTTCAGGACTTTGGTCAGAAGAAAAGGGGAGGTAGAGCTGAGTGTCATCAGCATATTGATGACACCTCACCCCAAGCCTTTGAATGATCCTGCCCAGCAACCTCAGATACACATTGAACAAGAGTGGGGACAGAACAGAACCCTGAGGGACACCACAGGGGAGATCCCGAGGGGATGAATAACATTTGCTCATCACCACCCCAACCTCCCCGACAGGAAAGAATGAAACCACTCAAGAACCCTGCCAAGTCCTGCAGTCATGTCAGCAGCACCCCAAGATCAACTGTATCAAAGGTTGCTGAAAAATCTAACAAGATCAACAAGGTAGAATTTCCCTTGTCCATCTAAAGGAGCAGATCATCGACCGAAGCCACAGGTGTAGTCTCCATGCCATACCCAGGATGAAATCCTGACTGAAACGGGTCCAGGAATCCAATAGCATTGAGATGAGCCTGGAGCTGTTGGTCAGCCACCCATTTAACCTTTCCTAAAAAGGGAAGGTTAGAGACAGGCTGATAGCTTGCTGGGGAATCCGAATCTAAAGATGGTTTCTTAAGCAGGGGCGTAAGGGTGAAGGCAAAACTTTATGGTTGCCTTCATTACCCCAAACACCTCCCTCACATCGGTAGGTGATACCATTTGAAACTGATCCAGATAAACAGGACAAAGCTGAGCTTCCATAACCCCAAACTCTGGCTCTGCAGTTGAAATGGCAGTACACAAGTTGTGAATACAAGCAATTTTGTCTGCAAAGTAATTAATAAAAACATCAGATGACTCCATTTCCTAGTGAGATATGCCAGGTTAGCCAGGCCCCTCACCACCTGGAACAGATCCGCTGGACAAGACTTTACAAATGCTATGGCAGCAGAGAAGAAAGCTTTCTTCACTGCCATCACAGCATGGCATAAAGTGATCTATGCCACAGTCAGTCGGCTTCAATGCAAATCAAGCATCACTTGTGCTCTAACCACCTACCCTACCACTTCTGGGGGATATCTCCCAAAGTGTTCTGGAAACCAATCAGATTCATCAGTCTCTGGGGTGGACCAATCTAACCAGTCTACCACCTCAACAAGGGCATAGGAGAGCTGGGATCTGGGCTTTCAGGAGGTAGTGATCTGACCATGACAACCGTGTTATAACAACACCCCCAATGGTTTTAGGCTAATGGGGAAAAAATAGAACATCCACATGTTGTGAATAATTTTATTTATGATATATCTCTAATCTGATTTCATTTAGGTGCTACTATTTTGCCCAGTGCCTTAAGTTCTTTAATACAGTTCTTGGAAGAGGGAATGGAGAATTGAAGATGGAAGTTGAAATTTTATTTATTGGTTTATTTATTCTAATTTTTACCCCACTCTAAGTTAAGGCAATGATATTAATGTGATGATAGTCATCAAAATTGGGTAATCTTTTTTCTATTTATATCTGCCATAAATCTGGCCCTGAGTAATAACCCTTTTCTTGGCCTGAGTTGTTTAGGGATGATTTTCCCTTTCTTTTTTTAATTTTTTCTTTTTTCTTTGAACTTTTTGGATGCATATTTTGTTGCTTCCTTTTTAGGGTTACAATTAATGTATGTAGCATAGATTATATTTATTATATTAAGGTTATGGTCATTCTATTTGTTTTATTTGTATTTATCTTATTTATTTTGGTTGTTCTTAACATTTTGTAATAACTTTAGGGTTATGCAATAAACTTAAACTGTAAACTGTACCCCACTCTTCCCAATTAGGCTCAGGGCAGCCTACAAAATATAAAAACATATTAAAACAATTTTTTTAATTCCCCTATCCCCCCCCCCCCTCAACCTTTTCCCTAACCCCTCCACCAAACCCCACTCCACCTTATCCCTGCCTGCCAAATACCTGGCCAAACAAAAAGGTCTTCCATCTGGAAGATGAGCAGACGCAGGCTTAGGCGGATCTCCAAAGGGAGGGAGTTCCATCGTTGTGGGGTAGCCACTGAGTACGTCCCTCTGAGTGCCCTTGTTGTGAAAACTTCATGGGCAGATGCTACCCAAAAGAGAGCACTCTCAGCCAACCTCAGAGGCTGCGATGGAACGTAAGGGAAGAGGCAGTCTTTCAGATACCTCGGACCGAAGCCATCTACATGGAAGGACTGAAAAGAACAGCTGCCTTTGCTGGAATTATGTAAAGAACATCCTGACCTGTGTCTACATAGTGCATCTGTGGAGTATTTGAGTGGGAATTAAAAATATGGAAATATAGAATCTTTTTGCTTTGATATACAAACACAAGTTTTGTTGTGATAAGTTTTATATAACATTTTACCACACTGCCACAACATAATCCTCAAGTTGCTTAATGCGAATGCTTCCCCCACTGCATTATCCACTTCAATGGGCCTCTCATTGACACAAGGGCTAGTGTCAGTAGTAAGTTGTTTCAGGCTCCCACCCATAGCTAGTTCTCATCCTCATATGATTCAAGTATTATTTAGCATTATTGGAAGTGTTAAACCATCTAGGATTATAATCCCATGAACATTATCATTAAAACAATTTGATTGCATATTGGTCTCTTTAGCCTGTTCACACAGTCTAAATTGTAAAGAGTACAACTACTTTAGAAAGAGTAAAGACTTTGTTCTTTCAAGCTGGGTTTTTCCTCCATTTCTTCTCTTTTCTCTGCTACTTAACCACACTTTTGTTTTTTCCACATCACAGTTAGCAAGTTATTATAGAAACATAATAGTTCCCTTGACACAGTTTGAGTGGAAGTTGTGTGGTGCTAATGTTGTACAGAAGTGGTTTGAAAACTGGACTAGGGTTTGCAAGAGCAGACTAAAGCCCGACAAGGAAGTCATTTAGGCTGGAATTTTCAACGAGGCCTGCAGGGTTTTGGCACCCAAATGGTTTACATTAACTGGCATTAACCTGCCTACCAATATAATACAGTTCTCTGTTCATACAAGATATATATGGAGTCCAAAGAAAAACAAGAACAAAAACAAAAAAATCGATAAGGCAAAAAGAGATCCTTGAGCTAAACTAACCAGCTAATGTCAATTGGCAGAATCCTTCATCCAGATGCAGAAGGGCATTTTGTGCACGCCAGCTAAGCACCATAGAACCCTGCTAGACTTAAGTGGAATCCAAATCCTTATTCACAGCGAGAGGCATCATTGTGCAACATAAATGTAGACAGTAAGCTGTTGTCTGTAATTTGGGAGTTCAGGATGTAGCTGTCTACCTGAGGCACAGCACTTACGTGGTCACCATGCAGCAGGGCAGTGCTGCACTCTTGGAGGAGACACTGCATGTGCAGTTAGAACGGATAATGGGCAATGATGCCTCTTGCTGTGAATAAGAATTTTGCACCCACTTATGTCTAGCACAGCACTTCACCCATACAGCCTCCTTGTGCACTAGGACGAATGAGGTTTTCTCCTAATCTCTACTGTCTCAAAAATGCAGCCTATGTAATTAAAAACAAAACAAACAAAACAAAAAACCAGCTACATTTATCACAGTTAATTCTAAGTAATCTCTGAGAAGGTTATTTTTTAATGGGAATAGTAGTTGTGCAGCCAGATCTGGTAATTCCAAATTACTGGCAATTTTTGTCTGTTCATTCAATTTTCTGCACATTATGAATGCATGTATGACCAGATATTAATACTTTTAAAATCCTAGCATGACTTGCTCCTCATAATCAAATATTATATAAATATTTAATATAAACATACACTGTTGCATTTCCCCTCTTCTGTGCTCTATGGACATATTACAGACTATGCAATGAAACAGCCAGTCTCATTCCTGAAATATTTTTATGTTGCATCTCATTTACGTAGCACTGTATGGCTATTACTGTCAGTCTGAATCAGCTTCCTTGCTCTGGTTAAAGTAAGCGTTTATTCTCGTGTTCATCCATGCATTTAATTTATCATTAGATGTTTAACAATGGGGAAAAAAAGAAAAGGACTTGAGAGTAGGTATTAGATGTATCAATGCAGCTGCATTGTTGATAACCATCATGCAAGCCATCATTGCCACTGGTGATGCAGCAGCACATCCTTAATAGAGTTTTGGCAGTTATTTTTTTACATCAAGTGTGTCTAGCTTGCAAAGTTCACAGATGTCAAATGTACATTTCCCCCCCCTTTGATAGCACCTAACCTTTGCAGGAAATGTCACCCACCCTGCTTTCTGACTGTAATCTGTATTGAGCTCAATCAATGAGGCATTGGTCAGTTAAGTTGGTTTCTCTGCCACCACATCATTACAAGATAAAGTTCCTGACACTCGATGAAAGAGGTCAGTATAGTGGCTGTTAAGTCTCATTTGTATACTGCTAATTTGCAGCTTACTGCAGAAACATTTTTAAAGAACAAAAGAAATCCAATATAGAGTCCCTTTCAGGAAGTCTTGTGACAAATTTGCATTTTAATTATTAACCACTGAAGTTTAAGTGAGAAGAATTCCTTTAAGTATTTCAAATTACTGTCCACACCATAAGTTCAGGGCTGCTTTTAGCATTCATCAATCAAACTAGTGATAATTCAGCAATAGTATTCCCTCCATTGTGTATAAAATGGTTTATTCCAGGAGGCGTAGATAGTACGCAGAATCTGTGGGAAATCTTATGCGGTCATGACAGTGGATCAGCAATTCACTGAATCCTCTCTTCTCCTTTTCAAGATCCTTTCAAAACTCACCTGTACACAATTAAGGTGTCATGGGTTAGTTTGGGGATTACATGGCAATGAATCAAAAGCTACTTAATAAAAACTCTTTTTCTAACTGCAAGCATATTTTAAGTGTGGTAGCTCCTAAACAAGGCCAGCTCCAGGTTTTTTGTGCGCCCTTGGGCACCAGAGTATGACACACACACCCTTTTACCCATGCCTCTCCCCCACTGTAGACCACACAGCCCCTCCCTCCCTGTCCCTATGTCTCTCCCAGAACCCCCAAACAGCCCCTCCCTCTGTCCCCATGCCTCGCTCCTCAGAACCCCCTTCCCCTAAAACTCCTCTCTCCCTGTGCCCAATACCATCGGTCCCCATGCCTCACTCTCCCCTAGGGTGGCCAGATATGCAAATTTTAGAGGACATGTATGAGAAATACAGGTTGCAGGGCTGCATGGGAGCCAATGCAGCCTTGCAACCTGTATTTCTCATAAGTGTCCTCTAACATTTGCATATCTGGCCACCCTACTCTCCCCCCCACAGAGCCCCCAAGCTCACTTGTGCATGTGCAGTTCTTCTTCGAGTGGCTCCTCACATTCTTACACCACCAGCTCTTTCCACATAGGATCTTTTCAGATGTTATTGTTGGTTCAGACCACATGGTTTCTTTACCTTTGGCAAACCTGGGGTGAAAACAGATGGGCCTGGACCTGGCTGGAGTGCAGGGTCATTTTGTGGGGCTCCTACACATGCACCACTCCCTGGGTTGAGCACGGCATCCCAGAAAAAGGGCTGCTCTTTTTGTTTCACCCTCTTTTTATTCAGTGCTCAACAACTGAGATGTGGTTGCTCCCTGGACCGCTCTAGCCACTGCTCCTTGGACTCTATGGTACTAGAGAACCTGAATACATGCAGAGGCTGTGTGCGCTCCAAGTGAGCACACTGTGGCCACGGGGAATCGTAGTACCCCAGATTAGCCCAGGTTGATCTGTCATCATTGGCTTCTCTAGGATGCTGCTGTGAGTAGAAGCCCCATGGCAGGTGGGTGTTGAACATCCGCAGGCACCTACTAGATGGTCCCGTGGCCCCGGAACTGCTGCTGCTGGCTATTCTGGGCTACTGATTCATCTGTTAACACCCTTGGTTTCAGCTCATCTCAGTGGTGACAGAATGTTGGTGCCCTCTGTCAGTTGTTTGATATAATAGTTCGATATAAGAAACTACTGGTCTCATTCAGGTTATAGGGGGCATAGTTGTCTCTTCTCCCTCATTTCAAAAAGGACCATCACAAGTAGCAGAAAATGATACCATCACTGGGCATCTGAAAAGAGTTTCTAAGGCCTGAATGAGTCTTCCTGCCAGTAGAAACAAACTCTTCAGGCTTGAGGGACAGCAGATATGCATCATGATGAAGCTTGTGCTCTTGTTGTACTTTAACTGAGAGTAAACACAAGAGTTTCACTCTATTCAGAATCAGCACTGATCAGACCTCCCCTGGAGCATTGTGTCCAGTTTTGGATGCCTCATTTTAATAAGTGTAACCCCCTTTTAAAAGTGGCACTCGATTAATCGCTTTACAGGGACAGGAGTCCTGGGAATCCCAGCTGTGTTGGGGAATTTGAGGGGAGGCTCCTGATTGCTACAGCAGTGCTTATTAATTATAATATACCCTGACGGTGCCTCAACCTGGATGAGCCCTATAAAAAGAGATTTCTGTGATTTGGGCAACCAGGAAATAACATTTCAGATCTTCTGTAAGATAAAACAGTTTATTTAATCTATTGCAACTTTAAACGAGAATGAAAATAACAGAAGGAAAAAAAACTACTAACCCCTCCCAATCCTCAAGTTCAAACCAGAATCCTACATAAGGATAGTGGTAAATTGGAGCAAATTCAGACGAGGGAAACAAAGATGATAGAGTCTGGAAAGCAAGTCTTACGAGGAAATGTTGAAGGAAGTTGATATGTTTAGCCTAGTGAAGACAAGTTTAAGGGGAAACATGATAGCGGTCTCAAATATCTAAAGGGCTGCCACAATGAAGATTACAAGAAGCTGTTTTTCATTGCTACTGAGGGCAGGACTAGAACGAATGGGCTTAAATTACAGGAAGGTAGATTTTGGTTAAAAATCAGGAAGCATTTCCTCTCATCATAGCTGTGCAAAAATGGAATAAGTTGCCTCGGGAGCTCATAGGTTGTCCATCACTGGATTTTTTCAAGAAGAGCTGTACAGCCATCTGTTGGGGATATTGTACTTGTCACCCTGCATCCAAGCAGAGGGGTGGACTAGATGACCCCACGGCACATTCCAACTCTCTGGCCCTTTTCCAACAGGCCGGGAGGAGCTGCGGTGCGCAGGAGGGATGGGTGTGCATTGCGGCAGGTGTGTGGTGCGTGTGCAGCCCGTCACACAGATACACGCCCATCTCCACGCATGGAGGCATCGCTGTTTTCTCCAATGGCTCCATGCATGGGGGATCGGTGGAGTGGGGGAGCGCACACGCACCCCCACCCGCTGTCACACGGATGCCCCCTCCCCCGCCCACCCAGTCACACACATGGGGGCGGGGGGTGGCATCTCATGTGAAAAGGGACTATAATTCTTTGAGCTGGGTTTTGAGTTCTGTCAGACTTGCCACTCTCATGAATACTACATTCCAGTGAGAATACAAAAGGAAAAAGAGGTAAAACTGCACTGAACTTATTTCCCACAAAGACAAGACTGAACAAGAGATTATTTTTTTTATTTTTTATTTGGTAATTGACATTTTTCAAGGCAGCTAGAATACTTCTGTTATTTTTAAGAGCAGTGGTTTGGTTAATCCTTGATGTGCTGAACAGAAAATAATGTACTGTACCCTTAAGCTCCAACCTTGGACTGTTGCCTGTGTTTCTTAATTAGAAATAAAAGGCAGAGACAATAATTTTTGAAACTCTGTTACTGGTTGCTTTTTATTACACTTTTATTATAATAAGGATTAAATGTACCTTAGCAATTGCAGTAGAATGGGAAAATACAAAGGTAAATACATTTTGAAGCCGTGTGGCACAGTGGACAAGGTACTAGACAGGGAGTCAGGAGAATGTCTGTGTCACTAACCTGCCCCCTGAATTTGTTCATGACCTTCCCCTTTCTGCACGTTGGCTTTGTTCTCCAACCCTTTTTGGACAGTTGTTTACTTTAGCAGTAAATCAGGGATTAGCTGACTACATGTACAAGTGCAGTGCCTTGTAAAATGGGTCCTTGTTCTCTGCTGAAAACTCAAAACAAACTGCAGTCCAAATTGTGCATGCTAATTGTAATAAAGGCATAGGGGTCGATCCAGTACCTGTTCATGCACTGTGAACAAGGTGCATGCACACAAATATTGTGCAGGTGTTTGCACAACTGTTGACCACCATACACACAGCGTGCACAGCACACGCAAAGCCTGCACATGGCCCTGTTCCCGTTGCATGTGTGGTGCACAATAGTTGCGCAAACACCTGCACAATATTTGCGCACATACACATTGCTCACAGTGCATAAGCAGGTACTGGATTGTCACCAAATCATACAGTAGTATCATTCTCTGTTTTGTAAGGCTGCAGTCCTCAAACTACTACTACTACTACTTCCATAGGGCATATGAAAAGCAACGGCCTTACTGAGTGACTATTGAATGCTGAGATTCAGTAGCCACTCAATGACCTCTAGAGTCACCAGGTGAAATTCTGAAATGTGTCTGTCTTATACATGTATTGGACAGAAATTCAATTGAAGTCAATGAGCATCTTCTCATTCCAGCCAAAGAATACGAAAAAAAGGGCCATAAGAGGAAGAGAGGAAGGATATGTGGGGTGCTCACTAATGCTCCTTCTATTGTCCATTCATTCAGAGTTTCCTTCTCTCTTGTAACAAAGCTAAGCACCTGCACCTGTGACTTCCTCAGCTTCCGGAGTGAATCCCTATCTCTCCCAATGGTGCCCTCTCCTTTGTCTCCTTTCCTTTGTCCACTCTAGATTGTAAGCCCCCTGGGACAGGAATCAATCTGTAATTAATGATTGTTCAGTGCCAGGTACATTGATTGTGTTATATGAATAATTAACCATCAACCAATCAGCAATCAATCAATCAATCAATCAATCAATCATCATAAAGTAATATAGTAGTTGTTCATTCTTTATGCGAGTAGCGTTACCCTAATAGCAGGTGCTCCTGAAAATCCCTCTCATTGTGTTTGATGCTATACTTAGGTTACTTGGCTATGGAATTAGGTTATTAACCAACACTGATAAATTATTGATACTACAGATGAACTATCTGAATAATGCTACCTTTCTAGAGTCAGAGTAATATTGTCCAAGGTCCTTAACACAGCATAGGTAGCTTTGAGCTTTACTTATTGACTTCAGCTGGTAGAAATCAATGGAATTATACTAGCATACACTATATTATTGTCTGGCTCACTGTGGCATTATTTCACAGCAGGTCAGCCATATTCAGGACTACCGATATAAGCCCAAAGCTCAACCATATGTGAAGCAATGAAACAGGCTTTTATTTCCATTTTTTAGTTGTCAAACAATTATATGCATTTTTACAGTTTATTGTAAGCATTCTAAATAATTTTAGATTGAGAAATAAAAAAAAGTTAGAACGTGTATACTTTGATGTATTAAAGTCAAGGTTACAGCTGGATAATTTAATGTTAATTATGTGAATTTATATTAAAGTATGTCTTGCTGACAAATTTAAATGGAGCTAAAATTGGAGGTAAGATAGAACTAGTTGTAAGGAATTAAGGTTAAATGGGACCTCTAGTTGGAGAAGACAGGGTCAATTACTTGGTTAAAAGAAGCCCATCATGTTGGTTTAGAGAGGGGATTCTCAACAAAGGCGTTATATTTTGATTGCTGCTTCTGTAACATTTAAGGGAATTAGTGTGAGACTTCATTCAAAATGAGGGGAGAATGCAGCCTTGGGTTCCACTTTACCACTGACAGACAGGTTCTCTTTGTTAGACACTAAAAGCATGAATTACTCACATGGGATACAATCCTCCCATCCCACCCCATGCTGAGTAATACTTTATTCTGCCTAGATGTCAGGAACATTTGGTCCAAAGGATGTTATACCTTTAATCTAGTACATAACGTGTTTGTTGGGAGCTGGTTAAAATGTAAGAAAGCTAATGCAAAACCTAACTTGAGTGCTGCACAAACAAACCAAAGCAAGACACAACACAGGATGGATTCATCTTACCCTCACATATATTTTGGAATATGTCACAGCATCTAAATATTACTTGTGATGACGACTGAGAAAATTAAAACATGGAATAAATAATCAAAATGTTTTATACTCTTCAGTTAAGACTCCTAGGCCCCAACCCAGGTCCACGCAGCTGGTGCTGTGCAAATGTGCACCCATACACATGTGCAACATACATGCCCCAGTTCTGTGAGCCAGCAGCGGGGCTTGGCTGGGAGTTAGGCAGGGGAGAGGGAAAGAGGACTGAGAGCTGTGCTCCCAGCCCACGTCTGCTGCTGCCCACTAGAGTTTGCTGCCACGACCCTGTCTCTGCTTAGTCACCACCAAGCTCTCAGCTCTTTCCTCCCCTCCTTGCCTTGCAGGAGTCCCTGCTTGGGAAGAGGACTCTGAACATGGTGGTGGCTTAGCAGAGGCAGAGCTACAGTTGCAGTCTTGGGTGGGCCACCAGTCTCTGGAGCTACAGTGGCAGCACCTGCGCGCACACAAAATGTAGATTTGGTCCATGTGTCACGAACACACGGACAATGGATTGGGGCCCTACAGATGACTAAGGGAGTGCATGGTTTACAGATCATGAGCAGTGCAAAGCAAGTAAAAAACTTTTTTTATCACTTCTCATAATACAAGAACTATGGGAAACAGTATGAAATTACTTGGATTAATATATGCATATAATGCAGATTTAAGACAAATAAAAGGAAGTATTTCCCACCACCACTCCCCACCCACACAGCATACAGTTAACCTGTGGAATTCATTCTCAGATGATGATGTGAAAGGCAGTAGCATAACTGGCTTTAAAAAGAGATTGGACAATCTCTTAGGGGATAGGTCCATAAATGGCTATGAGTCAAGTTGGTCAGGGGATGACGCCTTTTAGTGTCAGGGCTAGGAAAGAACAGCAGGAAATTGATTACTTCAGTATGACCTGTTGTTCCCTTTTCTAAAGCAACCAAAGCAGGTTGACACTGGGCTAAATTAAACATTGGTCTGACCCTTCTTATGTTCTTATATGACTGGAGTGTGTGTTTTGCTCTGTACTGCTTGTCCGAGGGGAAATACTGATTTGTTATGGAAATGACATAGTTAAGCACACAAGCTGGCACATATATGGTGATGTTTATATACCCCAGTATATGGTAATAATATTAAACACATTATATGTTATGAGTTTAGAGTAAGAAGTTGACATGAGCAGAAAGAATCATGGGAAAATAGAAAGCTAAACTATACGGGAATCTTATCACCCAATTTGTAGACTCAGCAAGAAATAGTGTGTTCCTGAATAACTTCACAGGATGTGGGCCTGAATGCAGACAAGATGAGGGGTAAAGATCAAGGGGGCAGTGATGGCTGAGTGACTTTGCTCACACTCCCCAGACAACTAGGCACCTGTAGAAGGACACCGAGAATTTAGGAGACAGCCATAAAACTTTGAATAACCTACGAATGAACCTTGGGGCTAAAAATGCCTATGCAACAGGAGTCTCAATCAGATTGGAGTGTGTCATGATAGACAGATGTCACCCTGGGTGGGAATATTATAATGTAGTAATTAACTTGGAAAGGTATAAAAGTTATGGACCAATGTAACTGCCTTTGTCGACTGAGAGGGCACCAAGGCTGGGGGTGTGGACTCAACCCACGAAGGTCCCATATAGAGGGACTAATAAAGCCTACACTGCCAACCACCTGTTTGTATCTGTGCTACCTGTGTACGTCACAACTAGTACGTAAAGGGAACCTGACTTGACACTAATCAGGCAGCACACAGACTGTACAACTAATAGAAACAGCTTTTCTGGAGTCACGTGACAGGGTAGAAACTGGGAGGATGTGAAGAGTGGAACTCCCTGTGTGAACTTCACATATAGATACTTATTTGTCACAAAACCAATGGCTGAAGTATTGGTACACTTGGAGGATCTAGACAGGCAGGGAGATTTGGCTACAGTAACAGAATTTCAATCCTTGAGCAATTATTCTTGTTTAGCCCCACATAAAGGAATTTTGGCCTCTTATTTATCTTCTCTTACATCGTTTAGAGAAAGGTATCTTTTTTTGCGGCTATGGTTAATACCCTTCCAACTAAGCTGTTGGAGAGACGCTTCTTGGCTACCCCCTTTTATCTTCAGCTTTGCCCTTTTGACAACTCCGAAATTGAGTCAATAAGACATATTCTGATCCATTGCAGGTTGTACGATCCCATAAGGGAGTGCTGTTTAGGCAGGGGCGGATTGGGAAATAAAAGCGGCCTGGGAAAATATAGCCTTAGTGACCCTGTGCCGGTGGCAAAGGTGCCGGGGCACTGGAAACGGGCCAAAGGGGCGTGGCTTGGGGCGAGCAGCGTGCACCAGATTTGGGACCTATCAGAGCTGAGTCCCCAGACTCAGATCCTCAGCAGCCTGGCAATGGTGAGTGGGAGGTTATGGGGGGCTTGCAGGGGGAGATTGCCACGGGGGGGGGAGGGTACTGGCCCTCATTTCAGTGCTCTGGCTCCCCAAATCACTCTGTTTCAGTGCTCAGTGGTCCCCACTCAAAAAATCACTCTGTCCCTTGCTATGCATCCTACAGTAAGGCTTCTTCATTCCTACACCAGCTGCACTAGTATTCCACATGCCCTGTGTTTAGCTTAGCAAAGAGAAGACTAAGGGGAGAATTGATACCAGACTTCAATATCTACATTATTGTATATTAAGGCGTCATTCCTTGCACCTGTAGTAATGCTGCACTGGAACACAATTAAGGAACAGCCTTGAAGGAATGCACTCAGGATTAGCTTAGCAAAGACAAGACTAAGGGGAGAATTGATACCAGAATTCCTACCACTCAGGTTTAGCTTAGCAAAG
>QEPC01000879.1:2470133-2515230 GCA_003113815.1 Sphenodon punctatus
CCTGACCCAACCCAACCCAAAAGGGGTCGGGACCAACAATTTAAAATTTTTTTTTTAAAAAAAAGACAGCGGGACCAGCCCTGCAGCCAGCCCTGCCCACCGGGAATCGTCCCGGTGGGTTCAGTGCCCAATCCACCCCTGTGTTTAGGGGAATTTTTAAGGCAACTTCCAGGAAGGACCACTTTCGAACTGGAAAAATACTTATTGGGAGATTTCTCCGCTGAGATTACCGCAGGAGTGGCCAAGTTTCTCCTCCGGCCTTTGTGATGAGAAATAATTTTCTCCAATTTCGGGGTATAAATCGTGGAGAATAGAATTGGTAACTGGGAAATATATCTGTGTGATATTGATTCTGAGATAAAAATGATGTGGGCCTTGGGTATAGTAATCCCGATGAACCTGTAGCTCGGGATGATTAGATCTAAAGGAATTTAAGAGGGTTGAAGGGGATTTTGCTGTGTCCCGCTTTTCTTGTTTTGGCCTGCCTTCTTGTTGCTGTACATTGAATTTTGGTTATGGGCTATGGTTTTTCTGTATAAGGTATTTATTTTCCTTCAGGAGGTGTATTGTTATGTAGGCTCCTGATTGTCCTTTATGGAATTGTGTAAGATTAGAATGAGTGATATTTGTTTTCTTTTATGTATATTATCAGCCTGAGTTGGCCGGTGATTTTTAGTTTTATGAGCCTTTTGCCATGCTAAATAAACATGACTTGACTTGACAAAACCAATGGAAATGGAGACTAATTTTAGATATACAGCCCTAAGGAGGATGGCTGAGTTAAATCTGCCTAGGAAAACAGATACTAAAGCAACCAACAGAGCCAAAGCGAAGTACACCTCACCTACCTCAGAAATGGTGGGACACTGATAGGCTTTCTGAGGACATTTTATCAGAACTCAGAAACATCAAAGAAGTGTTGTCCACTTCGTTGGTATCAAACTTGGAGTTGAAAATATCCCTGGAGAATGTGGCCAAAAGAACCTCTGTGGTAAAAATCAGGGTTTCCCTGGCAGAAGACAATGCAGCCTATGTCTCCAAGCACCTCACAGAATGCCAGAACACAGGTAAGAAATTAACAGAGAGACTGGAGGATTATGAAAAGAGGGAGAGGCGTAATAACCTCTGAATTTTTGGTTTCCCTTGAGGGATTGAAGGGGGTACTGTGCTCTCTTTATGGAAAATGTGGTTTGGGAAATTTCTGAGTTGTCACAGACACCACTAATTTACTGGCTGAATGAGTCAATTGGTTGAGCACAGTATCAGACAGACCCCAAACAAACCAAGAGGTATTATGTTTAAACTGCTCCAGTTTCCTGATAAACAAAAAGGATGCTTGCCCACGTTACCGCACTGGGGGAATCTAACGAGAAGCAAGCCCCAGCAGGGAAATTCAATTGAGGCTTTGAAGGTGGGTGGGTGGTTAAAAGCATAATTTAAAGCGTCTCCTGTTGTTTTCAATCACAAGGGCAGGGCACAACATCATTTCAGGTTTCTTTTAATCTGAATTTAGAAAGATAATGGTCTTTCATTAAATTAATTTTTTTGGAATATTAAAGGAATCAATAATCCAGCAGCGGTGGGGCTGGCCAGCCATATATTCATGGTTCTCCCTGCCCTTCCCAGGTTGTGCAGGTAGTGGGAAGGTGCCCCAGTCACTGGCACATTTGTTCTGTGCCCCAGCCATGTCTGCCATGGTTTTCCTCCCCAGGCCAGGTTGGGCCGCTATTGTGCTGCTGTCATGTGTGTTTCTTCCCATTGTTCTTCATACTTTTGCCTCTTTCCCTTTGCATTGTCCAGTGAACTAAGCATGCTGGGGTTGTGTCACAGCACCTCTGTCCAGGACCAGCACCATTCCTATGTCTAAGGTGAAGGGTTACTTCAGTCGTGTGGGCTTTCTCAATTCAGCATCTTTCAGTACAAAGTTCACTCATTAAAAGGAGTCTTTGTGTTATGATTGATATCAATCTGTTCATAATAGAAGCTTATGGAATAGATGTATTCACAACCAACTCTCCCACATTGTTAAGGTTGTGTTTTTTTCTTACTAGAACTCTCCACAGGAACCGTCTTGTTCTTTATAATTTGAAGAGAGAAAAATACAACCTTTTGCTTAGGGCATCCTCTGAGGTTTTTTGTAGAGACATAAGAAAGTTCCAGAGCATTTTCCTATCTAGCGTCCATTCATGCTGTTTCACACTTCAGCCAAAAGGGTCACAGATTTTCCCTAAAGGATGAGTTCTTCTGAATTAGTCTCACTAATATCTTGTTCAGATGTGTCAGGGTTTTGTATCCCCCGTTTGGTCTGATGGTAGAAATAGGAGGAAGAATTCTTGTTTTCCTCACACAAGTTGTTTTAGTAGATAGAATAAAGTGTAAACAAAAGTCTCAACTGGTATCTTGCCTAAGCAGTAGACTATGCTTTAACTTTAAACTAAAGCTCATTTTATAAGTGGTTGATACCATTGTCTTGATCAGAAGACTGCCCCAATCCAGAGGAAAATGGGGTGAAATCCTTTATCTATTTTTATCAGATGAGAGCTGGACTAAGATTGGACATATCAAAGTAACATTCTTATCAACATCAGGTATTACTGATTTTTTTTCAGCTAAACTATCCAACTCTAGAAAAAGTTGTAGTTGTTAACAATCTCTCACATAGAAACTCCCTTTTCTGAACATGTTAGAAGACAATATTTTTTCCAAATTAAAAAAATAATAGCAATTTTATTTCTATGTCCCCTGCCACCAAATGGCATTCAGAGCACTTCACAACATACTATGATAAAATAATGTAAAATCAGTTTAAAATACAAATCTAACTTTAAAACAATTTAAAAGGGGAAGATAAAGAGGGAGGCAGCAATGGTCTTCTTTATCCACACTACTGAATCTCCTTGCCTAATAATTATTAATTATCAATTAACAATTATTACTGTTATTTGTACAGCTTCTCCTCTGCCAAATGGCACTCAGGACACTTCACAACACGAATACAATAATAGAAACCATAAAACCACTAAAAATGCATATAAAATCCATGTAAAGCAATTTAAAAGGTGAAAGTAAAGTGGGGGAATATATTAAGAGAAACCAACAGTGGCCCTCTAAAAGCACCTGAAGAACAGAAAAATGTTCAGGTGCTTTTTGAGGAAGAGGAGGGAGGAACTGAGATGAACATTTGGAGGGAGTGAGTTCCACACTAAGGGGCCTGCCACAAGAAAGGCCCAATTCCCTGTAGACTTAAGTTGCAATGGCAGGATCCCAAAACAGCAGGTGGTGTCCGAACATAAACCACCAATAGTGGTGGTTCCAGGAGCAGGTCTTGAATATAGCAAGGGCCTATACCATTCAAGGCCCTTAAAATCAATAGTGCAAACTTAAATATCTTATGCAAATTGTGCAACTGGAAAAAACATCTTCAAATCTCATCCAGTACCTGAGTTTTCATGGAAAGAGTGTGGTCAAAAATGATGTTTAAGTTCTTTACCTGGCCCACCTCCACCACAACCTCTCAACATGGAGGGGATTAGCAGGGTGAGAGGGTGTGAAGTTACCCGTTTCTCTTAGCTCACTTTCCAAAGATTCAGAACTGTTCAGGTGGCTTTAAAATATTATCTATGGCCCTTTTTACATAGACGCTCTAACACCCATTAACTGGGTGTTACATTTTATTATACATGTTGCAGGGCACCACTGCAGCCAATCACCATGGGCCCTGTGCACACATGATACCTCCACCTAGTTCCTCTGGAGGATGCCACTGCCGGTTGCTCCGTGGGTGGGTGTGGGTGGAGATGGGTGTTGGCCGGGAGCAAACACTCACCAATACCCACCGAAAGTGGCGTTTACACAGACGCCCCCACCCATCTTCACCCAGGGAAATGCTTTCCACCCACCGGCCAATCCCCATCTCCACCCAGAGGAACTGTGTAGAGGCATCATGTGTGCACAGGGCCCATGGTGATTGACTGCAGTGGTGACCTGCAACATGTATAATAAAATGTAACAGGGTGTTAGAGCATCTGTGTAAAAAGGGCCTATCGTGTGCAAATACGGTATACAGCTGTGTTCTGGATCATATATCCAAACTTTAATCAAAACTGCCTTGTAAAATCTTAAAATGTGAAGACTTCCATGCTCACCATCATCAATATGGATAACTAGGTTGCAAGGCTCAAGGACAGTAGGAACCTGTTTACCTGGACCCCTCTAATGCCAATATTTTCTTATTCCAGACACATCTTATATCCCCCTTAACTTTAAAACACACTGCATTACAGTAGAACATTCCTTGTCTAGACGTCTCTCTAATTCTAATTCTGAATGCACTGCTGGTTTTTAGGACTCTGAATGGTAGAGGCCCTGACTGTATTTGAGATGTTCTCCTGGAGACTCGTACTAATGACTGTCTGTACTCAGAAACCACTCACTCTTAGGGGATCCCATCATTGTGTCTTAATTATTTATTTTATTTATTTTCTAGATTTTTACCCCACCCCTCCTGAGAACAGCTCGGGGCGGCTAGACTTTTGTTGTGGTGAGTCTCTGGGTGTGGAACTCGCTCCCTCCAGATGTCCATTTCATTTAGTCCATCCTTACGTTTAAAAAGTGTATTTGTTTCCCAGGTCGGTGCTTTTAGGATTCCTGCAGCTAGCTGGTCGTAGGAACAGAGTTAGCTGGTAAAGGCTCTGCTTGGCTGCCTATGTTAATATGGAATTCCAACAAGGAAACCTCAGTTTCCTTGGCTGTTAAAAGCTTATGCTCAAGAAGAAAGCGGGGGCAGGAGAATAAAAAAATAACCCCAATCTACCAGAGTAAAAATATGAATTTTGTGTCATTGGTTCAGTCACCTAATTGGATAAAACGTGCCATGATTTTGTTAACGGACAGTAAGATTCCATAGGCACCTAATTTCATGCTCTCTATCAGAACATCAGCATGCCCTATTCTTTGTACTGTACAAAACTGGAACATATAGATTCACCTAATTCACTAATGATCTTTAGATTAGAGAATCCAACTGTTGTCTTCAGTCATAAAGCAAAAAGGGGATTCCTAAAATTCCTGGTTAGTGCATATGTCAATGAGCTCTAAAACACACATAATCCTAACCCTCATTGTGATTAGCATGCTTAAAATCTCCATCCCTTCACCCCCATTTTTTAAATAAAAAAATTAAAAGGAAGCCCAACTAGTGACCTGAAACTCCAGGAACTAAAGGCTACTCATACTCACACTCTACAAGACCATACACCAGCAGCAAGACCATACACCAACTTTGTCTCAGGAGCCACATGCAGTTTTGTGACAGTTCAATAATCAGTTATAATGTTGTAGCCCTTGGCAAGAGCTGCTCTTAGACTCTGCACTTCCATACTGGTCCTGTGTGTACTTTATTGCCCCCAAGTCTCAGCAGGTAAATCACAGCTGCTCTTTAGAATCTCAGCAGTGGGAACCACAGAGCATCAGTTTCAGCAGCCAGTTATGAAACAGGAGAGAGAGGTTTGCATGTATATGCATGCATGTGCATGTCTATAGGACACTCAGCCTCTGAAAATTTGGGTACATGTCTCAGGGTTGGGAACTTTGGCCACCCCTGCTATACACCATAGTACTTAATACAAAAGCATATGTTTCCAAATAAAACATAATATTGGCCAAGTAGCATCGACTGTTGGACTGTTTGGATGTTTGTTTATAATCTCTGCTTCTTGACATGTGTTCTCTTATTTGAGAAACAAGTGGTTACCTCTTAAACAGGAGCAACAGGTGATTTGAACATTTTCCTGTTACACATTTTTATGTGTAAAAGAATAGACTAGTAAGGAGGCAACTTACAGCCCACCATTACCAACTGAGTCCTTGAGGAAAGGGTTCCAGTGGAGATCTTCCATACTCTCTTGTGATCATTGTTCCCTTCTCCAACAAAATTCCCTGGGAATGTCGTCCCAGGATGTAAAACAACTGACTGGTTAGTGGTGCTGAAAGAGTAGCCACTAGCTATGTGCTCTCGGGCAGGGACCGTGTCTATCTTGTTTTTTGTAAAGCGCCAGGTACATCGCTGGCGCTATATAAATGCTTATAATAATAATAATAATAATTAATAATTAATGTGAGGAAAATCTGACTGTTGTAATTGTTTGGATTAATTATAAGCTTTGTCATAGGTATTGTTCTGGTGGTCTGCCATTATTCTTAAACACACGGATGTGGGAGAGGGACACACAGTGAATGCATTCCATCCAACCTTAGAGCAGGGGGATTATAAATGCTCATAACCCTCAACTTTTGACTTTCAGGCAAAACGTTTTTCGCATCTCTACACTGAAAGGTATGTGGGAGGAAGAGGATGTGGGGGTGAGCTAATGGACTAAATGATTTAATTTAATTTGCAAGTCAAAAGGATTTTGAAAGCTGTTTATTGGGAATTTAGGAAGGAAAAGGGAAATGTGCCTTGAGCCATACAAGAGAGACAAAGGGAAAATTGGGTTTTTAACAATAGGATATTAAGGTCAGGACCCTGTGAAATAACTACTAGATGATTCACAGATTAACTGTGAGTCAAAATTAGTGCTGAAATGAGAATCAAATAGATTCTCACGATAATTTTGCAGGAATCGAGAATTGCTGCCAAGATTTTGTAGCTTTTTCGAACGCCAATTGAAATCTCGGACAAAACTCGATTTATCAGTTACCACAAGTTACCATTTATCGTTTATCATGTTTACCAGTTACCGTGGGTTATTGCCATTTATTGGTTGTATCGGTATTGCAATTTACTGTGTGCCACGTTTACTGGTTACTGTGATTTGCCATTTACCGTGGTTATTGGTTTATTGGTTACCGTGTTTATTGGTTATTGGTTTATTACCATGTTTATTGGTTTATGTTGTAATTTATTAATAGCATGACCCAAGGTCATTGCTTAAAAACAAAACCACAATAAATAACAATAAAACACTAAAACAAGACTAATAATAAAACAAAATCAAACAAAAACACTTAACAAAATACATAGAAATACATATTTCAATACATATTTATTTATTATTTGGTTTTTTGTTGTGATTGGTTTCTTACCATGTTTATTGGCTATTGGTTTATTGATTATTGATTTATTGGTTTATTACCATATTTATTAGTTTATTGGTTGCCATGTTTATTGGTTATTAGTTTTGGCTCACAGGCAACCCGGTAAACAACAACCCGGTAAGCAGTAAATCGGTAACCCGGCAATCCAGTGGTAAATGACAATACGGTAAATGGTAATTCAAGAAATTATTCTCAACCAAGAATTGTCGAGAGATGGCAATTTTCTTAGTAATTGTTTCTCGTTTAGAATGAGGCGAGAATGTGATTCTCTGCAATAACAAAGAAAAAGTCAAAAATCAGGTTTCAGCCCTAGTCAAAATAGTACAGAAACTGCCTTCAGTGTGGAATTATCCATCTAATGAACATAATTTTGTGCTAGCCATGCCAGTCAGAAACCAGCAGTATTTTGAACCGGCCAATGACAAGCCAGCATTGTTACTTCTCTCTGTTTGTTAGTGCTGCCATGGCTGCCACTTCCTCCTGATAACCTTGGGTTCGTCTGTCTGCTGCTGACACTGCTTAGCAGCCAGCCTGCCTTGATGTGATTCAGCAGATCTTCTGTACAGGTCAGAGGGAGGAAAGATAAGCGAACAGCTCTACACAGCCCCACCCACAGCTCTGTGCAGGGGAGGGGAGGGGAGGGGAGGGGAGAGGTGACTAGCTCCATGTAACCTTTCTCCTGGAGTTTGGGGCAGGGGTCAGGCACACTGAGCAGCCCCTGGGTCAGTCTCTCTGGAAAGTTTCTGCAGCAGACACAGAACAGCTCGGGGGGTGGGAGGTGGGCAGAAAGGAGCGGCCCCATGTTCCAGGCTGCTTCTCCTGGGAGCTGGGGGAGGAATGGGAGAGAATCTGGGTTCAGCTTCTCTCCCAGAACTGTGTAAACTTGAGGCTACCCAGGGAGGATGGGAATGGAGCAAGCAATCTCTGGGCTGATTGTCTGCGGAGCGATTACAGCTGCTCTCTACACCCTGGGAAGGGAGAAGTGATCATCCAGGGCTGTTTCTACTGGAGTTCCCTCAGCAGGAATGAGAGAGCTGGGGGACATCTGCCGAGGAGAGAGGGAGTGCACAGCCCAATGCAGACTTTGGCCTGAAGTTCACTCAGTAATGGCAGCCATTTGTTCCCAGCTCCTCCGCTGTCCATCCCAGCACTCGCCACCCTTCCATTTGTCCCTATTACATTTAAGATTCTATTACATTGTGGAGTAGACTTTTCAAAGGGAAAAAAGGTCACTCTAGTATCTAATTTTTAATGAAAATTATGTACTAAAGTGTTGTTTTAGAATACGAAAATCTATCCCTAATAATTAGGATTCCTCCGCTCAGTAGAAAAAACTAATTTCCATTGTTCTGGTCGCAAAATAGAGGTTTTCTGGTTGCAGAATTTGGAAAATATTTTTTCAGAATACATGGGGCCCTGATTAAGATGCATGCCTCCACCCATTAAAGTCAGTGGCCCAGCTCTCATTTACTTTGTAGATGGAGGATTGCTCGCCTATAAAATCATTCCTCTCTAACGTTCGGCTCAAAGTTGCCCCAGACCAAAACAAATCACAAACTAAAGCAGTCTTTTTAAGTCGAATTATGCTCTCCATATTCACAGTACTGTCACTGTCTTTTGGGGATTATGCATATAAGTAAAATGAGAAGTAATTGGTCGTCTGACTGCGAACATTACAAGGAAACTCTTTTTTGTAGTCCTCATGCAGAAAGGGCCATCATTCTCCCTCTGAAGCTTCCTTGCATTCCCTGCCATATAGAACCTGTCACCTTTTCATAATTAAGATGAATCTGAAGAGTTCAAATTTAACGGAGAGATATTCTCTCAGTTCTGGATTTATCTATTGGGCTTATGAAATGCAGATGATGGATAGATCCTATGCATGCATTTATAATAGGTACACTATGGCAGCTGGATAGATGTGTCTTTGCCTTTGTTTTGCTTTGTGAGGTACACCCACTGCTCTGCTGCTTGCATATATAATGTCACTATAAAATTCAGTTTGCAGTGTGCTAACACAGGAGAATCTCAGCCATGCATAGAATTAGCAGCCTGCATTTAAAAAAATCAGACTCACTAGAGCCCTTTCTGCACACACATGCATACGAGCAAAGAATTTAACAGGAAAATCAATTTCTATACCACCACTTCGATACCAGGGACATCAGCAGAATTTATCGGGAACGTCCCTGCAGTTTTAAGTTGCAGATGTAAACATTTATTGCTTAGGGGAAAAAAGAAAAGAAAAGGTGACTGAAAGAGGATATGGAAAAATGTGGGGAAATCTTCCTTTTTCCATCCTACTTGAACCAGAAATCTTTTTACAAAATTCTCTGTATTTCTTTAGCCAGGAGAGTCCAAGTGTTGTTTTTTTTTGGTTTTTTTGTTTTGTTTTGTTTCAGACTTTGAGTGGCCACTTTGGAACACGTAGGTGCTGGTTGCTACCCCACGTGGCCACCCAGGAACCACTCATCTGACCACCGGTCTGAAGGTAGTGCAAGCAGATGTGTGCTCCCGTGAGTCATTCACACCCGCTTATGGCCATGCATGGTGCACTGCCAAGAAATCCAGAATGCGTGGTGTTGGGAAACCCAAAAAAGTGCATGGCAATGGGTGCTCACTCGTTCCCTGCCTACATGAACTAGATTGGCCACCCACGCCAGTAGACAGGTCCCTTGCTCATAGGTACTGTGGGTGCGGGACACAGCCTTTGCAAGAGTCAAGAACTGACTGTGAGCACCGAGGAGCCCGGATCCCAAATGCTCATGCCCGGGACATGTCAATTTCAAAGGCCAGCTCAGAATGCTTCCACCTTCTCTATGGTCCATGGCAGGGGGAGTACGAGGCGGCTGCTGCTGGGAGTCACCTGTTAGAATCCCTCCCCATGCACTCCATCTGAGTGGCTGCTCCACAGCTGTGCCATTCAGTGGCCATGGACACCCCTTTCCTGCTTTGCTTGATTAAATGCACCCTGAGATGGTTAGCATTTGCATCTCTAAGTAAAGATTGTGGAAGCTGCCTGTGTTCAACACCTCTGCAATTCAAGCCCACTACAAGCTCCTTTATGTTACAACTTCTTAGTACTAAACCTGGCTTTAGATATTGTTTTTTTGACCTTTTGCAAGTCACTTGCCTATGCTCTGAAACTTAGCTGAAGCAAGTGTCACACAGTGGAATACAAAGGTATGGAGTGTTGGAATAGGGTAAATCTTTGTGTTGGTCCAATCCCCCGGTACAGACTAGTGCAATTAAAGGCTTTTCGAACTTACATTGTCTATCAACGGCCCCATAGGACACTGACAACTCAGAGGAAACACAACGGCATAGAAAGTTTCTGCCTGCATTCCCTGGCCCACGTGTAACGGGCAGATCCAGAAGTGATGTGGATGCGGGTGTGTGTGTGTGTGAAGTCCAAAGTTAGCATTGGCCTGCCCAAATGATTAGGCCCCGCCTCTAGCCCCACCCCCTGCCAAGCAAGCACCATGGCAGCTTCACCCTTGGCCAGACACAGACACGCTGTCCCCCCAACTCACTGGATCTGCCAACACAGTCCTAGGGCTTCTCCTCAGGCCCATGGGCCAAATGCAGATATTCATTTATGTAGTCTTTTTCCAGTTGCTAGGCCGCTTTTAGATGATTGGCGTGTGCTCGAGCCAAAAAATTACACACCTTTTAAAATCTCACTCCCACCCCTGTACCACCGAGCCCCCACCCATTTCCCCTCCACCTCACGCCTCCCCCGCTGCCCTGCCCCACAACTCTCACAATGCCCCCTCCCCAGGGCCAGCATTGTTGCCTGGCAGGCTTGCTACTGCCGCCCCCCAGCCCCCAATCACATTTCCAGCGTTTTTGAAAACACCTAAAACTACAAGACTAACAGTTAAATCTCAGGATTTCAAAACCTCGATTTTATCACAAGCATCACATTCCCAACGTTTTGAAAACACCTAAAATCACAATGTTATATAACTGAAATTAAATATTTTAAATAGATGAACAGAGATTACTTTTCAGAGTGATGGCCTTTACCCAATTACCGCAAATGATGAACGAGCATTCTAGCAGGAAAGTGGAATGCAAGCTGTGCTGTCCCTGTTGAGAATGCTTTAAAACACAGTTCAGTTCAAAGCACAGTCATGGGGTGTTTTCAGACGTGACAGTGGCACAGTTTAACCCGCTTTAGCATGCATTAACCCAGTTGCCGCTGTCACGCCAAAATGCACCTGCCAGATGTTAGCACGGGCTGGATTTTGACAGGTGAGTGCGGGGCGATATTCCAGACTGTGACCCTGGAAAATCCTTGAGAGTCAGCCTGGACTAGCCGCCACCACAGGCGGGATCTGGCCGCCAGGTCCGGAGTAAAGTGGACTTTTACATCTGAAAACCCACTTTACTTACCATGGTCTGGAGTGACTGCGGGGGTGCACTATGACAGCATCCATTTGCATCCATAGCTGTCTATCAACCAAGGGGGTGGGCCACTGCTCACAGCATGGGGCTGGGGCCAGGTGGACACGTGTCCATACATCTTCACAGCCTGGCTGCAATCACATTTGTTTGGCAGCGGTAAAACTAGAGTGATGGTTCCCACCACTGTCTGGGTAATTCCATGGCAGCAGTGAGAGACATCACATTAGATTTCACCCATACAATGCTTTTAATTAAGCAAGGCGGGGGGGGGGGGGGGCAGGTGTCCATGACTGTTTAGTGGCACTGCCGTGGGGCACGCACTCACATGGAGTGCGTGGTGAGAGATTCAAACAGGCAGCTCCCAGGTGTGATTACCCTGGCCATGGAGATGAGACGCCATGCACTCCCTCTGCTGTGGACTATAGGGAGGGGGAAGCATGCTGGGCGGGGTGGGCCACTGCACGCAGCATGGGGCCGGGGGCGGGCGGACACATGCCCATGCTTCTCCCCACCCCAGCTGCTGTCACATTTGTTTGACAGTTGAGAAGATTCCCGATTGGAATGATGGTTCCCACCACCGTCCAGGTAATTCTGTGGCAGTAGTGGGAGCCATCATGTTAGTTTTCACCCATACAGTGGTTTTAAATGAGTAAGGTGATTGGTAGGGCAGGTGTCCATGGCCGTTTAGTGGCACTGCCATAGGGCATGCACTCAGGTGGAGTGCGTGGGGAGGGATTCAAACACGCAGCTCCTAGTGTGATTATTACCCTGGCCATGGAGACAAGCCACCATGCACTCCCTGTACTGTGGACTATGGAGAGGGGAAAGCATGCTGGGCTGGCCTTTGCAATTGACATGTCTGAGTGCTGGGGAACCCAGGCTCTCCAGCGCTTCCAGCCAGTTCTTGTGATTTGCAAAGGCCGTCTCCCCTGCCCACAGTGCCTATGAGTGGCGGACCAGTCTGCTGGAATGACTGACCATCCTAGTTCATATGGGCAGGGGCTCCATGACTGCCCACTGTCACAGGATATTTGGCTTGCCCTGCAAAGAGCACTCCGAATTTCCCGTCAGTGCTTCGTATGTGGCTATGAATGGATTCTCTGTGGCTCATGGGTATGTGCATCACCTTGCTCCACCTTCATATGGGTGGTGGGTTCTGTGAATCCTGGGTGGCCATGAAAGGTAGCTTCTTGTCTAAAAACACCCATAGAAAGAGCATACAGTTAAGTCGTATTTCAATAATGTATTGAACATGTATTCATAATATGATGTATTTTCTCCTTATTTAGATTTGTTTTTTAAAAAATAAAAAAAAATAAAAACCTTTCTCATGTGTGTTGTACATTATTAATACAGTGTAATTGTGACCAAGGACATCTCTCTTTACTTGAGACATTTCAGAAAATATAAGAAATATCACAATAAAGAGGTTTCTAGTGTATTTAGCCCCACAATCTGAGTCTCTCAAAATCCATCTGGCAGATTAACTAACTAATAAAATAAACTACAACATGGATCTTGGTACCATTCTACACCAGGTTTAAAAATTATCTCATGTCAAGTTAATGGAGTTTGAATAATCTTATTAAAGAGAGAAAACTAGTGCTGATTTTGACTCTGCTAGCTGTCACTTTGGTTCATTGCACCAGGATTTGATTGGAAATATCCCATCAGACAGAAAGCTGACCACAGGAATCATCCCTGAACAGAAGAAATCGTTTTGTAGTCTCAGGCTAGTTAGTGTACCATAATTTAAATTTAAATTTAGCCATATATTTGGATTTGTTTTCTTTCCTTAATTACTGGATCTCTATAAAGCACATTTTCTCCTACTTAAATAGTATTATAATTAAATAAAATATCCCATTTTGCCATCTACATAATGTAACAAAGAAAAAAGTAGAGGCGGGTGAGTAGAAGCTTTTAAATCTGTCACTGTAAATCAATATGCTCCAAAAATGCTGACACTGTTTGTAAATTTGTAACTTCTCTGTCTGATTTCCTGGCCTTAGGCTATTTCCACTACTTAATCTGTGAATCCTGCCCAATTATCATAATAAAAAAGTATTCAAAATGCTTGACTGGCAAAGCCTGACTCAAAAAGCCAGAACCGAGAATTCCCCCCTGTAGATTATCTTCTTCCATGGCTCTATTGCCATTTGGTTCCCAGTTAGAGTTGTGACAAAGGCTGATTTGGATGCTCTAATCTAAACGAGAAACATAAAAAAAGAGAAAAAGATGGAAATTCCTTAGCCGTCTGTAAGAAGGTTAGAGAAGCTGCAATGCATACTGATGCATTTGCCTGTGTAAATATATAAAGAACAATTGTATTTATTTATTTACAGTTTTATCCCACCCATACCCTCAGGGCTTAGAGCGGGTTACAAGAAGTCAAGTAGATCAGTGGTTCTCAACAAAAGTCTCAGGACCCACTGATAGGTCCAAGTGGGGTCGCCAGGGTAGGGCATGAGCCTGGTGCAGCTTTTGTCATGTCACCTGCCATGTCCCCACCTGCTTCTTATTCTGGTTCCTGTGCTACTGGGGGGTGGGATAGAAAGGAAGTACATGGCATCCTGCACCATCCCCACCTCTCTGGCTCCCTCCTCAAGCTGCTTCCAACTGCCTAATGCCAGCTCTCCACTGCTGCTGCCCGGCTTCTACTGCTCCTGGAATTTTTTAAGGTGGGTCTTGATTATTATTATTATTATTATTTAAAATATATTTTGGTCGGTCTTGCCCACAAAAAGGTGGAGAGCCACTGAAGTAGATAATATATTAGTTGTTCCCGAACATTTTGTCTGTTTTACCCCAGAAAACACTATAGTAATTACAAAGTATATCAGATTTTATTTGGGATCATGACCATCTCCGCAGATGATGTAACCCCACCTAGGGTCCTGTCCCAGAATTATGGACCTTGTGTAATATAGTATGCTCCCTCCTAAGTAGAGTAAGTGACCGTTGTAAATTACATCTTGTGCATCTTGTGTAGTCCAACTTAACATGACTGAACTGTTCAGTCTTGACCTGTAGCATTTAGTCCATGGACTGTAGAACAAAGGGCGAGATCCTTCATTGTAAATTGGTGTTGCTTTAGTGAGCTCAGCAGAACTGTGCAAATTAACATCAGCAGAAAACTGGGCCTGAACTTATGATCAAAGACAATACAATATATTTCTTTCCCTAAACTGGTTACGGATGTTTTAATTCCTCCTTGTTTTGAGAATTTTAAGTGTTTTTATTGTTGACTGTAAGCCGCCCAGAGCTGCCTGTGGCAGGATGGGCAGGGTAAAAATTTCTAAACTAACTAAATAAATAATGAAGTGTCAGTCAAATCAGTATCTCAGTACAAGATCTGTTTGTAAAATCCTCTCTTACATTTGAAAAAATAAACATTAGATTTTTTTTTTTTACATTTCTCACACCAGTCAGTTGTAGGAGAGACCATTTATTCAGCATTCCTTCCTCAGTCCTGTCCCCTCCCCCACCCCCCATGTGTAATTTTAATGGGAGTTCTGAGGAAGCGCTACTGAACAACTCCCACTATGATTAAACATGTTTGAGAAAAAGTTCAGTAATGATAAATTGCACTGCTACAGTGTTACCACTTTATCTTGTATTTAAAGAATTTCAATGATCTTTTGGGCCTCCTGCAAGATGAGAATTCTTAATACTAAATATCAGGAATGTGCGAACACCGGGGAGGTTCGGGGTTTGGACCGAACCCCAAACCATTAGGGTTTGACCTGTTCAGCCCGAACCCATTTGGGGGGGCCAAACTCGTTCAGGCGGGGGAGGTCTGGTTTCCCCTCCCCCCTCCAGGCTGCACGGGTGGAAGGGGCGCCGGGAAGCACCTCCACCCTGCCCAGTCTCGTAAAAAAAAATTTTTAACCCCCCCACGCCAGGGATCACCCTACCTGGTGGTGCCGGGACTCCGACCCCGGGTCAAGAAGACCTAGTAGCGGCCTGAAGCGCTTCGGAGCTCCGCCACTGCCGGACCCAGAGCCCAACTTACCTCATGTTGCTGGGGCTCCAGCCCCGGATCCGGCGGTGGTTGCCGGCGGTGGCGTTCAGGAGCGCTTCAGACCGCTACTAGGTCTTTCAGTTTGACCCAGAAGGCCTAGTAGCAGCCTGAAGCGTGCTGGACCCACCGCTGGACCTGGGGCCGGAGCCCCGGCACCACCAGGTAGGGCAATCCCTGGGGTGGGTGGGTTAAAAAAATATTACAATTCTGTTCGGGGGGGGAGGTGCTCCCCATCTCCCCTTCCACCTGCATAGGGGGAGGTAAAACCGAGTTCCTCCCTGCCCCCGCCCAAGCGGGTTAGGGCGGGGGGGTGGTTCGGATTTGGGGTGTTCGCAAACAGGCCCGAACCCTGAACCTACGAACCACATTCTCACATTCCTACTAAATATATCTTCTTAGAACCTTTCTTGAAGGCAGATTCATCTCTAATTCCAACTGTCATTCCCTCAAACTGAGAAATAAATTCTTAAAAACAAAATGAAAAGTTCTGTAAAGAGTTGCTTTTCTGACACGGCAGTGCAGTAGGAGGATGTCTTCAGAGAATTCACAGGAAATATGGTGGATAAAAGATTAAAAAGCTAGCAACCTTGCACATAAGTTAAGGGTCAAATGGGGCAACAATGCACACAGACGCTGAATAATTTAGTGTGCCCTCTGTCCTCATTTGAGTGTTGTTGCTGCATGTGTCATCTGTGAAGTCCAAATAGCTATGGGGGGAGGGGGTTAGACCCTTGGCTTCCTAAGCCAGGGGTACTTGAAAAAAATACCAAATGGCTACAGAATTTCTATGTATTTCAGTGGCAGAAAATCACTGTGCTCTACTCTCCTACTGGTGGCAAAAGAGATTCCAACCAAATTCCCTTGGAAGGAGTGAGTCAGCAAAGTGGAAAATAAAATGTGGTCTGCTGTGTAGCTCAGCAGGCTTGCCGATTGTCATGTTTCAGTTTACATTCCCACAGATGGATTTAGAATCTGAAGTTAGATATTTAGTATTTTTATAGCATCATTTTTGCATGATAACTGGTTTCCTCTTTAGGGCATGAAATGGAGGGTACTAATAGCAGCTGGGGGTATAGCTTAGCCCAAGGTAGTCACTAGATAAGTGGTTAGTAGTGACAATGATTCTCTCTAGGGAATCCTGTACGGGGTATCACCTGCTGACTAGCACAAAGGAGCCTCACAAGGAGACTTATAGGAAATAAAAAGCATACAATTAGGGAATATAAAGAGAAAAAAATTGCTTTGAAACTCAGCAGGGGTCCACTGCTGGCCACTGTTCAGAGGCAGATGGAAACTACCTAGGTCAGAATCAAGTCGTCTCAGTTCCACACAGCACTAAAGATAATGAGCCCATTCCCATTGAATCAATCATCTTGCAACTGACTGTTTAAAATGTCAGAACTGTCAAGGACAGTTGACACTCAGCTGATGACAATTCTGGCCTCCTGTCACGTCAACGTAATCTGCAAATTAAGTTTGAAGTCTCCAAAAAAAGATTATCTATTTTTTAAGAGACAATATTTGAATCAATACCATTTTGGATCTCTTAGTGAAAAAGCAACGTAGGTTGATTCAAGTTTACAAGCTGTAGACAATTGTCCATTTAAGCAATTACATTAACACATCAGGCCGGTTAGAAATCAATATCAGTGCACGGGCAGTATATTTGCATAATTTCCCCCCACAGTCCTTGTTTTGTTTTTTCTTCTTTTACCCTCCTCAAAGGCTTTTACTTATTGCTATTTAAAAATGCACTTTAAATTCAACACCCAGAATTCTTAAGCAGTTGAGGCATCATGCTTTTTGTTGTTGTTTTTTAAATGCAAAGAAAGAAAATACAGAGATTGCAGAAACAAAACGCTGCCAGACCAGGCACTGATTAAAATAAATTCAATCCAGGGAAAGAATTTGTACTTTCTGGAAATGAAGCGGATTAACCCTGTCTTGTTCTGGGTTACCTTTCAGGTGGTTTTCAAACATCGTTTGGGTGACATTAGCTTGTTAAAGATTCACCTCACTATTCCAACAGTCTTGACAAACTATTTTGATTTCTTTAGACCTCTACAGAATAAGTGTAAAGCTTACACTAATTAAAAGCTTTCCTACTGAATAATATATGTGCATCCCCCTCCAAAGTTTAGCTTTAGGGGCCCGCATTGACGAAAACACATTATATTCTTTTCACTTAATTTCATTAGTGGGACTTCTCTTTGACTTTGTGGGAACATTCAGATTTTCCTCCAGAGCATGTTAGAGCACAGAACGATTAACAGAACATTAGAAGTAACCACAGCCTGGGAATAATGTGAGTGAGCCCTGTGGCAGTGCGCAAGTTCCAGGGCAATTTGTAGATGTTCTGTGCAATGGTGTATAAAATAGGGATGCACTGTATTGTACTGGAGGCAATTTCTCTCAAGCTCCAGCCAAGTTCCTGATATGCTAAATAATTCAAGCCTATATTTTCCCATTTAGTAAGTAATATACTCAATTGAAAACAAAAGAGCATCAACTTTGAAAGGGAGTTTGCTCTTTTTGTGAATGCAAGCCTGTAAGACAGACCTAAGCAGAAGAGGGTTGTAGGCACATTCCTCTTGCACCTACACCACTGAACCCAGGCAATAGAACCAATGAATTTGACTGTGTTTGGCCAGTGTAAATCCAAGCAAAAGGAGAATCAGGTGTGAAAAGTTTACCAGTGTGAAATATGAAGACATAGGGTGATTTCAGATGTGACGGGGGCCCTATTGGCCCCAAATGATTCCCCGGCGGAATCAGACCGGCCCATCAACAGACGAGCCGTCAGATTCCGCCGTGGAATTGGGGAGAGGGAGGGGCTGCACAGCACAACGTGCGGCCGCACAGCCCCGCCCCCCCATGCTTCCGAGGCCGTCCGCCCTCCGGGAGATGGGCGGGCGCAGCGGCCACTGCAGCCACAGCACCCACCCGCCCCCCGGAGTATTGACCACAGCCCGGAATCGGCAGCGAGCATGGCCGCCGATTCTGGGCTGTGGTCAGGGGCCAGATGAGACGTTACGGTGAATTCCGCCGTGGTTGAGCGTGGTAACGTCATGTCTGTTGGAGGCACAAAGTGATTCCCGCCGGGGGTTCACCCCCAGCGGGAATCACTTTGACCATGCTTTCGGAGATGGTCCCCGGCCCATCCTCGAAAGCATGGTTATTTTGATCCCCACCGGTGGTTCACTGTGGTGAACATATGGCAGGGATCAAACAGACGTTATGGGACCATTCCCCACCACAGGGTCTGTGGTTGAGCGTGATCTCGTAACGTCTGAAAATACCCATAGTTGTGGGGAAAATAATTAGTATTCTGTCCAAGCTTCCTATAATAATGAGTGGAGCTAATTTGTAGTTTTAAGTAATAATACTACTAATTATGCTATCGACCCCAGGAGAGGCAAAAATTCCTTTTCTTGAGGTTCCCTCAAAATCATAATAATTACATTGATTTAATGTCACTGCTTAGTGTTCATCAATTTCCCCATCCTCCCTCATCTTCTAAACATTTGTCATTCCACGCCCTTTCTCTTACCCATGAAACAATCTGAGCATGAACATGGAACATGGAACATGTTGACCTTGCTCAAGGCCGTTATACTAAATACACTGATGTATGGTAACTCGCAACCTAGAGATGCCCCTATGGTTGTGGTCAATCAGTGTGTGTGTGTGTGTGTGTGTGTGTTTGTGAAAGAGAGTCTATCTAGTCTAGCCTAGTCTAAATCTGGTTGTAAATCATGAGCTTTATATATTATTGTTTACTTACATAATTGCATAAGACAGTGAAGGCATACATAGTTTACTAGTTTAAACGTATACCCAGAGAGTGATAATCAATGGTTCATTGCCAAATTGGGAACAGATAGTAAATGAAGTCCCCCAAGGGTAAATAATTCAAGCATATTTTTCCATTTAGTAAGTCATATACTCAGTTGAAAACAAGAGGACACCAACTTAGAAAGTTGTCTTCATAGGGAGAATAGCGGGTTAGGGAAGGAGGGAGTTGTGGGGAATACTGGGGAGGTAGGCGGATGGGGGAGTGTTGGCATAGAGGGTAGTTTGACAGTGGAACAGACTGCTTAGGGCAGTGGTGCGCTCTCCTCAAAGAGGGTGAACGGCCATCTCTCAGGGATGCTGCAGCTGCGGATTTCCTGCACTGAGCAGGGGGTTGGACTAGATGAGCTCTGAGTTACCTTCCAACTCTTAAGAGTCTATTATTCTAGGAGTTGGGGGGTGATGTAAGGTTGTGGGGTGTTTTATGTTTTTGTATATTTGGTTTGTTTTATATTTGTATTTTAATATTGTAAGCCATCCTGAGCCACCTATGGCAGGAAGGGCAGGGTAATACATTTAAATAAAAAATACATAATTTGGATAATGGGGTAAAGAGTATTATCAGCTTTACTGATTATGATACAAAGCTGGGTGGGATTGCAAACACACCAGAAAACAGGATAAGAATTCAAAGTGATCTTGATAAACTGGAAAACGGATGGAAAAAGCAAGATGAAATTTAGCAAAGACATAAAGTATAGCGTATAGGTGAGGGAAAAAAACCCTGAGAGATGACTGTCTGGGCAGCAGTACTTCTCAACAGGATCTGTGGTTATCTTTAAGACAAGGGAAGTGATGGTTCTTTGCTACTTGGCTCTAGTCAGACCTCATCTAGAGTACTGTGTTCAGCCTTGGGCATTTCCCTTTAAGAAGGATACTGAGCAGCTGAAGAGGATTCAAAGGACAGAAAAAAAGGATGATAAGGGGGGACAGAGAGGAAAACTTCTGCGGAGAGATTGAAAAACTGGGAATGGTTAGCCGCGGAAAAGGAGATTAAGGAGGGAGATGATTATTATTTATTTATTTACTATTTAAACTTGTGTGCCATCCTTCCTGTGATGGCTCAGGCTGCTTACAATGAATAAAAATAAATAAATCTAAAACCCATAAAAACCCATTCCCCTCCACAGAAGTCCTACCCAAGCCCCGCAATACTTCCCACCCAACCCCAGTCCCTATCCATTCATGCTAAATGCCTTACCAAACAAAAACGCTTTGCACCACCTGCAATTACAATTTTCAAATATATAAAAGGCTGCTATAAGCAAATGGTGCCCAGTTCTCTCTAGTCACTATGGATAGGACCAAAGGTAATGATAGGGGTGTGCAAATGGTTTTTGTTTTTTTAGTTACTAAAACTAATGGAGCCCTATTCAACTTAGTAACTAAAGATACAAAAATGGATGAATAAGCAAACGATTGTCATTTGGTTTCATCCATTTTTGTTTAAAAAAATAAAAATAAAAAATAACTGTGCATGTGTGAAATGGCCACTGGGGTGTGGACAGCATTGCTGTCATTTTGGAAAAACGCAGCCAGTCTGCACACGCATGGTGGCCATTTTGCACATGTACAGACTGGTTGCCCTTTTTCAAAATGGTGGCAGTGCTGCCATTGCCATTTTGGAAAAGGGTGCACATGCACAGAATGGTCTGGTAGCCAATTTGCTCATGTGCAGTGATTTTTTTAAAAACGTTATTTTATTTTTTATATTTTAATAAAACAAAAACCAAAATGAACAGGTTGTTCATGAATCCCACCCAAATGAAGGGGTTTACGAAAACGGATGGGGTGCCTTCTGCACATCCCTAGTTTAAATTAAAGGGGGGAAGAGTTAGGCTAACAGTAGGACAAAAAAATTCTAACTACCAGAGCTGTTACCAGAGCTGTTACTTTGCCAGAGGAGATTGTGGTGGCTTCATCATTACAGACCTTTAAAAATAGGTTAGGCAAACATCTTACTTAATGACGGGACTGGACTAGATAGCCCTTGAGGGTCTCTCCAGCTCTATGAATCTATTATTCTTTTCTATGATTAACAAGAGACATATCTTGAGTTCAGCCTGGCTGAGAAGCCCCAACAAGTTCTTTTGGGGGGGGCGAGCGGGGGAACCCACATCCTTTAAACTGGCCCTTCTGCTATGTTGTACTCACTTATATTTGTAGACCTGATCCTCCCAGTATTTAAACATGTGACCAGATTTATGTACTGCTATAGAGGGTAGGCTTGGGTTTTGCCCCTCTATGGAGGTAATTTTTTTCTTAGTCTCTGAGCACTGAATCCTACAGAACTGTAGAACTGGAAAGGACCTCTGATCATCAATATTTGGATAATACAGCCAGGTGGGGCTTAAATTTAAGGGGGAGCTGCGCCCTGGAAAATATTCCCAGGAAAATGTACTCTGAAATGTGAAAGACCAGGAAAAGGGTGATAATGGCCATTTTAGGGTTGGAAACGAAAGCTACAAAAAAACTTGGGTGGTATTTGGTTTTCATCAATGGCCCTTTTCCAATGGGCCACAGTGCGGGAGGGATAGGTGGATGCTGCATTGAGTGTGTGGTGGTGGTGGGTGCCTGTTACATAGATGTCCACCCACCTCCACCCATCTCCATGCATGGAACAACCACCATTGTCGATGGGTGGAGCTTGGTGGAGCACGGGAGCGCGTACGCACCCCTGCCCACCACGGCGGTCACATAGGCTGTCCCCCCATGCCCACGCAGTGGATCTGCATGGAAGGTAGTCTCGTGTGAAAAGGACCAATAACTTTCCTGCCCCACCCCCAGTGCTGGTCCTATTACAGATTAAATCACAAGGAGTCCTGTATTATATTAAACTATACAGAAACAGGTTAGTCCAGTAGTTGGGTTGCTAGCTGAATAATAGGCTCATTTCTCTGTTCTGACAAGCTCTGGGCCAGGTGTAGGGCTGGTTTGAAAAAGCCATTCCAATTTAATGGAAAATTTCAGTGAAATCAGGACGACTTACTGAAATTCCAGTTTGAATTCTGTCTGAAATAACTTTTTCAGTCAGAATTCCGACCTGATGTTTTGCGCATGCACAAAAGGCCAATTTTAAAATGTATTTATTTATGTCCAAGTTCCAAATACACCAAACAAAATACCCAGTTCAGATGGAAACCTTATGGATTTGTGCCTGATGGATTCAGAACCAGGCAAAAATTCCAGTATTACTCTTAGCTGGGAGTCGTTGCTTCTGGGGCAGAAGCCATGTCTTCTGGGGATGGGCTTTGGCTTTGGCAATTCATTTTTTACAAATTAAGCACTGTAGCCAACAATCATGCCAACCTCCCATTTGCTTCTCTTTGTATTCAGCCACGGCAGCTTTGTAAATTGGACTACATCCCTCTCCACTTTCTCCTGCTGTGTATTTAAATCCAGGCCACACAGTTGTGTATCACAGCACATGCTGTGGAAGCATTTGATCTGTCTTCTCCATCTCTTCCATGTGCTGTAATCTGCTACACATGTATTGCCAGCTTGTTTTTTCTGTGGCTTGCCCTCACATGGGAACTCTTATTTGTGTTCTCATTGAAGATGTCACCTTTTTATCAGTTTATTTGGGACGCAGAAGTTCCTCCAAGAACACAGCACCATATCTCCCCAGGCACCAGCTTATTTTTATTTTATTTTTTTTGCAATCACTTCTTTTGAGGAAACTTTTTTAAATAGTCATTTACTTGTCCTGGCGGAGCCAAATGTCACTACGTCAAAATATGTTTTCTAGATTAAAGGGTTTGCACAGAAGCTGTCCAAATACCAGTGGCATACACAGCAGTGGAAGACTTTTAAATGTTAAACATTAGATCAGTGCAGCAAGTATTCAAGTTAGCAAACCTGCTGTCATATGGATTTGTGTTTTGTCACTGTTTGACTAGTCAAATGAATTATCCAAAGATGTTCTTTTACTGATAACATTATTTATAAAAAGTCACTGGAGACACGATTGATCTCAAATTAATAAAATATTATTCCTTTGCAGGAATCATTTGCAGAAAATGAAATCATTTACAGAAAAACGATTGTATTTAAATCTTGGGGTCATTCTTATCTTGGGACTCTCAACCCCTCTTCCAAATTTGGTAGACATCACTATGTGGAATCCAAAGTTATTAAGAGAGAGGGACAGGGGGGCTATGCTTATTGTAAATCAACTTGATTTTTCCATAACAAGAGGCTCTCTCTCCTGGAGATGAACGGACACCCACTGTAATTAATTTTTTGGGTCCATACTCTTCTGAACCTTTACCAAAAATGGTTGAAATCAGCCCACAGGATCAAACGTTATGGGGGTTGGGGAGATTACACTTACAAAGTTGAAACATATAGTGAATTATGTATCCATGTATATTTGCATTTATGGATAGCCATACAAATATCCAAAGCATAACCGTAGCCAAATTGGATATCTGCATCTCTGCTTATTCAGTTATTTTTTAAATTTTATTTTATTTTGGTATTTCAGTCACTCACTATTTGGGAAGCATGCACAATAGTGCTAATAGCGCCAAAACAAAGTAACCAAAATAACTGAAACAAAAGAAATACAGTACAAAATAAATGAAATAGCTGGAAAGAAATATCTGAGAGACTCAACAAAACAAAAATAGGTGTTGTAATCTGCTTTGTCAGAACCAAATCAAACAGTGCAAATTGGTTAGGTATGTTATATTCCTTTCAGTTCGAAGCAGAAGCTACTTTAGCACTACATGCCAACCATTGCCGTTATCTGCCAGCCCTGGAGGTGTTGACATACCTTGGCAAGAGGAGTCATATAAACATGAAACTGGATATACAGGCTTCATTATTTTGTCCAAATAAACAGTATCCTCCTTGTTAACACGTGTCCCTTTTCCATGCGTGTACACTGGGTCTCCCTGAGGAGTGGGTCCCAGTGGCCAGACGTGGGGAATTAAGCTTGAGGAATTGGTGGGGGAGTGTCTGGGGAAGAGCTTAGAGGGCGTGGCTGCAAACAGGAGCTGCAGGGAAGGACTGCCTGGTTTCACCTGGGGGCTTTGTGTCTCCTCCTACAGGTAACCCATATAATAGAGCGCTGCCCTGAGGGCTGGCTGTGGGGGAGTGTCTGGGGAAGAGCGTAGAGGGCGTGGCTGTAAACAGGAACTGCAGGGAAGGACTGCCTGGTTTCACCTGGGGGCTTTGTGTCTCCTACAGGTAACCCATATAATAGAGCGCTGCCCTGAGGGCAGTGCCCTTAGGGCGGCGGCTGAAGGGCGCCGCCAAAGGGCGAAGTTCCGTTGGCGGTGCCGTTTGCGGGGCAGTGGAGGCAGAGGCGGCCCCCTTTGTTTGTTTGAAGACGAGGCTCGCGGCAAGAAGCATTATAGGAGGAGTGGAGCTTGGGGCGGACCCAAAGATCTGAAAGTACACAACTGACACCTTGCTCAGACTTCAGCCTGGTTTGGTGAGGGCAATGTTAACAAGGAAGCGCACAGGCAACCCCAGGGAAGCGCCTAGGGGCCATGCAAGGCAGAGGGTACTGGAGGATTGTGTGCCAATGGCTAGGACTGTTACTAAAGGAAAGGGGAAGAGATCTCTTGCAGGTTCTATATTTGAGTCTTTACAGGAGGTTTGCTCTTCAGACCAGCCCCAGGCAGTACCTCCAACCACAAATGCCGTGCCTACCGTCCAGGCAATGGAAGAAAGGCTCCCAGTAGCACCTCAGTCAAGCCCAAGGGAGTGTTTTCAGGAGTGGGGGATCAGCCAGTTCAATCAGATGAGCCAATTAGACCCTGCCCCCAGTATTTTATTACAGGAGATGATTAATCAATTGTCTACTATTACTAACTTGCTCCAAAAACAGGAGCTACAGTGGGGGATAGTAAACGATCTTATGGGGGAAATCAGAAATCTTAATCACAAACTGGAAGTGTCGAATGCACTGAGGACTAGGATGCTAGAACAAGGGACTAGCACCTTGACACAGGGCCCTTCGGGCCCGGAAGGTACAGAGGAGAGTTTCTTATTAGGGAAACCTCAGACCAAAAGATCTTTCATTAGACCTTCAGTCAACCGGCAAGAGGCGCAATCAAAATCCAGGGGATCGGAAGATAGCGCCCCAGGGTTGATTCAGGGTGCGCTCTCATTTTTTATTAAACCACTACCATGTGGAACTTTTCCTTCATGGAAAACCAAGAAGGATATTCAGCTACACCTGTCCTCTATTTTGGGCAATTTTATTCCCAGGCATCATATTGGAAACTTCAGAGTGATCCCATCACAAGGGAGATTTCAACGTTTAATCATACATTTCCGCAATTTTAGTCTGGTTTCTCATCTCTTGGCCAATATCCCTCTATTATTTTCCTGGGGAGTACAGGTGGGGGAGGTTTTTGAATACAGGATGGAGGCGGTGCCACCCTTGGTGGAAGCCAGCCCTCAGGTCCCCCAGAGGGAAGCACCTAATTGGGATGGTCTCCCAGTAAGGAGGCCGGGGTTGATGGCACCCCAATTAGCAGAGGAAACAATTATACCACCTGAGAGTAGAGTTACTCCTACCCCTGTAGGAGGAAGAGTGCGGACTAGGGTAACGCAGGCTATTGGTGGCATACCCACTCAGACAAGGGCAGCTGCACTTGAGGAACAGGCAGTGGTTAAATCGGCAAGAGATTTAGTTGCTTTATCAGAGGAAATAGGCACCTTGGTCATGGAAACTAGCGAGAGCTTTTGTGCTGAGGCCTTAGTACCAACCCCGTCTCCGGGTTTAGGTATGTCCATAAGTCAATCGGACTGCTTGTCACAGGGCCAATCATGTCAACAGCTGGAGGACCTAAGGGGAAATCCTGCTGAGATACAGGAGAGGGGGGGAGATATGGAGGTCTCGCTGGATGTAGCTCAGAGTGCTCAGAGTGCTTATGCCCCTGCCTTTAATCAGGCCTCTTCAATATTACAAGTACGGTCCCGGCAGGAATGACTGACCCAGCAGCGTGCCACTCAATTCTCAATCTGTTCCTGGAACATCTCGGGCTGGCACACTCATAAAGATCTAGATGATTTTGCTGCCTATATCAAACAGCATCAGGTTCTCCTACTTCAGGAGACTTGGGCAGTTGACCACATAGAGTTTGAGGGTTACATGGCGGTCTCCCTCCCGGCAGTTTATCATGCTGCCAGAGGTAGAGCAAGTGGTGGACTTGCCTGTTTGGTGGTTGATAGTGAACATTGGAAAATAGAGGCAGAATTTGTATACCCCCCCTTTATGTTGGGACTTCTGTTAAGCTTCGGGACACACAGATACCTATTAATAGGGGTCTATGTGCCCCCAGCTAATGCAGGACTGTTTAGAAGCCAGATATGGGCAGATTTAGAACATGGGATAGGAGAGTTGCTGGTTAAATATCCAAACATCCCGTGCATAGTCATGGGTGATTTCAATGCCAGGATAGGGTCCGGAGACAGTAGTCTAGATTCGCATATGGAGGAGTGGTCAGAAAATCCAAGCACAGAGTGTAGACAACCAAGGGTATCAAAAGATCTTAAATCTAATCCCTCAGGTATGAGACTTGTTCAGCTGGCAGCAGGCCTAAACCTTTCTATTCTGAATGGCACGGGTTATGCAGACCCAATGGGCGAATTTACCTTTATTGGTGGACAGGGTAGTAGCGTGGTGGACTACGCCCTGGTCTCATCACAGGTTTTTAATTCACTGGCAACCTTTGAGGTGGCCCCAGTCCCGATATCGGACCACCTTCCATTGGTTCTGAGCCTGGCTATACTAGGAGACTTGAGTCCCAAGGAAGATCCCCCTCCTACGGTGGATATAAACTCTGTCTTCAAATATCAAAAGTGGACAGAAAGTCTGACCTCGACCTGGAAGGTTCTTTTGGACCTTGGTACGTTTGTAGAAGTAAGGGAACAGCTACTATCAGGGACTGATGAGGCTGGGGTAGTGGAGTTGTATAACAGCTTAGCATGTCAACTCCATCACCAAGTTCGGACGATGACTGAGAAGAGCCACACTAGGTCCTTTTGTTCACGGGGCCAAAAGTGGTTCGACGTGGAATGTAAAAGAGCCAGGTGGCAACTCCATAAGATCTATAGGGATTATAGAACAGGGAATCAGGACATCTCCTTGGACCAGTATATCCAGGAGAGGAAAGGCTACAGGGATCTCATTAAAGGGAAAAAGAGGGCCCATAGTGATAGGATGTGGCAGGACCTTCTTGTGGCAAGCAGTTCCAATGATGCCAAGGCCTTCTGGCGAATTGTGAACGGAGCCACGTCTTCTCCCAGACTAGCCCGGCCCATACCGATTGCCCCGGCAAGCTGGGTTGACTTTATTGAGGCATCCCAGATTGGGGGGGAAACTTTCGATCTACCCCTCCTTGGGAATGTCCACCAGTCTAGCCCGAGATGGCCTCCGGTTACAGAGGAGGAGTTAGGTCTAATACTTGACACTTTTCAAAACGGTAAAGCACCAGGCCCGGACATAGTCTCAGTTGAGATCATTAAGGGGAATAGAGAGTGGTGGCTTCCAGTGTTAGCCAAACTTTTCACCAAGATAAATAACACAGGAATTCTTCCCCAGGGTTGGACTCGTGCCATAGTTATACCTATATACAAAAAGGGGCAGAGGTCGGATCCAGCCAACTACAGACAAATTAGTCTGCTTAGCGTAGTAAGCAAGATTTATTCTAAATTTTTGCTTGCAAGGCTAATAGATTGGATCGAGAACAATCAAATAGTTCACCCTGAACAGGTAGGATTTCGCAGAGGCTACGCGACCTTGGACCATTGTTTGGTTCTTTACCATTTGGTCGAGAAATATAGAAATATAAATGGGAAACTTTATGCCGCCTTCTTGGATTTGAGGGCGGCATTCGATACTATCGATCGGCCCCGCCTTTGGGTTAAGTTGACCAAACTCGGAATTGAGCCAAGGTTGTTAATGCTTATTCAGGCTTTATATACAGGTACATCTGTCGCGGTCAAGGTAGACCATGAAGGTCACTTAACCCCAGATATCCCAGTAAAGCAGGGAGTAAAACAGGGTTGCGTTCTTGCACCCGTGCTGTTCAATTTGTTTGTAAACGATTTCATCCCAGGCACAAGGCAGGTCAGATACCATCCCCCAAAATTATCGTCCAGACCCATTGGTGCCCTCCTTTATGCCGATGACCTGGTTTTACTATCGCAAACCAAGGTCGGGCTAAGAAGACAAATCTCGGCGTTTATTAGCTATTGCCATGACAACGGCCTGACTATTAATTGTGCCAAATCCAACGTTGTCGTATTTGCCCGAAGCAGGAGAGTCCATCACTGGGTAGTGGATGGTTTGTGTTTTCAACAAGCCAAGGGGTATAAATACCTGGGTGTGTACTTCACTGCTGCAGGACGGTGGGCTGAACACATGGCCAGGGTGGAAGTGACAGCTAAAAGCCAGCAAATGGCAATCCTTAGATATTTTACAGGAACAGGGAGGAGACATCTTGCTATTGCCACCAAGGTGTTCGAGGCAAAGGTTAAGCCTGCTTTCCTATACGGGGCGGCATTATGGGCCCCCTTATGGGGGAAAACCCTAAATGCCATACAATCTAAATTCTTGACCTCCCTTACTAACCTGCCAAAGGGAACACCGATTGCTGCTATTAGGCTGGAAGCGGGCACACGTGGCTGGACGCCTGACGCCTGGGAGCAGGCTGCCCATTTCATGCTTAAGGTGACCAGAGCCCCTCCAGAAAATCTGCTGCATGCAGTCTTTCTAGATGCATCTACTAACCCATGGTACCAGATCGTGACGGATCATTTAGCACGATTGGGTCTATCGGTAGACTACTTAGGGACCAAATCTTTTGCAGTAGCAAAAAAGGAGATCACTACCCGGTCCCGGGACATAGACCGGCAGAATGATCTGATGCTGGTAGCAAGAGCACGACACTTGATGGGGTACGATTTATGGGCACCGCACCCGGGCTTAGGGGCTAGGTACTTAGGATCGTCTCTAACCTATAGGGAGAAGCACTTATTCCTCTCTGCTAGGGTTAATGCCCTTCCCACAAAGGTGTTGGAAGGACGAGTGGCAAAAATTCCATATGAAGATCGTCTATGTCCATTTGACCAGCTAACAGTAGAATCTACGTATCATATTTTATTTGAATGTCATTTGTATGATGCTATACGAGCGGAGACACTCCAGACTTTCATTGGTAAATATCAGGGGGCATCGAGTTTCTTCTTGACACAGATGGCCCTTTTGGACTTGGATTCTGAGGTAACAGCTGGCATCACGAGATTTTTGATGCTAGCAATGGGACTAAGAAGGAAGTTCCTTGAATCCAAATCCTTGGCATAACTGGAGAGTAACCTTGTTTTTTTGTTGTTGTTGTTGTATATGATATGTAAAACCCACCATTAGAACGATGAATGCAAGGGATGGGGAACTATGGTCAATACTCAGCAGTCAGTACAGCATATGAGGGCTGTAAGTTTGGAGTAATCTATCGGGAAGCTATAAAGAAGCCCTACGGGTACAGGGGGTACAATGGTTAGGGAAACGGTTATCTTATTTTAGTCATTTTATAATTGGTCATATTGTTTTAATGATTATTAATAATTTCAGATTATTACTCTCATTCGTGAGGTGGAATTACTTCCTTATTGTTGAATAGGAAGTTTGTTTTATAATTTTCTTGAATGTTTTTATGTATGTATTGTTCCTTTTCCTCTCTCTTTTTGTATTGTACGGCAATGACCTAAGGTCACGTCTTTTAATAAATTGAATTGAATTGAATTGAAGCTTGAGGAATTAAGCTTTTTAAATAGGACACGCGAGTGTTCGGGATCCTTTGAGTGTAAACTGGCAGCGTCACCCAGGGAATTAAAAAGAGAGGAGAGACACCTTAGAATGCAACATAGAGTTTTCAATATATTATGGGGATGGGGGGTACATACAAGCAAAAGAGGCATTCGTTGGCAATAATCAAACAATGAGACACTCAAATTAATTAGATAGTTACACAAGGATGCAGCATGGGTTGGTTTCTAAAGCAAGATCCTAATTTAGAGGAGAGAGAGAAAGGGGGTGGGGGGGGTCTGCCTGTGTCAAAGCACAAACAGTGGGAGATTCAAAGGAAGGGGAAGAGAAGAAAGACACAGCGCTTCATCTTACCAAAATGTACTGTTCTGAGGGAGGGCAAAGGAATGAATCCTTTATTGCCCCTTTTCCAAGTCAGACAGTACAGTAGCACCAGGGCAGCCTCCTTGGCGACGAGCCTTGGGGTGTGGTGGGGGACTGGAGAAATAGCAATCCAAGGAGGGAAGAAGTCTGTGGGCTTAGCCCACCAGGTCACTCAAGCACTCAAGACCAACACACACACTTGGGGGGGGCCTTGGCTAGGGTTGCAAGGGAGCCTAACAGTGTCTCCGTGAAGCAGACAGGCGGGAATTCCCTTATGCCTACTCGAGGTCAGGTGACAGAATGGCAGCAAAATAGACAGAAGGGCTTGCAACCAGGTGTCCTTCTGAATTCTATCTGGGCAAGCAAGACAACATGGCAGGGATCTCAGCAACAGTGATATTCACTCCAGTAGACGCTGTGAGAACAGCCAGTCTGGGAGGATCAGACCGACTGAACTGACGGGCTCTGAAGGGACTGTATTTAAGCCAAAATTTTGCCCCCTAGGCATGGTGGGTGTGTGAGGACCAAGAACAAAGTTTGATTAAATTTAGGAAGTTTTCTGAAAAGGAGCTCCGGTAGCTTACAAAAGGACATTTCTGTTGCTTTTGTTTCACAAAACCAGTAATCAAAGAAAAATGCACTGCCAAGAGGTGCCTCCTACATGCCTCACTCAGGCCAGACCTGACCAGATAGAATTCCTGAGGAGCATTCCTGCTCGCTCCCATCCCGGATTGATTTCGGCTCAGACTGTGCAGTCATCCTTTGTCTTGGATGCAGATCACAGCCTGATTAGACAATCCTTCTCCAGGTGCAATGGGGCATGTCCTTCCTGACGCTGCCCTGCTCAACAATACAGGGTGGGTTGCTCAAGCCAGGTTGATGCTAATTATTAGGGGCGGGACACCGGACCCATTACCGGGTACCGGATTTACCGGTTACCGGTTTCACAAAAACCGGTTTCCCGGATTAAATCCGGTATACCGGTGCCGGATTTATTGCATTGGTTTCAATGGGGCGCTGTGTCCCCATTGAAACCAATGCAATTAATTAAAATAAATTCCCTCCCCCTCCCAGGCTGCGCGGGTGGAAGGGGGGACACCCCCCACCCACCCTGCCCAGCCTGGCTTTTTGTTGTAAAAAAGATAGAACTCAGAGTGAGACCCCGAGGCGAGCCCCCCCCCCCCCCCCAGCGGCCGCGGCGTCCCCGCAGCCGCAGGTAAGTCTGACCCGATCCCTGGGGGGGGGGGGGTTAACACCCCCACCCCCCCCAGGGATCACCCCTACAGCGCCCTTGCCGCTTACCTTGGGGAGCTCCGGCGGCGGCGGGCGGCCCGGCGGCTTCAGCGCCGGCTGTGGCTGCCGGCTTCAGGACGTTCTAGGCCTTCCGGTGAAACCCGGAAGTGCACCGGAAGGCCTACAGCGTCCTGACGCCGGCAGCCACAGCCGGCGCTGAAGCCGCCGGGCCGCCCGCCGCCGCCGGAGCTCCCCAAGGTAAGCGGCAAGGGCGCTGTAGGGGTGATCCCTGGGGGGGGTGGGGGTGTTAAACACCCCCCCCCCCCCCAGGGATCGGGTCAGACTTACCTGCGGCTGCGGGGACGCCGCGGCCGCTGGTGCGGGGGGGGGGGTCGCCTCGGGGTCTCACTCTGTTGCTGTTCTATCTTTTTTACAACAAAAAGCCAGGCTGGGCGGGGTGGGTGGGGGGTGTCCCCCCTTCCACCCGCGCAGCCTGGACTCGGGGAGGGTTTTTTTTTTTTAAAACAGTTTGGCTGGGGCTTTAAATTTTTTTACATTGCAGCCATTTTTAAATGGCTGCAATGTAAAAAACCGGCACACTGAAATCCGGTACCGGGGGCCGGATTACCGGGCCGAATCCGATAATGCCGGTACGCCCGATACCGGCATTATCGGATACCGGTAGATCCGGAATTCCCATCCCTACTAATTATCATTTTGATGAAGTGGGCCTGCATTCTATAGCGATCCCTCCTCAATCAGCCCAGGACTCTTGTGGCCAAAGCCTGCCGGGTTCGCGCTGAGGTCAAAGTACAATCTAAAACAGGGCAGGTTTTGAGGGAAGGTCACCAAGTACAGAAAAATAATAAGAAATAGGGCAAAAATCATATATCAAAACAAAAGCTAAGGGAGCACTGGTTGTAACATCCTGTTGGCATCCAGCTTTTCCTTCTAAAATAGAGATTTTTCATTTTGGGGTGGGTATGTTTATTTTATTAGTACATGTGAATGTATATGGGGATATTATGCAAATGAAGCTGTATTTTACTTTAAAAGTGATTCAATGATTCTTTTGGCTCACCATGTCACCCTACTGGTGTGGTCCCTGCACTGATGTAATGATAGAAACAGGAATGATGGGACTTGTGGGGTGTTGCTTGGGCTCTGTGATGGTGGGGTGAATTTCACCATAAGATAACTGGGATCGGAATCATAGAGGCCTTTTGCAATCAATAGAAACACATTTAATTACTCCAAGGAAGCTGGTGAAGCTTGCAGAGGGTTGGTGTAATCCGCTTCTCTGCCTGTCCCTACCAAGCAGTCTGGCTGCCAAATTCTGCAACAGCTGAAGCATCAACATGGTCTCCAGGGAGAGTTTTTTGTGGAGCATATTGTGGTAATCCAATCTGGAAGTGACAGGTGTGTATAACTGAGACAAGGCCAATGTACAAGGGAACTTTGTAATTGTTTCAGCAAGCGCAGGTGAGAATAGGCACCAAAGTCATTGGAGACCACAGGAGCAATAAAGCAGCTGTAGGATGGATAAGGGTGAACACACGTATTCAGTATTGGCCTATTCCCAAAGCCCCAACATTCTCTGCTTTTCAACAACAATTACCAACAGCCACCTCACTTTCCTGGAAGCCTTGAAACTCAGCCTGACAGTGGGAAAAGATCATGTTTTCTAGCTTTGTTAAAGCAGGGAGCTGGAGCTGTGCTGTTCTCCGAAGGCTTATAGCAACATAAATTGTTTAATTCATCAGCTTCTCGTTCGTTATCATGCCTCTTTTATCAGCCTATCCAGCTAGTTTGCCAGCAGAACCAAAGCTTCATGCATCTCACTCCAGTTTGCATCACCTGGCCTGTGGAAGGGCTGATCTTAAGTTCTGTGCAGCGCACGTGCAGTATCCATGACGTGGATGCACAATCCGCATGCATCCTGCGCACACCCCTGATATGGGGACTGTGGTGTGCATGTAAACAGAATGCAATGTGCATGCACATATGTGCACATTTGCGCGGGGATTTAGGATCAACCCCAATGCCTATAGCGTAGGACAGTTTGGCCAGTTACCCCACTGGCCAATGCATCATTGCCCTGGGGCCACCCCATCCTGTACAGAGGTGAAAGAACGATTATGCTTAGAGCCCAAGTGCTGGTTGCTGTTCAACAAGCACAGAAGAGGTAAGTCTCTGCTGTGCCTCGAATTCCCTGAGCTTTCACCTAGCACTATTAACCTTGCTTTAGGTGCCCTAAAGGTTTGCCTATTTCTTAAGGACATTCATGCATAGTTTAGTGTTTTAACATTTAAAAAAAGAAAAGAAAGTATGTGTCAAAATGTTGCATCTCTAGGCCAGTTACAAAGGAAGGTTTCTTACAGAAAGGATGAGTGGTACAGAAAGTTTAAGCGAACACACAGAATTATGACTTGAGACACTCTGTAGTTGCAGCACGGCAATAACTAACCTCCAGGCAGCATACATCTGTTATGCAGTGTGCTGCACTGCAGCCAGTGTGTCAGTGGGTGCTTTTAGACAGACAGCAGCTCTGGTTCTGCCCATGCCAGCTTGTTTCACTCCTATGTTGGCCAGTCCATTTCAGAGTGCCCCACCAGATGTGCAAGTGGGATAGGTTAGCCCTGCCGGTGGTGCTCTGGAAAATCCCAGAATGCCGCTGGCAGAGTGGGCCGAAGAAACCCGAGGCACTGGCTGAACGTTGAGCTGCAGTCCATCTGATGGGCAGACCCACACTGCAGATCAACTCCCAGCTGGCTGTTGCCCTGGACAACACCATAGAGTTGTGAATACCAGGCTAGAGCATCAGGTGATCACCTGCAACTCTATGGTGCAGGGGCGCCACACAGGCAGACTGGGGGTTGGGGAACCTGCTGCGTCTGTCTAAAGTGGACCCAGGCGGAGCTAGAAGCGGGCAGATGCTGGGGTGCACCCCTGGAGCAACTCCAGGGACAGGCAGTTTTTGCATCTGTCTAAAAGCACCCATTGAGCCATCAAATGCCAAAGCAAATGACCCCCCTCCCCCAAAAATGTCCTTTTAAGTAAACAAGTCTACCTGTAGTCTTGTTTGTGTCCCAGGCATACCCTCAGGCTCCTTTCTGAAGTCCAGAGAGGTTAAGAGACAGAAACCTATCCAGTCCTTTGTCTACTATTTGGTTGGGGGAAAGGAGATTTATTCCATTCCTGCCAGGCAAGAGTTGATGTCAAGCCAGTCTTTCTCAGAAGGTTTCCTAGACCTTTTTCTTTCCAGAGAGAGTTCAGGAATCTCAATACACAGACTCTAGAAGTCAGGAGTATGGAACCTTTCCCCTCCGGCAGGCCACTCTGAATTAATAATTAAAATGTAATAATTTAATAAATAATTAATAATTTAATTAAATACATTTTATAGCAAACCCCCCCCCAATCGTCTACTGTCTTGAGGCACAATGGCAAGACCCCTAACAGTGGGTGGCTTCTAACTGCAGATAACCATCAGGGTGAGGATCCAGGAGCAGGTCTCAAATATAGCCAGGACCTATATAGTTAAGGGCCCTAAAACCAGCAACACAATCTTAAATTCAGTCTGCCGCTCTACAGGCAGCTGATGCCAAGAACACAGGGAGGATGTAATATGATCACAGTTGTCCAAACTGGTAAGCAGCTGTGCTGCTGAATTCTGAACAAGCTGTAAGTGATGGGGAAGCACCACTGTAAGCCAACAGAAGAGGGAATTATAAAAATAAAACATTGTGGTCACCAGGGCACGTGTCACTGTGGTAAAGTCACCCTGGGGTAATTAAGAGTGTAGGTGAAAAAGGCATCTCTGAACCACATCCATTACCTGAGTTTTTATGGTCAGAACATGTTCGAAAATGACCTCCAAGTTCTTTATCTGGCCCATTACCTCCACCTGCATCTCCTCAACTTTAGTTTACACTAAAGTTAGTACAAACACTAATTCCATGGGCTACATAGGAGTTGGAATCATGGGTGCTCAAGGAGTTGTTCAGAATGGGGAAAGGAAGAAGGAAAAGGGTCTACATCATAGATCTATGCCAGGGATCCATCCCCTGTAATTAAGTGCATACTCTTATCTCCACTCCCTTCTCCCGAGGTCAGTGTTTCCGTGGCCCTTTTCAAACAGACATACCCCCCTCCCCACATGTGCGGGTGTAGGGGGCAACCATTTGAACTCTGTGGTGGGTGCGGGGGGGATGGGTGGACATCCATGGGAACACTGCGGCCAGTGGGTGAGCGCGCTCCACCCACCTCTACCCATCACCCACTCACAGAGCAACGGACGCCAATGCCAGATTTTCCATGCGTGGAGATGGGGGGATCTGTGGGAATGCAGCCCCATGCACCACCCACCCACCGTGACACCCACCCATCCCCCCACACCCATTAGAAAAGGGCCAGTGATTGAAGGTAGAGACCAGATCCATTGGCGAGATCTGAGTCAGGCCCTTTTCAAACGGACACACACACACACCTGTCACACACTTGTGCAGGTGGGCGGGGGTCTGTCTGAATGCCATGGTGGGTGTGGTGGGATGGGTGGGCGTCTGTGGGAACTCCGTGGCCAGCGGGTGGGGGTGCGTGCGCACTCCCGCGCTCCACCCAGCTCCACCCACGCATGGAGCAACGAGCGCCAATGCCGGATGCTCAATGCGTGGAAATGGGTGCAGGTGGGTGGGCGTCCATGGGAATGCACCCCCATGCACCGCCTATCCACTGTGCTGCCCACCCATCCCCCGTTGCACCCATGCCCATTAGAAAAGTGCCTCAGAAAGGAAGCACATTTAAAAATTTAAAAAAACAGCCAAGGGAACAGCCCTTCCTCATGACATCATATACCATGGAGATACAGAGTAAAAATAATGTACTGATGAGAAAGTAAGATAAATGGATATTATTCTCCATAAAACAGACACACAGATTTTGCTGCACAGAAGGAGCTGGAAGCAAGCACTGTAATTTCAAACCAAGAGAAAAAAAGCTGGACAATTATGGGGGGAAATTGTGAATGTGGAGGAAAGAATACAAATGCTGGGACACTTGCACTTTCCACCTAGAAAGCAAAAAAAAAAAAAGACAAATGGAAGAGGAGGGGGAAAGAAGTAAATCCAAGCTCTTTAGTCCTTGGAGCTCTTGAGACGAGAGGCATTTCAAGTTCCTGTCACACAGCAAGAAGGTTTGTTCATCTCATTATATTCAAAGTGTCTAAACAGTGTTAACAAAAAGTGGTACACAATCCCTGGATAGCATGATGCATGATTTGTACATCACCCACTCTGCTCATTTACATGATGGTGCTAAAGCTTTGCTTGAAATAATGTCGCTACTGTATTCCCCCCCCCCCCCTTTCTTAAGAAGCAGATTAGAACCCAGGAGAATGTCAAGCATTACCGAAAAATGTTAACTCCTCTTCCCCTGTCATCCACCCAAAACAAGAAAAAAATATGTGCAAACTGTCATTTGTTACAGTGCAATTGTTTATTTTCTTTATTTGTCTAATAATCAATGGGTAAAAACAGACATGACGGGTGGCCAACTTTGGCCTGGGGCCCACCAGCATGTGTGTCCCAGGTGCTAGCCGTGTGCTAGCCTGGGGCAGGCAGGCAGCTAGCCTGTATTGCAGCCTCAGAAAATCTCCAAGGACGCAGCCCGGGCTAGGGTCGCTCACGAGGCTGAACACGGACTAGCACATGTGTTTGACCCTGCCTTGGGCCAGGGGCTGCCACAACCAAGCACCATGGCTGTCTGTCATGGTGGGGACGGGACACAGGGAGCAGGGTCACCCACGTGCAAATCTGTTGAGCTCCCTACCCTACCAGGTGTGCGTGGATTGGCATGGCTCTCCAGGCATGACCATTGTTTTCCTGGCTGGGCTGGACAGCCGCTGTGCTGCCTGCATGTCTGTTTTTACCCAATGCTTCAGTTAAACAAGGGCCTTGGTGGCTGGGCACCCCTGCCTCTGATTTTTTTAAGACGCTAGGAGAAAATCCTAATCCTCCTTCTCCCTGATGTACTTAGGGAGATCCTCTGGACCTCTCTCCAATATCATCTGGCAAGGTGGCTGGCCCCTCACTCATGCTTTGGATAGGATGCTGCAGTGTTTGTTTCTGAGACATGTGAACTGCTAAATGCAGTTAATAGACTGCCCACTTCAGCTCAACTTAATTATCAATGTTGATGTTTAATCATTGTTTTGGCTAATTCAAGCTACTCCTCAATGTAATATTCCACTTATGAACAGAAGGTAATTTCAGATGTTACGCAATCCCGGGTCACCACGGTGGATGTCCAATGGTGGAGAGCTGGCCAACAACCCCCCCCCCCGGTCCAGGACAGCCCCGAACAGACGTGACGGGAGCAGGACCATGGCAGGGAAACGAATGGCCCGACCACGGCCCTGGGCAGAGTAACACGTTACACTGATTCCAGGCCGGGTTCAAAACACCCAGAAGACACCGGGGCAGGGTGGGAGGCAGACATGGATGACTGAGGGCAAACGAAGCCATAAGCACCTAAAGGAAACACCCACACAAGGGAAATGGGAAGGGAGGGGAAGGAGAGAGATGAGCGGCCGCGGCAGCTCACACAACAGGCACAGGGAAACCGAGGACACAACAGAACACAAAACACAAACACACCCGGGCACAAACACACCTGAAAGGGAAAGGAAGGAAGGGGGGAGCACACTGGGACGGCCGACATACACAGCACAACAGACAAAGGGGGGGGGGGCGGAGAGAGACCCAGGCCAAGGAAGCGGAGGGGATCGGCCCAGGGACAGACCAGGACACGGGGAACGGCACCCAGAACCCCACCAATGGCACAGGCAGCAAGGGGCACCAAACAACAACACAGGCCGCCAAAGTCACAGGGGTCCTCACAGGGACAGAGCAATGTCACAGGGGGAGGGTAAACAAGCAGGAAACAGCACCAGAGCGCTCTGAGGCAGGTCTAGGAGGCAGGCATGGACCCCCCACGCCGGCACAACGGTGCTGACAGAGATGGAGGTGAGCCGGAACCGATGTGCTGCACAGGCGTACACCCCCTCCCCCCCGAAGAAGCCGGGAGATGCAGTCTGGGGGGTCCTGGACCCGCACAGTCACAGAGGCAGTCCGGGGGGGAGGGTCCGGGCCACAGGCACAGGTGAGCGGTTGGTCGACCAAGGGAAGACAACACCATCCGGAGAGCCGGTAGCCAGCTCAGAGAGCAGGACACAGCCACAGGAGGGGCCGCCATGGAGGGTAACACCACAGGCAGCGACAGCCAAGGGGTGCCCAAGGAGTGGGCCCAGAGACCCATGGAAACAGCTGGAACAGCAGTGAGCCCGGTACAGCATGGAACCAGCGGAATGCGACCCAAGGCAGCAGGGAGGAGGCAGGAGCACACGGCGTGGCTGGCATCCAGGGCACCGAAGACATGGGGCAGATGCACATAGTAGGGCCACTGAAGTATGCCCCGATGGTAGCCCAGTGCAGATATGTGGTGGGCAACGAGGTAGTAGGCCTCGAGCGGATCCTGCACGGCGAGCCCCACCTGAATATCAGTACAGGACCACACACCCACCAGCTCCGCTCTGGTGGGCTCCAACATGCCATAGTCAGCAGCAGGGGTCCATGGCAGGTGTCCAAGCTCCAACAGGTGGTGATATGCTGCCCCACGCGAGTGCTGGTACCCACGGGCCCCGTGGACGCAGCCAAAGAAGGAAACAGCCAGGGCAGGGCCCCCCTCCGACAAACGGGTCGTGAAGGTGGCCAGGCTGCACACAGAGAGGGCAGACACAGTCTCCGTCGTGGACCACCCCACATGCGAGCACCTCATCTCCGGAATGCGCCCATTGGGAAAGGGATGGAGGCCCTGTGCCTCCACATGCAGCCGGCACTCGCGAGTGCTGGCCTCATAGCCAAAGTAGCGAAGGCGGGAGCTCAGACTCGCATAGGCACCAGAGTGGGTATCAGGGCTGCACAGGAGCAGTTGAACAGCTTGGGAATGCTGCAGGTCACACAGGGCCATGATCTCGTGAAAGGTCCAGCTATGGGGGATGCGAGGCGTTGCGGGCCACGGGAGCCCATCTATGGGGGGCGTCAGGCGTTGCGGGGCACAGGAGCCCAGGGAAAGCATGGCCGGCCATAGTCCAGCAAGCAGTGGGTATGAACATCAAGGAAAGAGGGGCCCCACATGCCCAGGTGGGATGGGGAGGGAAGCAGGGGAGCTCCAAGGACATGCGATAAGCCCACAGGCCGCAACATGGGATGGCTAACGAGCGAGGTGTGGGGTGCGGACCCTACACAGCTGCAGGAACCGAGCACACAGACAGTACAGCCAACACTGATAGCAGGGCGATGATGACAGCAGGCAGCTAACACTGATAGCAGGGAGGTGATGTCAACAGGTATGCAGCTGCGGACCGCACACCAAGGCGCATGCGGGCCCAGGACATGAGCTCCCGTGCCAAGAGTGCAGGTGTGGTTGGGGGGGGGCACTCAACAGCCGCGTATCAGCCACTCAGCCACCGCCGTGGTGGCCGGGCGAGGGGGCGAGAATAGGTGCCCAACGGCAACCCGCACAGGTGCAAGGGCGGGGCAAGGAACCAGGGCGGGACCGGCCCTCGAGCAATAGAGGCGGACGCCGGACCACACCAGGGACACTCTCCACCATGGATGCGGGATGAAGGGATGCACCTGGCTATCTGCACGGCGTGGTTCCGGGCGCACACAGACCTGATGCGCATTGCTACAGAGGTGATCCACCTGGCTGCACGCATATGGGTGTGCATGGCCAGGAGCGCTGAGACCACCCGGCATGCCGCCACAGTGATGCCCCCCTGCATCCTGGGGGAACCGGCCTATCCTCTCATCCGATGGCTCTTGAAGGCATACCCGGTCACCAGGAATCCTGTGGAGGCGCTCTACAACACCCATCTATGTGCCTCCAGGACCGTGGTCGATAGAGCTTTCAGGGCCCTCAAGCAGCGCTGGAGGTGCCTCGCAGGCCGACTGGACTACGCGGTAGCGACCTCAGTCCTGGTGATCGGCGCCTGCTGTGTGCTGCACAACATATGCGAGACCGATGGGGACGCCCTCGAGTTCCCCGTGCCCCGGCGCCCACCCGGACCCATGCCGCTCTGTGTGAACACCAATAACCCGAGGGAGTACTGCTACGCCAAGCAGATCCGAGCAGCCTTGTCGAGGTGGATTGCCAGAGAAGCTGTCGCGTGAGGGCTCCACCCCCCCTCCATGGGCAGCACCTGTACCGAGCCCACACCCACGGATATCTCACTGCCCCCAACCACTGTACAGAGAAGCTCAATAAAGGTTGCAATTGGTTCCACCCGTGCGTTTATTGTGCTACGTGTGGCCCCATACCCCTCTCCTTGCCCCCCTAGCACCCTTCCCCCTTTACCTCTCCCTCCTCTGTCACCCCAGACCCTGGAGCTTCCTGGGCCGTCCTCTCAGCCGCCCTGAGGGCGCCCTGGAACTCTGGGAGCTCCCCTCGCCCCCACTCTCTGTGTCCCCGACCGTGTCCTGGGAGGCCTACTTGTCCGGAGCAGCTGGTGGGGTTGGGGTGGGGGGCAGCCCATGGCTGGTGCCAGAGGCGCCCCCCTGGGTGGCTGCTGCCTCTGCAGGCCTGGTGGGACCAGGAGGCGGATGCGCGGGCCCTGTGGCCGTGCCAGCAGCTGTGGCAGTAGAGGGGGTGGTGGGGTCGCTGCAGGGCCCGGCACTGGTGCTGGGGCCGGCAAGCTGCCTGGAGGAGCGGCTGCCATCATGTACGCGCTCATGCTCCCCGCATGTACCAGCAGTGATGTGCCTATGCCCAGGGACTGGTCCATGTGCACCCCCGGTCCCCCCCCTGCTGTGGAGCCTCACCTTGGTCCTTCAGCTGCTTCTGAGGCTGCTCCCCACCATCCCTCTCGCTTGGCAGTCCCGTGTATCGAGGTGCACCATGACCTGTTGGGAAGCAGTGTGGGGTGGGTTTCGTTACCCTTGTATAGGCCTGGTCCCCGTCCCGTCGCCCCCCTGTCCCACTCGCTGGCACCGGTGGCCAGCCTGCTGCGCCTGTCCCCCCTGTTCTGTGCCCTGGCAGGCCCTGGTGTCCTTCGACCCCCTTTCCATGGTCCGGGGTTCCTGGGGGCCATGGGTGCAGGCCCATGTCCTGTGGGCCCCTCTGTAGGTCCATTCCCCCATGGTCCGTTCCCCCCCCCCTTTGTCTACCCTCAATGTCAGTATCTGAGCCCTCCGAAGCCGACCCCTCTGTGTGGCTGTGCTCCCGCTGTGTGCACTGGCTGAGGGTGCCCAGTGTGCCAGCCTCGTATCCTCCTGAGTCAGACTGCGGGTGTGGGCTCCCTGTGCTGGTGTGCGAGGGGGGCCTGCTGCTCCCCAGTGTCCTGGGGCATTCCTCTTGGGGGGCTGGGCCCCCGGACCTGGTGCCTTCTTGCGGGGCTGCCAGGGGTGGGGGTAACTCGGCCCATTCCCTGCCCTGGAACACAGTGGTCCCCACAAGCCGTGGGGCGACTATGGAGCCCTTCATGTGTAGGAAGCGGTCCAGGACGTCGTAGTAGGGGGCAGTCCGGGTTCCGTGTCCGGACCGCCTGTTATTGTCCTTTAGTGCCTTGTACCCCCTCTTGAGCTCCTTCACCTTGGAGCAGCATTGGGCCACTGTCCTGTGGTGACCCGCCACCTCCAATGTCCCATGCTATCTCGTTGTAGACATGCTCGTTCCACATGTTTACGGCTAGTTCCACCTGGTGCTCCAAGGACCCCCGGATCCGTATAAAGTCATGGGTCTCTTTGTGCCTCCATTGCCCCCCTTGCTGGTACCGCCATCTCCCACGTGTGCCCTCCTGCTCCTCCTCTGCTTGCCCTCCGCCTGTCTCTTCCTGGGGCTCTGGCTCCCGGGCCTGTTTCCGGGTCTGTGGGTCATAACGGGGGTGGGGTGGGTGGTTAGTTGCCTGGGTCCCCCTCCCACTGGGCGCCCCCCTCCGTGCTGCTGTGTGGGCCCCCCCTCACTCTCCTTACCCATTTCCAGGATGCCTCTGTCCCCTGGTCGGTTGTCCCCTCTGGGGCGACCTGCCCTGGCTGCTGCTGCTGCTCTGCCACTGCCTCCATCTCCAGCACCACCACCTCCTCCTCCTCCTCTCCTCGCTCACCCTCCGCTCTCCTCTCCCTTCTGCCTTGCTCCATCCCGCCATGTTCCCCTGCTGCCGTGTGCCCTTTAAATCTCCCTCCCCGGTCTCTGTGTTGCTCATTGCCTGGCAGCGATGCTGCATGATCTCGCCCCGGGGATCATTTTGTTTACTTCTGGCTGGTGGTTGCTGTTCAGTCGTTACTTTTTGCGGTTTCCCAGTGGGAATCGCTTTGACCACCCTTCCGGAGATGGCCCAGTCCCGACCTCCAGAAGGGTGGTTGGCTTTGTCCCCTACTGGTGATTGTCAGTAGTGAACATCTGGTGAATGCCTATCAGACGTTCAGGGCTCCTTGACCCTGCCGCGGAATTGAGTGTGGTTCAATGTGGTTGACTGTGATCTCGAAACGTCTGAAATGAGTCAGAATGTACAGTTAGTGCAAAAAGTGGTAAGAACATAAGAACATGAGAAGTGCCATACTGGGTCAGACCAATGGTCCATCTAGCCCAGCATCCTGTCTCCGACAGTGGCCAATCACGGTGGCTTGGGAGAAGCACCCAACAGGTCACAATAGGGGATCCATTCCCTGTTGTTTTCCCCCAGCTCCCATCACGTTCCCTGATCCTGTCTGGCTAATAGCTGCTAATGGACCTATCTTCCAGAAACTTGCCCAAACCTCTTTTAAACTCAGCTATAGTACTGGCCCTTACCACAACTTCTGGCAGTAGATTCCACAACCCAATTATACGCTGAGTGAAAAAAAATTTCCCCCCCTAGTTCTATTACTAGCTGAGTGGATAAATAACTCTTCCTTGTTTATTAGTTCCACACCACTCATGATTTTATATCTCCTCTCAGTCATCTCTTCTCCAAGCGGAAGGGCTCCAACCTACCAAGCCTCTCCTCATACGGGAGCCCTTTCATGCCCTTGATCATTTTTGCTGCCCTTCTCTGCCCTTCTCTGCACCTTTTCTAGTTCAGCTATGTCTTTTTTGAGATGGAGTGACCAGAACTGCATACAATATTTGCGGTGCAGTTGAACCATTTATTTATATAGAGGCATTATGACCTCCTCCGTTTTATTCTTTATCCCCTTCTGAATAATTCCTAACATTCTGTTTGGTTTTTTGACTGATGCCACACACTACGCTGTGGATTTCCTTGTATTGTTCACAACCACCTCCCAGATCCTTTTCCTGAGTGGTAACTCTTAGCTTAGTACCCAGCATTGTGTACGCATAGTTTGGATTATTTTGCACTCGTCCACATTAAATCTCATTTGCCATTTAGATGCCCAGGCACCCAGTGTCGTAAGATCCTGTTGAAGTTCCTCACAGACTGCTCGTGTTTTAACTACCTTGAATAACTTGGTGTCGTCTGCAAATTTGATCACCTCAATCTTAACACAGTTTTCCAAATCATTAATGAATACATTAAATAGCACCGGTCCCAATACAGATCCCTGAGGCACACCACTTTTTACATCTCTGTATTGCGAAAATTGACCATTTAGTCCTACCCTTTGCTTTCTGTCTTTTAACCAGTTTCTGATCCATTGTAAGTCACTACATCCTATCTCATGACTCTTTCGCAAGAGTCTCTCGTGAGGGACCGTATCAAATGCTTTCTGGAAATCCAGGTACACTATATCTACTGGGTCTCCCTTGTCCACATGCTTAATTACACCCTCAAAGAATTCCAATAGGTTAGTGAGACATGACTTACCTTTACTAAATCCATGTTGACTCTGTCCCATTAACCGATGTTTGTCAACATGCCCTGTAATTCTGTCCTCAGTGATGGTTTCTACCATTTTGTCTGGCACAGACATCAAGCTTACTGGTCTGTAGTTTCCAGGATCACCTCTGAATCCCTTTTTAAATATCAGGGTTACATTTGCCACCCTCCAGTCCTCAGGTACAGTGACAGATTTTAGTGACAGTTTACAAATTACTAACAGTAGGTCTGCGATTTCATATTTGAGTTCCTTCAGAACTCTGGGGTGAAAACCATCTGACCCTGGTGACTTGTTAGTATTCAGTTTGTCAATTTGCCCTAGAACATCCTCCAACGTCACATTGATTTGTAACAGCTCTTCCAATTCCTCGCCCACAAAGCAAGGATCCAGCGTGGTTACCACCCCAAAATCCTCCACAGTGAAGACCGACGCAAAGAACTCATTCAGCTTCTCTGCAAT
>QEPC01000879.1:2526432-2551706 GCA_003113815.1 Sphenodon punctatus
CCCATGTGCCCACTCACCCCCCATGTACCCCCGCTCCCCTTTCCCCCCAGGGACCCAGCCTGTGCAGGGGGCTGGAAGCTGCTGATGCACGCTCAGCTCTTAGTTCAGAAGGTCTCTGCCTTGCTAAACAAGGTTCTTCGAGGTGGCTCCACACATTCAGCGCGATGCCGCGGTCGTTTTTTGTTTTTTTTTTAAAGCTGCCGGGAGCCTACCGCCGGCCAGGGGAGCCCTGGGGGACCAGGAGGGGCATTGCCCCTGCTTTCCTGGAGGGCCCACCACCCCATACGGGTCGTGGTCAATGCGACCATGGTTGGGGCCTGATCCCACCACGATTCTGGACAATCGTGGTCAATGTGATTCCCGCCAGAGATTCACTGGGGTGAACATCTGGTGGGAACCACAACAGAAGGAACGGCACCAATGGCCACCACAGGGGATTCACCGTAGTTGACCATGGTATCATTTTGTCTGAAATTACCCAAGGGGTCTGGGAGCCAGGGAAGTGCAGTCACACTCCATTACCCCTCCTCCTCCAGCACCCACATCAGTAGCATAAGTAGAATCTGAGAGACCTGGCTTTCAGTCCTGTGTTCCAGTAAGAGGAAGAACACATAGTAAAGAATAATTGATCTTCCATAGCAGCATTGAACGTGAATGGTAATTTTTCCCTTGATGTTATGCATTACCCCAGCACTTCGTACTTACTGCAGGCAACCATCACTTGCCTGTCTGATGCTTTGAGATTTGTTTCTCCCTCTCTACATATGCCAGGTGATTGTTTTTATTTTATTTTTTATCTTGGGGTTTTGTTAAATGGTCAGGCCACTTGAACTTGGCTCTTGTGCTTTATATTATCCTCAGAAAGCCTCAGTCAAAATACAGCTTTGTGCTCTACAATAGGATATAATTTATTCATAAAATAAAAGATGCAACAAAGGTTGGCTGCTTTGAAAGGAGAAGAAGAATAAAGGGGCTGTGATAAATCCACCAGACACAAAGGAATAGACAAATAAATTACAGAACAGGTAAGTCATCAAACAAATCTGTATTCTAAATAGGATGTAAATAAAAAATTCAACCGGAAAGGAAGGAGACAGGGAGATTAAAGCACATAAAAGTTTATTTTTTATCAATTAAAAAACCCTGTGTTCGAACACCTTCATTCTGGAGCCAGACAATAATAGTGTCCTCCAGCCTCAGTGTGCAGGTACATCATTCAGGCACCTTGAACTCCTGAAATTGTCTGAAAGAATGCTTGTAGGCTGCTTTGATCTTTGGGGCCAAAGAACCCTGCATTGTTTCAAACAGTTCTAGTATCCAAAGTTCCACAGATCCATTGGCAACACCTCTGGTGTTGGGTTGGCTCAAGGGGCCAGGAGGCAGAAATGTTCTATCTGGAAATGAGAAAGGGCATTGTCTATGCCATTGTTAATATCTGGCATGTGTTGCAACACAAACAGAATGCTGTGTTGCAGGCAGGGAAGCATGAATACCTGGACCAGTCTAATCACACAGGGATTTGGACAATAGGGAGTTAATGACATGCACTTACTGCCAAATTATCTCACCAAATTATTGCCTCTTATTGGCAAATGTGCCCAACCACAGGTGCACAGCCACTAAGACGAGGAAAAATTGAGAAATGTTAGATCCCTGATGATCCCTAGTCTGCTCAATCCTGTGGCCATGTTGTGGCAATCACTGACCCCTGAAGTAGACACCAAAGCCCAGGTCACCAGCAGCATCAGATTGAATCTGTGTAGTTGGGCTTCAAGGAGAAGCCGCTCCCTCCAAAAGCTAACACCGTTATACCCTGCTAAGAATGTGTTCCAGATCTCCCCTCATTTTCCTAGTTACACACACATGGTGATGTGGTTGTAGCCCACTGGTTGCCCTGGCGTACAGTTGTGATAGAAAGACCTGTCCCAGGGCTACAACACAGCAGGTGAAATTTAAGCACCCCAAACTGCTTAACCGTAAAGTGGCACACATGCACATGTCAATCCCTTTCCATGGGATGGTCAGCTTCTCTTCCGCAAGATGGAAGAGAGTGGATAGTGTCTAGCAAGACCCCTAAATAGGTTAAGCATGTGTTGGCCCTTTCGTTTTTTAATGTGCCAGAGGAATGCCTAGCTCCTAGGCCACACCTTGGAAGGTCTGCAGCAGCAATTCACACTCAGGCATGCCTGCCCTCACCACAGAGATGAAATCAACTAAGTAAAGTGATAATTGCTGGATTCCCACCATCTGCCACACCACCCAGTCGAGTATCAATCTTAACTTCTCAAAAGCCATGGATGAGATGGAACACCCCATGGACATAGAGTTGTAAAAGTAAAAATGCCCTTGTAATTCAAACCCAAGCACCTTAAAGCCATCCGAATGGACTGGGAGCAGTCAAAAAGCCAACTGGATGTTACTCTTCATTAGCAACACCCCTTTTGCACATGTTCGCACTTTTTAGTCCACAGAGTCGAAGGATGCATAGCACACCAAGCACAGCTCAGGGGGGATAGTGTCATTCACAGAACCTCCTCCCCACCCTCGAGTATGAAAGGTGAGGAATAAGGCAAAACTTGACAGGGGCCTTCTTCAAGTTTTCCCTTTGGGGGTAGTCCTGAAGGTTAACAAATGGGTGGGGGAGGTGAGGTGGCTGGCCACCCTGCCCTTTGCTACCTCCTTATCTATGTTGGCTCACACAAAAGGCTTGTTACCTCATACCGATTTAAGGTTGGATACCCTAGTTGGGGACTGCATACCCTCGACCAGAACACAAAACCTTTTCTTGAGCCCCCATATCACATAAAAGGCTGTGCTGTGGTCAAGGTAGCCCCGGATAGGTCTGAACAAGAATCCAGGCCCCAGTATGAAATATCGCAAAATATCTTGTAAAATAAAAAATGGGGGGGGAGAACTGTATTTGCACAAAATGTCCACCAGGGCCATTCTGCACATGTGTAGTACTTTTCAAAAATGGTGGAAAAGGGCAGCTGTTCTGTTTACGCACAGTACCCATGCCTTTTGCTTTTTTTGTTGGTTTTTTCCTTGAGTCTCTCAACAAGAATGCAGTCGAGATTATGCTGGTTCTTGGCTTGTTCTCATTTAACAGTGATTTTTGTCAAGAAACACGAGAACCACACTGGTGTTGACACCCTTTGCCTGGCTGCTGGAGGGAGAGGGGCCACTCTTGGTGTGCCCTCACCCATCTTGCCTACCCTTGCTCCTGTACTGCTTGTACTTTGAGCAGTTGGATGCTGTGCGTGGGCCTGCACAATGGGTGCACATGTTCCAAAATCTGCATGAGGAGTGAAAACACCTCCCCAAATTATTATAATCTAAGAATGTTGACCTGCCTGCACTGATCCCATGGCCCTCATGGCCTGATGTATCATATGCTGCTACTCCCCTTCCCCCTTCATTAAAACATGCCCACTATCTGCACTAGGAACATTCTTTGTATTGCTCATGCATTCCAGGGAAAGGTCTGGAGCCTGAACATCCCAGCATAATCCAGGATTAATGGACGCACACTACCTGAATGCCTCATCATAGTGAAGCCGGAAGCCAGGGTTTTCCGAGTCATAAGCCTGCTTGTGTCTCCGTACTTAATGAGATCTGAGACTTTCTCCAGGTAAACCTGGAGCATTACTCCATGGAAGATAATATAGGCCACTGTCCAGTTAGCCTAGTTGTGCTTGGCTTCGGGGTGCTTAAACCATTCATTCTCCTTCCATTCTCTCCTTTTTCTCTCTGGAGCTTGTACGTCAGCCCTGTACCTCGCCCTCAGCCGCTCTGAGGGCTGGTCAGGTGGTGCAAAATGTAGGCTTCAAAACCTTGTGAGACTTCACCTCTTTTCATGCCCAGACAGGGGTTTGCTAGGCAACCCCCTGTGTCTGCACCAACATTTTCCCACCCCAGCGTGACTCTGCAGTGCATGCTCTCTTCTGGAAAAGGGGGTAGAGACAAAGACCCTCCACCCACCCTCCTCGGAATGGGGGCAAAGGTGAATTGTTCAATGGGACCCCAAACTCATACTTTCTACTTTTTTCTCCCTATCTGAAACCATAACAGCAATTGTTCGCAAATCGGTAGCAGACAATTCACGTAGAGCTTGATCCTAATCTTTGGTACAGCAGGACAGACCTTGGTGTGTGTGTATTTATATACATTCCAGGGCATTGTTGTGTATATTTCTGACGCACGACAATGAGCACAAATACATCATTTATAATACATTCTACAAACTGTATGAATGTCACAAACTATCAAATATTAACACATTATTATTTTTTTGTACAGGAACCTTGGTTAAACCAATTGCTTTTCTTCAGGGTTCATGGTAGATTTGTGGCTGGTTCATCTTATTTTCCCCCTCCAAACAATCCCTACCGGAATTTTAGTCTGCGTCTTTCAAAGGAAATGCTAATCCTGAAAGAACTGTCAACATAAGCTGGCATTGAGGCAGCCCTTTGTGAATCTGTTCGGCATGTTCTAATTAAATATTATGTAATTAGGCACAGAGAAGCAGTGAGCATATTTGATTATCAACGAAAACATTTATATGAGAGGCACGGTTAGCTGTGCTGGATATCTGAATTTTTTAATTTAAACTTAGCCATGTATGGGCATCTCCATTAACTGAACCCTGATTGAGCTGTGCACTGGGTTGTGAAAGATTTAGGTGGGGTCTTTTGTTAGATAGAATATGATATGGCTGCATCAAGGGGTCTTGTTTTTTCCTTTCCTTTTTTTTGCAAAGGGTCTGCATACTGGAAGGTAGTAATTGGATATTTAATGTACTGAAATCCTTTACCGACCGATTATTTTGTTGTCTAGTGGTTTATTCATAACATTTGGAAGACGGCTAACAACAAGTGCCAGGAACATGTCCCAGAGAGGATTTCATTCTGCATTTACAATGCCTCCGTAATGGGTACGGATGGGTGTTCCAGATTCAGGTTAATCCATAACGGCGTGAAACAGGCCATTATGGATTAATCCGAATTATGCCCTGCTAGTTCTGGATCCAGTCTTCCGGATACGGTTTTCCCTTCACCCCCATCCCCTAGGGCCCTGGAATGTACTGACCTTGAAGGGCTCGATTGAAGCTCCGCTGGCCTGCAGCTGCTGTGGGGGCCCTCCCAGCAGGCACTGTTGCTGTAGTACACTGCCAAGCTCTCTGCTCCAGAACGTGCATGTGCAAAATGGGGCTGTTTTGCACATATGCAGCCCTTTCCCAAAGCAGCAAAATGGATGCTGCACATGCATACAGAACAGCTGCCCTTTTTAAATGGTGGCGACACTGCCACCACTATTTTGGAAAAGGACCGTGAATGTGCAAAAAGGCCATTTTGCAGATGTGCAATCCAGAGCAGGGAGCTGTGCAGCATAATGTGGTGAGACAGCCTGCTGGGAGGCCCCCAGGAGCTTCAATCAAGTCCTCTTAGGCCAGTAAGTACCAATCCAGGGTCCTGGGAGATTGGGTTAGGGGAGGTCAGATCTGACAGGGAGTCTCAGGTCCCTTTTAGACAATCATGCTGTGCGCTCGCGCAGGGTTTCAAAACCCCGCGAAGAGAGATACCACTGGCAATCGCGCATCTGATACGCGCCGCGCATTCTTTTCAAGCCGCGAACTGACCGGGAGCCTGATCGAGGTAGGTCATTCGCGGCTTGAAAAGAATGTGCGGCGCCGTATCAGGCGTGCAATTGCCGGCGGCGTCACATGTAATCTCTCCTCGTGGGGTCTTTGAAACCCCGTGCGAGTGCACAGCGCGATCGTCTAAAAGCGGCCTCAGATCGGTTTCCCATTGACTTCAATGGGAAAATTTCCTAATGGGCTCCTAGTGACCAATGTAGGAAACTGCCTTGCCATTAGGGCTTCAGTGGCTCACCCTGCCACCATCATCTGTAAAACACACATTCAAATCGTTTAGAAAGATATTTTTAAAACTAAATAGCCTAGTAGACATTCCTCTGGGAAATATCCTTCAGCTATATGATAAGGAAAGTTTAAGATTTCTATTGGATATTATCAAATATTTCAAATAACTTTTTATGAACAAAACACCACATTGTTCCTATACGGACATGTTAAATGACCTAGCTGAGAAGAGCAGCAAACTTACTTCAACTGTAGGATTGCCATTCATGGAAGACAATGGTTCTATCATCCTGGAAGATGGTCATCAATAAAAGAAATGAGCATTCCTGAATTAAAAACTGAACAAACCACCAACAACAACAACAACAACAATTCCAGAACTTTACAGTTTATGGCACCCTAGGTCCAGCAAAGTACACCTGAATTGTGAGTGTATGGTGTAATGCATCATTTCAAGTTTCAAAGAAGGGACATAAATATACAATGATTTCCATGTGAATTTACAGTGTAAAGTGGGTGGAATCCTTACCGTTCAAATTTAGTGATGTTTCTCTCTCTCTCTCTCTCACACACACACACACACCACTCAAATTGCAGAGGAGTAAACAATGTGCAAATCCATGGAGAATCAGGCCCAGTAGGATTGCCTGTACTGCTGCTGTCCATTTGACATAGATAAATAACCAGTGGCTCACCCCTAGTTGCACATATATCAGAGTAACTCATTTGCTGTAGTGACATGCCAGCCTCCTTGGTTTACAGGCATTTGAGAATCTGGGGTATTTATCTCTTTAAAGTAGCATAGGAGATATTTACCTGTTTGAAAGTAACCTGGGGTATTTACCTCTTTAAAGTAGCATAGGAGATATTTACCTGTTTGAAAGTAACCTGGGGTATTTACCTCTTTGAAAGCAGACATGTAGCCTCAACATAAACAGTGTTGTTCAGGGGCAGTGGAAGAATTTACTTCAAGGAGGGGCAGGGAATGGGAGAGCCCATTTGGGTTTATGAGGTAACCATACCCACTTTCCAAGTGTCATGACGTCACAGGAACCAGGGGCTATGGGAAGGAGGAAATGCAGTCACAAGCCCTTGCTTCTTCTGAACGCCCATGGTGTTACTTGATTTATTCTCCTTATTGGAGTCCCTGAAAGATGCTACCTCATAGGATGTTTAAAATAGCTCATTCCTTGGTGTCTAAAGTGCATGTGCCAGAAGTATTTAAAGAGAAAATTGACTGTCAAATGTTAATGTATCCAAACAATCACAACTCTTTTGCATGTAGCAGACTGGAATTTTTATTACTCTGTGGTATCCCCATTGCTTATTATATGTTAGTCAGAAGAACTGTTGTATGCTTAGTGTCTTCACCTGGAAAAGAAAATCAATAAAAGAGATTTTCCAGGTCAAGTCTGCTTTCAAGCATCCTTCCCTCCCCCCCTAAAAACCATGTACCTGCTTAGAAATGTAAAAGCCCTTTGGTCAACATCTGAATCACAATAATCCCATCTGAAATTCTTGATTTACTTGCCGAACAATGAGCTCTCTAGAGAACTGGTGTGCTGGCCATTTGCAAGATCTATAAAATAGAAAGAATGGTGTTCCATGGGATTATTGCACCCTATGAGTAGTAGCCCCATTCCCCTTTCAAACCACAGGGATAAACAAAAAACAATCAAACAGCAAAAACCTAGCAAAGCAGATGGCACAAGACTGGATCACTGAAGTTTCCTACTTATCTTGAGAAAATAAAAGAACAGTTGATTATAATCAACATTGTTTATTTCAATGCTTGACTTCCTAAATACCAGAGGCTGGATTATGAGCTTGTCTGTGGATAATCAGGGAGGGCCAAGAATTGCCTATTTTGAAAATCCCTTCTAACCAGTCGGGGCAGGAATCTATGCTTTCAAAGCTGATGCTAGCTTTTAATTCCTGATTAGTGCCATTTAAAAAAGCTGCAGAAATTAACTGGCCAGACAGTAATCAGAAAGCACATAGGAGAATGGGGGTGACGGAGTTTCTTCTGTGGCTATTCCTTGCCATTATTAGCCTGATATTTGCGAATTGCCTGCATCCCTCAGTGTTGACAAGATGAGGCAGATTTTAGCTGGCAAAAATAGCAAAGTACTTTTATCTAGTAAAGAACTGAAAGAGAAATTTGATACACAGCAAAGCTGAAAAATTAACAGTGGGATGTTACTACTATCAGTCTCAGATTGTGGTCAGCCTGACTTCACATCCTCAGTGCCTTGGAGGATTTAGATTTTTAATGGCAGAGGCTGCCACAGACAACCCCACACAGGAGATGGGGAAAACTCCAGCCTTAACCGTTCCTGAGCTCAGAGACTGTTTTTTGCCTCAGCCTTGAGACATTTGCTGAGTAGCCCCAAAAGAGGGAGAGAAACGGCATCTTTAGGCATAACAAAGATTGGGTGTCGTTTGGCTGTTGTGTGTAAGCACCACAACAATCCCAACACCAGTTTGGCTACCCGTTGAACACGTGATGTGAACCCCATTGCATCGCAAGGACAATTTGCGTGTTTCAGCTGAACACATGGTCAAAGTTGTGCCTAATAATACCGCATGCCATGTTAGCAGATACAACACGGGGAACAAGGCGGCAGCGCTTGGATGCTGAGATCGGGTGGCAAGCAAAACACCGATTTGCCCAAGATGGGTTGTGTGTCTAAGCAGCACCACATCATCCATGAATCCATAATGGCATGGGCTTCCCTGTGGAGTCCCGCAGAGTTCTATCCTGTCCCACCTCTTTTTCAATGTGTATATGTAGCCAATGGGGGAGATCGTGCGCAGGTTTGGGGTTTGGTGCCATCAGTATGCTGATGACACCCAGCTTTACCTATCTTTTTCATCTGAACCAGGCCCGGCAGTCTCGGTGCTTCCCCGATGTCTGGCAGCTATGGGGGATTGGATAAGGCTGAGGCGACCGAAGCTGAATCCTGATTAAATGGAGGTGATGCTCATTGGCAGGGTCAGTGATCTGGGCAAGGGTGGATGCCCATCATTGATGGGATTCGCTCTCCCTGACCTCTCATGTTCGGAGCCTTGGAGTACTCCTGGGTCCCCAGCCGCTCCTAGATGTCCAGGTGGCGGCTGTGGCTAGGAGCACCTTTCATCAATTACATCTGGTAAAAAAAGCTCCGGCCATATGTTTCAGATCAGGACCTTGCCGCCGTCACCCATGTATTCATTACCTCAAGACTGGACTACTGCAATGCACTCTACGATCTGGAGGCTGCCGCTCATGCAGAATGTGGCAGCCCGTCTGCTTATGGAGAGGCAGATGGGTCATCGTGAGCACAATACTCCAGTTCTTTGTGCACTGCACTAGCAGCCTAGTCTTCTGGGCTTGATTCAAGGTGCTGGTGTTCACCTATAAAGCCCTAAATGGTCTGGATCCTACCTACCCGAGGGATCGCCTCATCCCCCATACCCTGGGGCGACCCCTGCAGTCTTCTGGGGACACCCTCCTGGAGGTCCCACATTTTCGTTGGGTGAGCACTATCAGGAGGATGTTCTTGGCGGCCACTCCGTTGCTGTGGAACTTCCTTCTGGCAAGAGGTCCACCTCTGCTCGGATTTGCTCACCTTTCGGCGGCAGTCTAAGACCTGGTTGTTCCACCAGGCATTTGGTGGAGGGGTTGGGTAGAATTGGGGGTGGGGGGGTTATTATGGGGGGGATGTGCTTTTTTTTAGATAGGGTTGTTGTTGTATATTGTTTTATATGTTTAATACTGGAGATGTAACACACACACACATGAGCTGCCTGAGGCAGGAGGGACAGGGAAATAGATGTAAATAAATAAATAAATAAACAATATTCCCATCCCTACAGGTAGCTGCTGCATGTTTGAGTGGATACCTGATAGCTGGTAACCCTTTTTTAACAGTCATTTTCCAGGATGGGTTAATTGTTCCAACATCTGTTAGAAGCACCCTCAAATGGGTGCTGCTCTGAGTGCTTTCTCCTTGAATGCTGGGGAGTTTGGGAGGCTTTGTCCCAGAATCCACGTGCTAAATTTATTTTATTTTTATTTATTTATTTAATCAAATTTCTACACCGCCCCTCCTAAAACAGCTCGGGGCGGCTAAAATAACACCTTGCAAACAAATATGCATTCAGTTAAGTCAACCTATTGTCTTTAGCAATGCTACTTATGTGTATATCTATCCAGGATCAGGACCTGTGTGTGCTACACACTTTGAGGCCAAGCAAAGGTCTATGTGTGCAGCACCAAGTTCACACAACATGCACACCAAGTGCAGGATGTTGCACACCGAATTCATGGTATGTGTGTGTACATATCCTGCACTTGATGCATGCTTGGGACATTAGTGTACGTGGATTGGACCCTTTGTACTGAACTGATTCCTGCAAAGTGAGGAGAGTTACACAAGGAATAAGTTTGCCCTATAAACTTCTTTGGAAAATGTGCAGTATGATTCCCTTAGTTTCACAGCATGAAATATTTTGTAAAAAGAAAAAGCTCATACGGCAAAACACTTGGTGTGTTTTCTCCACTGGTATTGCAGATACGTACACATGCATTTCTCAGGAAAGCTGGTCTGCTAGATTGATGTACTGGTGCCATTAGCGTATATTTCCGAGTTCTTTAAATGACAACCTTTTCCCTCCCCTTGAAATTGTAAACAGTGGCAGAATAGGCAAGACTGAGTTGAGAAGGTGTACCAAAGTTAATGGCTTAGTGTGAATCAATGAATAGGTAAGGCTAGTGGGAAACAGTGAGTGTAAGAAGGTTGTGAATCTGGCATAGCTACACAATTTATTTTGCTTAAAATCTGTGAGGAAAAGAAATTCCCATGACCAAGAGGAGAAAGTAATAACTGCTGGTGTTAATGCACTAGTGCAATAAGTGCTAGAAGAAGTGAACCAGAAGCAGAAAACATACCAAAGGCATAAAATCCATGTCTCCAGGTAAAGACATTGTACAGTCCTTTTATAAAACAGGCTTGGAGAAAAAGCCTGCACCGTTATGATTTAGGACATATCTTTCTGTCAATAAAAAACCTTTTGCCTAGCCTGTTAATTAAGACAACAATAGAACTCATTTTCCAGGCACTCCATTCTTTTTTTTTTTTAAGGACAGTTAAATGTTACGCATTAGAATCAGCTATTTGAAGCTTTGTTTTCCATTTTAATGGACTTCTCTCTCTTTCTTTTTGTAATAGCATGCTTTACAGCTTCTTTAACTTTCTTGAGCATAAGAATGCTAATATTTTATGAGGACAATATGTTTTGACCTAATTTTAAGAATCATCAGATACTGGCATTTGGAAACAGTGAAGTCTGTGAGGTGAATCTTTTTCTTTCTTTCTTTCTTTCTTTCTTTCTTTCTTTCTTTCTTTCTTTCACCAAAACCCCCCAAACTTTACGTTTTTCTTATTTTTAGCATAAGATATTGTAAGGTATACATTTATTTAAGTCAGAAAACACATAGTTAAATACCAGCAGTTCATGTTACCACATTCAGAAATAATTTCTATGTATCATATTAGGGCATACTGACATTTATTGGTCTTGTTGCAGCAGTTCTTAACTGCATATACACAAAAGAGAGATGTGGTATAAAGATTTTATCGGCATGAGTTAGCAATGGGTCAACTTACTCACAAGTGGCGCAATCATAAATGATTTAGCATTCATCTCAAATGGGTGACCGTTCAACTTTAGTGCCACACCACCCCATCATGTATTCTATATGTCCTGCATTTTTAATGAAAAGTCTACTTTAGAAACACTTTAAAGAGTTCATACAAGTTCCATTAGTACTATTTTGCATACTCTTCCATCTACAAATCAGGTAACCTTAAATCTATAAGACTTAGGGGGAGGGCGGGAATCACATGTTAAACTGTTGGAAATAATCATCAGGTATTTTTGCACAGATGTGGGGGTGCACAACCTAGGAGTAAGTCCAGGGATGCACCCCCGCATCTGCCTGTTTGCAGCCGTGCCTTGGACCCAGCAACTTCTGGGGTCCATGGTCTGCCTGCACAATGCCCCTCCCCCACACAATAGCATTGCAGGCAGATCACCCGCAATGCTTTGGCTTTGCCGGGCAACCCCAGCCAAGAATGGGGCTGCAGCAGCCATTCGCTGAGCCCAGAGTCTCCTATGAAAAAGTGTGCTTGCCTTGAGGCAGGTGCCCCTGACAGGTGTCCATGGTATGGCACTGTCGTGGGGCACCACCAAAGAGCAATGTCAAAGGACACCCTTTGACGTTGCCCTTCTGCGGCAACAAAGGTGGGATTTGATGGGCTGGTGGGACTAGACAAGACATGAGGGGACTCTGCTGATAACATTTTTTAAATAGACTGGGAATTTTGGGTGGGAATGGTTTGGTGAGGCAGGGGTTGGGAAACAGCCACAACCCCTCTGTGATGGGGGGTGGGGGACCTGGGCTTGTGGTGTGGCTGTTCTTCCTTCCAGGTTAGTGATAGGAGAGTGCTCAGGGATTGGGAACTGCTTAATGTGAAAGGAACGGACGGAAGTGGGAATGGGTGGGAATATTGAATACTGAATATTGAGGTGGTTGTCCCCCAGCCCGAAAGAAGACACGAACACAGAGTTTGTGGAGTAAATCAGGCTGCACCGTATCTTTATTGTTAGCCTTATCGGGGAGGAAGGGCTATGCCCTTCCGGGTCCTCTGAACCTATACTAATTCCTAACTTAGGTAGAATAAGCTTTAAGGCGGTCTGATATCCCTCAGTACCACACCATGTCACCTATAGCTGCTGCAATGTCACACCTGCCCAGCCGCCCCCGGCCGGGTCAGGCGGTCTCCACCTACCGTGACCCGAGGAAGGAGTGAGGGCAGGCTGCGACAACCCTGGACCGCCCCTGTCCTAGGGTCTTTCGCCGTCCATCCCCCCTTCCTGGGTTCAGCGCGATGCTGGCTGGCAAGCTCTAGCATTCGCGGGCACCCCATCTCTTTAATGAGATGACCTGGCAGCAGACTATCCCTACCTAACTTCCTGACTTGCCGGACCCCTGCGGTGCGACAGTTATTAGTCTCCAATCCCCTTCCCCCCAGTAGCCAATAAGATTCGAATGACACTGTGAGGAAGGCGAAAAAACCATACAGGAATTATGCCAATTATCCTGCCGGCCAAAATTCCTTCCCGGCCCTGACTCAAATCAGCGACCAGTATTACCCACAGTATCACAGGGTGGGTGGGAGGGTGCTTCTTCGCCGACGATCTAGGCGCGAATGGTCTTTTTCGCGCTCGCCACAAGATGGCGCCCACGAGCTCCCGCACCTCGCGAGAGCTCCTTTTGCGCCGTTTTTCCTAACGCCGTGCGCCGCCCCTTGCCAGTGAGTCCTCTTTCAGCTCAGCAGCGGGAGGACAACGGCCGCCGCCCCCGAGCCCCCCCCCTAATTGGGGGGGGTCCGGGTAGGCGACGAACATTGTCCAGCAGTTTCAGGCTGATCTCGATGCTGTTGAATTCCTGGACCCATTTCAGTCAGGTTTTCATCAGGGTATAGCACAGAGACTGTGTTTGTGGCCTTAGTCAATGATCTATTCCTGAGGATTTACAAAGGGATCTGTGCCCTGTTGATCTTGTTAGAACTTGCAGTGGCATTTGATACAGTTGATCATGAGGTGTTGTTGACACGACTGCAGAACTTGGCAGGGGTGCGCGGGACTGCTCTCGAGTGGTTCCGTTTGTTCCTGTCGGGGAGCTCCCAGTGGGTAGTGATGGGAGATTGCTCATTGTCCCAACACCAAGGAGAAGAAGGGGTTTGGAAGTAACCATCCACAGTGAAATATTTATTAACACAGCAAGTATATGTAATGATATAAACAATAAAATATGTAAAATACAGTAAACTACAAGGGTAACCAAAAGTGATCACTTACACCCAAATTCTCATAAAACAAAATGTGTTAGAGAGAGAGAGAGAGAGAGAGAGAGAGAGAGAGAGAGAGAGAGACTTTATCTATATATACACACACAGACATATACACACACACACACATATACATACACACACTCATTGGCCACTTAATTTTAAAACAAGAAGGCAAATGCTGGCATTTCTATCAGTAAGTGCAGATCCTCTTATCTCACATGAGCTTGACCAGTCCCTCTATCCTTTCAGAGATTTCACTATAAGCATGGAGAAAAGGAATTCCATAAGCTGCCAAATGTAGTGATTGTAGCGTGTGTAGCTAACAGCTGCTGGCTGACTAAGAATTCATAGCAACAGCAAAGGGTAGGTGTTTATAAACGAGCGCCGCAGGAGGACTGTGTGTATTGGATGCTGAGTGGTGAAGCCCCGGGCGCCCATGCAAACAATGTGAATGGGGAGTGCTTCAGACAAGCATCTCCCAGCATGACTGCCCCATCCACTGAGGCAGCCACCCTGGCTCGCACGGGGCAGGCCAGATTTTTCAGAAGTGCTCCGTGCATAGCCATGAGTAGCATCTGTGTGGGTCCAGGAGCGTGCCTCCCCACACACCACCAGCACATGAGCAGTTGGCTGTGTGGCTGGTGGTGGGCTATTTAAAAACACCCAGTAAAAGTAGCTGCTGAGCCATGACTGGGATCTTTCCTGGCTTCCCAGATCTACCCGGCTGCCCAGAAATGGGAGGAAGATTGTCAGGAACAGCAGCAGTAAATATTGGCTGCTGAGCATTCTGATCTATGAAACTAGGAGCTGCTCCTTCATTTTTCTTTAAATAAACGAGCAGGATAGTGTCGGTGACACAGCTGTGAAGGGCAGACTAGTACCCAGGGTTCCTGGCATGACAGCAACAAAGCTTAGCCACCCAACCACACTGCTACTGCTCTTGTGGAAGCCTTTTAAACAGCTTGCTATCTTACGAGCAATATGCAGAGTCATGTTCTAGTGGTTGAATTAAAAGCAATAGCTAGCTAGCTCTAGAAAATATTGTGGTTATGTCAAAAATTCAAATCTGACTCTGGTAATGGGATATGGTTGTGTTTTTTCATTTTTAGTTTTTAAAAGAAAAAAATAATAATTCCAGCCACAGTGCCCAGGGGATGAGAGGCTCCACACAATGTTGGCAACTTGAGGGGTGGCCACGAATGCCCTCGTCACCCCAGGATGACCAGTTTATCTAAAGGACGCGTGCCAGATGTGCACCCTGGAGTAGTCTGCATCTGCTCCAGGGCAGCCCAGCATGGCATGCTCTGCCACATCCAGGAGCACACCACACAGAGTGGACTGTCCAAACCCAAAGCAACAGCCGAGCAGGACACTACTTCCCATCTGCTGGGAGGACCCAGGGTGCAACTCCACACCGGTCTGACTGTTGCCCCATTCAGCACCATGGAGTCACAGGTACCAGCCTAGAGTGTTGGGTGAGTACCCACAACTCTATAGTTTGTGTGTTTGGGGGGTGGGGGTTCTGTGTGGGCAGACTGTGAATCATCTGATATGGACCTAGGCAGAGCTACTGTTAGCCACAGGGGTGGGCCTGCGGAGCAGCTCCTTTTGTCTAAAAACACCCAGTCATCTATTTGGCCATTGTACACAGATGCCAACCCCCCCTCACTTGGTGTCTGGGTGGGTGTTCGGGGGGGCGCGTCCGTGTACAATGGCGGGTGGGTGGATGAGTGTGCGCCCGTGTAAACACCACAGGCAGTGGTGCACATCCACCTCCACCCACGGAGCCCTCCGGTAAAACGGTGGGTGGAGGTGGGGGTGTGTAAATGGACACACACACCTCTCCACCCACCACGCCAAAACACCCACCCCCGTCTGTGTATTAACAGTCTACATAGGAAGAGAAGTGTCTGGAGTGTGGGAAAAGGTTTAGAGTTAGAGGGAAGGATATGTGCAAAGTACACAAAGGGGTAGTGGGGGTACATCCTCCACAAATTTTCTCCCCTTGCAGTTCCAGGTTCATGGGGCAGGGCTTTTTTGTGGGTCAAGGAAATATAGCACCCACTCATGAATGATAGCACAAAGTTAGGCCACTGAAGTTAGCACAAAGTTAGGCCAAGTTAGTACAAGTCACTTGGAGGTAAGGAGAGGGGAAGGAGTTGGGGAGAAGGGCCCACGTATCGGTAGAAGTGCTGTGATAGGACTTTAAAACAAAGTCCTAGGGGGCAGGGCACTAGGAGCAGGGCACTGGGCACAGTGAGGGGGCGGGGCCGGCTGGCTGCACATTCTTCTGGTTTCCTGCCCTCCCCACCAGGCTGGCCACCAGCACGTTTGCTGGCTGGTCTGGATCATGTTGCCAGCGAGTTTCCGACCTGTGTTAGATTGTGAAAGCGGCACTTTGCTATCACTTCTGTTACCACCCTTGGTAAACAAATGTGCCAGTTATTAGATTGCTACAATGAATAAAATCAATATAACTGGAATAATATGTGTTGTTGCTTGTTGCTATATTTGGCAATGGTTTTGAGGGAGAGAATTACATTATTTGAAGCCGGTTTTATGAGATGCAGCCCAGCAAGTCTCCTATTAATGTGTTGCAATACAAGACAGTCTAATGAACATCAGAAATTTGAAATGGGAAAAATAGGGTATTTGGACATTTATGATAATTCCAGCAGAAAATATCCAGGCAAAATATGGTATTCCAATAGCAAGCACAGGAAATTCCATATTTTGTTTTATTTATTTTATTTTTAATAAGAAAGGGTAGTTGAGAAAATATTGCCACTCCTTACATCTCTGGGTAAGATCTTCCCAACCTTTTATATGTATAGAGAAGACAAGTTTGAGCAAGTTTTTTGGAGAATGAAAGTTTAACCACAGTCAGAAGTCAAACAAGGACCTGGGCTGGAAGTCAAAGAAAATAAAGAGATGGAAATTGTAGGAAATTGATAGAATATCAATGTAGAAGATGAAGTCTCTGAGGATAGGAATGTGATCTGAGGCTGAGGGATCAGAATAGAAGAATAATATAGTTGAGGAAGTGTTAAATGTCTTACATATATAGTCAAAGTTCCAAATGCCTGAAAAAAGGGTAGTCTTTTAAAAAATTTTTTTTAGAATGAATTATTGTGATACGGATATTTCAGTTTGCAAAATCCCCAAATCATCCATCCTTGTTATTGTTAAATTTTACAAAGTATCAAAGCAACCATAATCCACACCCTTATCCTTGCACTCGTAGGGATCAAACCAGTGTAAAGCAAGCCATTTCTACAGGTGAACTGATAGTACTTCAGTTAATGAAATAATGTTGCTAAATGCATTATCCCTTCACCTCTAGACATTTGACTTAGGTCTTACTTCCTGTGGCATGTCACACACACACTGGGGATGACAACTGAATTCTTTTCCAATAGCTTCAGTCATGAAACTATCACATACAGCTGGGCAGTCAGAATGGCAGATAATGGAAATAACAGTGGTATTATAATTCAGAACTGATGTTCCTGGACAGAATTATAAAGACATGCTTCTGAATAGTGCCTTCTAGCACAGTAAGGCTGGCATAATTAGTGCTAATAATCTCAGAGTTTCATGAATGCTAACAATTACTGAATTTCAAGAAATTAATTAAAATAAGAACCATATCTAGAAAATAGAGAATTCATTTTTAATAAAACTGGGGCAATTTCTAAGACCCTGATAGGGAATGCCACATTACATGATCAGAGCATTTACTTACTACTTACTTTAAGTCTTCTCTTGCTAAGACGTTGTTCATTTTTTTGTGGCTTTACTCAGCGGAAGATTTTTGTTTTTTATTAAATGGTCCATATGCAGGATGAGAGATAAGAGGATCACAGAAATAATTCTAATATCTATCAAACTCTGTAGGTATTACCTTGCTCCCCTCCCGCTTTGAACAGGAAGAACAATCTTTCTGGTTTAGGATTTTTCTCATTAACATGGGTGGATTTTCCTATTGTTATTGGAGCAGATTAAATAACTACCAGGACTTTATGATCACTTGCAGCCTAATTTTCTTGTGCACTGCAAAAAATGAGTATGTCTGGGAGAGAGAGAATCATTTGTCCAGCATATCATGTGGAAGGACTAATGTTCATGTGCCCATGCTGGGATTTGTTAAATGTGCAAACTGAATTCATTATGAACCAAGTGTGAGGCCATTTATTGTTGATTAATGTATCACAATTTGGGAGCCAGAAAAATGAACTGCCTGTGGAATAAATGCTATTCAGTTTTACTAATCTTAATTTTCATCTGCCTTCCAAAGAAGCATAAAAGAAAGGTGCAGGGATGGGATGGAATCCCTTTGGGATGCAATCAGCGATGTAAGCAAGTATATTGTTTAACCATAAACCTCCTGGTTTCCAATTAGATTGCTGACAGGAATAACCTTTGCCACAAAGGTTCAGAGAAGGAGTGACTTGATTTAAGTAGCTTTTGTTGATTTAAGCATCTGTAACCTGGTCAGCTGTGGTAATAGTTATAAAGGCATCACTTTCATTCGTTGTGCTGTCCAAAGATATGGGGGATAGCTACAGTCAATTATTTGTCCGGGTCTGATCATTTTTCTCACCTAACTCAATTTTCGCATGCAAATATGACCTTTATCTGCCATTCTAGTGAATTAAATTTCATTACAGCCAGTTGTCTGGCTTTGGAAATTGGTTTGGGTGAAAATGACCATTTGAAGACAACTGACCATTTTTACTCTTCCATCAAGTGTTGGCAGATATTGTGAGGGAAGAAAGGAGGCAATGCAATAGTTTATTTTTATTAGCTTTTCATATTGTTCCTCTTTTCAACTTTCCAGCTGCTGCCTTCTCACAAAACACTGAAAGTAACTCTAAGGCTCTTGATGTATAGAACAGAAAACCCCAACTCTGGGACATGATGCTAACTAAGTACATCCTCTGCAAATGGGGTCACAGTTCCAGTTAATATCTTGTAGATTTTTGTATATCTTTGTAGCTTTCTGGACTCACAGGATTATGTTTCATTTCAAAGAGGGATCACACAGGAAAAATTTGGGGAACCACTGGCCTAGAACGATGCAATGCGTTATCCAAATAGACCAAAGCCCCACAAAATCTGTTGGAAAATAGGTTTCTGTAAAACTTTGAAAATCAATCTGTTTTCTTTGTTATATTTGATAAGGTTCAAAACTCTTTTGAACCAGCCTGAGCAGAGTTATATTGTGGTTCTAAAGCTAACTGAGTCCTTAGCTGGGGAATATGCTACCCAGCTTGTTTAAGCCTTCCAGAATTGACCCTATGGCCGCTTTTAGACGAGACACATTTGCGCATGATTGTTAAAAAATGCGCTTGTTTTACTGCTCGTTTAAACACCTAAACCGTTTTAAATGTGTATTTGCCATGAACGTGTAAAAGCCCAAATCGTTTTGAATGTGTTTTTTAAATAATGCAAATTTTTAAAAACCGGTTTTGGCACCCCCCCAATCATCAAAGTTGCTCAAAACCGGTTTTAAGAAATGTGCATTATTTAAAAACCACATTCAAAACGGTTTGGGCTTTTACACGTTCACGGCAAATACACATTTTAAAACGGTTTAGGTGTTTAAACGAGCATTAAAACAAGCGCATTTTTTTAACAATCATGCTCAAATGTGTCTCGTCTAAAAGCAGCCAAAATGTTTAGAGTGACCTTTTCTCTATACCCCTTAAACCACATCCTCTCTTCTCATATTTAGATTATAGTTGTGTTAGAACTACTCTGGTCTTGTGCTGCACTGCAGGATGCCATGGAATCATTAAAGTTGGTTTGAAATTGAAAATACAGTTTTGATAGTGTTCAGCGTAAATTCAGTTTTTCAAATTTAAAACTATAAGAAAATTGAAAATGAGAATGTTAAACCTGAAAATGTCAAAGCTGGAAGTATTATTTGAAATGGACACATTTTACATATATAAATCTAAGATAAACACACATATATAGTAGATATATATTGTTTAAATCTACATTGGATTTTGGATGGGATAACTACTAATTTGCTTCTACAGCTGTTTTTGTTTTCTATTTTCAAAAATATGTTCATTTAGAGTAGATATTTTTTTTAAAAAAATTCTTCAGGTTTGGGAAATTTCTGTGAAAATTATGCACTAACAAATATTTATTAGTGCATGAACGTTCGTCAGCACTATGTGTAAACTGGAGCTTTCAAAAGAAATAAAGGTGGAGACCTTAATCATAAATCCACTTACTCATAAATTGGCCTAATTTCAATCAATGCGTCTTGGTGAGTATATGTATTTAGGATTGTGGCCAGAATCTTTGCTCATAGAAGCTTACAATATAGGTTAGGTAGAGGACATCACATTATTTGCATTCCATCCTTGTACCGTCTTTCTCTTTTTATATGTACATGCAGGATTATGTCCTAAATATGTATATTCATAATTATGCTTATTTGCATTAATTATTGTTACTATTACTATTTATTTAATCAAACAATATACCTGGTGCTTCACAGTCACCACTTATAGACAGGTCCCTGCCCAAGCAGTCTTGCAATTTAGCAGAGACATAGGAGGGGGGAACAGAAGGAGAGACAGGAATACATTGGCCCACTGTGGCATGCTTGGGCACAGACCCTGCCTGAATCTATGTGCAGTCACTGTCAGATCTTGACTTGGGGTACCCTGGGTTGCACTGGCGGCTAGCCTGGCTGTGATCCTGGAGACCTCCTGGGATCACAGCCTGGGCTATGATCTGCCCAGTCGGGTCAAAGCAGGCTGCGTTGGGGCTGTATGTTTGTTTCTGCCCTGAGCTGGGTCCACCATGACAGGGCGGGGTGGGGCATCTGCGGGGACAGCCAGCCACACATTCTCCCTGCCCCTGGGCTGCACGGCCATTGGTCTGGCAGGGTACATGTTTATTTGAGCCCCAGCCCAGCGCACACCGTGTCTGCCCAGGCTGCCTGTCCTGGGTCAATCCGTGGCACAACAGCCTGGAGTAATTTCTGTTTTTACCCATTAAGTCGTTGTAGGTGCACATGCTTAGCTTACAGGGGAGAAGGGAACCCTCCGTAAATCAGGGAGGAGACTAAGGGAAAGAGGAGCTAGGGAAAGCTTGAAGAGGTAACTTTTTGGAAGGATTTGAAGGTTGGGAGGGAGGATGAATGTATGCAGGGATGGAATTCTAGGCATGGGGGGCAGCAAGGGAGAAGGGGTGGATACGTTTGGAGGAGAAAGGAAATCATTGAGCAGTTGAGGGTGGTGGCTGAGGAGGAGTTGAGCTCGTCTACTGGAGTGTAGCCGAAAACAAGCACAGAGAGGTAGAAGGAGGCAAACCCATGAAGGGCCTTGAAGGTAAGGGCAAGGAACATGTTCTGAATGCATTCAGGAAGAGGAGCCAGTGAAGGGAGGAGAGGAGGGGATGAACATGATCAAAGCAGCAGACAAGATGGATGCATTGGCAGCAGAGTTTGGAACAGAAGTGAGGGGGGCAAGATGATAGCAGGGAAGACCAGTAAGGAGGTGACTGTAATAGTCAAAGCGGGACATGACTAGAGCATGGACTAGAGTCTTGGCACTGGAAACAGTAATGAAGGGACTGATTTTAGCAGTGTTGTGCAGGGAGAGGTGACAGGACTTGGTTGCTGATTGGGTCTGATGTTTAAAGGAAAGGGAGGAGAAAAGGATGAACCCCAGACTATGTGCCTGAGGGACAGGCTGGATGGTGACCCCATCAATAGAAACTGAGAACGAAGAGACAGGAAGGTTTTGGGGGAAGACGAGGAGTTCAGTTTTGGACATATTAAGTTGAGGGTTAGAAATCCAAGCAAATATCAGAGAGATAGTTAGTTTGTGCTGTGAGACTGGATGGAGGAAGAGAGAGTGGAGTGATGTAGTTGAGTGTCATCAGCATACAGCTGACATTGGAAATCATGAAATTCAATGAGTTTGCCTAGGGACAGGGTGTAAAGAGCGAAGAGAAGTAAGCCAAGGACAGAGCCTGAGAGGGGAAGGGATGTGAATGAAATACTAGCAAGAGACACACCAAAGGAGCGGTTAGAGGCATAGGAACAGAAATAGTTGAGGATTGAGTCCCAGAAACCAAGGGAGTGAAGCGAGTCAAGGAGGAAGGTGTGGCCAACTGTGTCTAAGACAGCAGCGAGATGAAGCAGGACCAGAATAGAGTAGATGCCATTAGGTTTGGCTAAAAGATGATTGGTGATTTGACAATAGCAGTCTCAGATGAGTGGAGAGGATGGAAGCCAGACTGAAGGGGATTAAGGGAGGATTTATTTATAAATTTATAAAATCATTTAATACCCCGCCATTCCTGCTCCAAGCAGCCCGAGGTGACTTACAATGTTAAAACACATAAAATAAATAAATCCATAAAATACAATAAAAAGGGAAGGCACAAAACCAACCCCCATCCCATTCCAACCTACACCCTATCTCCCTCGCCAAAAGCCAAGTGGAACAGCCAGGTTTTACAAATACAATGTAAGGAGGGGAGATCTGGGGCCACCTGGACCTCCACCGGGAGGGAGTTCCACAGCCTAGGTGTGGCCACCGAGAACGCCTTCTCCATAGTGGCCCCCATGGGCCACACGGGGGACCTTAAGAAGGGCACCCCCAGCAGACTGCAGAGGCCACTCCAGAGCACGGAGAGCAAGGCGGTCCCACAGATAAGTCAGGCCAAGGCCGTGTAGGGCTTTATAGGTCAAAATGAATACCTTGAATCATACCCGGAAGACTATAGGCAGCTAGTTCAGAGCCCGGAGCACCGGTGTAATGTGCTCACAGCGACCCGTTCCCATAAGGAGACAAGAAAGTTGAGATAAGTGTAGACAGTACATTCCAGAAGTTTGGAAGTGAAAGGGAGAAGATGGGGCTGTAGTTGAGAAGGGAGAAGAGGGGGCTGAAGGGGTCGAGAGCAGGCTTCTTAAGGATGGGGAGACAGTGGCACATTTGAAAGCAGAAGAAAAGGTGTCAGTAGAAAGGGAGAGAGTGACAAAGTGCAGCAGCAGAGAGGATGAGACGGTGGGGAAAATAGGGGACAGGTGATAAGACGGAGGACAGGCAGTGGGCTTGGAAAGTAGGGTGATCTCATCAAGCGACGATGGAGGGAAGGAGAATAAGAGAAAGGCAGGAAGGAGTGGGAAGGAAACAGGTAGGGAGAGGTGGGAAGCAGTATAAAAGAGAATTGTTTCAGTCTTGTCACTGAAAAATATAGATCCTGTGCGAAGGAAGAGGCAGGGCTATGATTTGAATTATTGCAGGAAAATTTGTTTAGTGAACCCCCACATCTGAATAGTTTGTTGATTCTCATCGGCACTTGAGCAGACTTGTGGGGCAGTGCCCACATCTGTATTTTAATGAAAACCTAAGCTCATGGCCCAATGCTGAACTTGCCAAAAGCATCTGGAGTTCATCTGGTGGATGAAAGTGCAATTGTTTTGGATTATGACATTTTAAAATAAAACCTCTGAACTTTAAAAAAAACACCTCAGAACAACAACAAAACAAGGATAAGAGTGCTTGGCTTTAAAGCCCTCATGAGTCACTTTTGAGGCCAGATAAAACAGGTTCATTTAACCAACACAAATTGATGCAAGTGCTGCTCCTGTGGTAGGAATATGAACAGTGTCAAATTGCTTGGAAACTTGCAAAAGGAAAATATCTAGAAGTTGTTGAGATTGGGCATTAAAACTGGCTTTCTGGGGATAGCTGCAAAGAGCGGGGCATGTTTTGCCTCTCTGCTCTTGTTAAATGTTTATATTGCCCAGACAGGATTGGATCATCATTGGTCTCAATGCTGGTCAAACAGAAAAAATCATTTATTTTACTTCCTGACACTTTGCAATCACTTGACCAGGTACTAAAAAATGTTCTTCTTTGTAATTGGGGGCATGAGCAACCAGAATTTGTTCAGGAGAGCAGAGAAAGGGTCAGAGAAGCCCCATGACCTTGAATCCCCCCCCTCTACAGCCAAGTGGTGGTGTTCTAGCTGCATGTGCAGGCTTCCTGCATCCTAACACTCATCCCTTCAGCAACTATCTGGGCACTCATATGCACTATGCATCAGCTGGGAGGAAGTGACACTGCTGGCGACTAGGGGACCTGAATACCAAGCCGGCAGTCCTCCTCCTACCACTACCCTAGTAAAGCTGCTGAGAGGATATTAGCTGGCCACCAGCAAGCTCCTTAAGAGCAGCAGCAGCAGCCTATATGGACATCAAAAGAGGGGCCTCAGGCTCCCAGGCCCCCCAGTTGTACCTCTGTCTTTTTAAGTATCCATCTCTGCCTGTTAGGAACTCTCTGCCATGGGGTTGCAGTCATACTGCGCTAATTACAGAACACACACTATTATTATTATTAGCAAGCATTTATATAGCGCCAGCAATGTACCTGGCGCTTTACAAAGTAATTGAATACACATGGTCCCTGCCCTAGGGCTTACAATCTGAGAGATGGGGGGGTGGAGATGAAGGAAGGGGAACAGAGGGAGAGACAAGGAGTGTAACATTCACAAGGATGCAAGGTCCCATGTGCACGCGCTTGGCTTGGTTACATCAAGAATGATGACTGGTTGGTCCATGTGGTGAGGATATGAGTACACAGACCTCAGGTGACAGATTGTACTGGATGGTAGGTATCAGCAGGAGTTAGGTGAGGGGAGCAAGAAGTCAAGGAGGGCAGAGCGGAAGAGGTGGGTCTTGAGGAGGGGTTTGAAAGTACGAAGGGAGGTGGCAAGGCGGATGTGGGCAGGGAGGGAGTTCCAGGTGTGGGGGGCAGCTAGGGAAAAGGGACGAAGGCAGTTAGGGGAGCAGGGGAGGCGTGGGAAGGCGAGAGAGGGAACAGAGGAGGAGCGGAGTTCATGTACTGGAGTATGGAGGGAAATTGGCACAGAGAGGTAGAGGGGAGCAAGGTTGTGAAGAGCTTTATAGGTGAAGACTAGGAGCTTGTGCAGGATTCATTCAGGAAATGGGGAGCCAGTGAAGAGAGGAGAGGAGGGGCTGCACGTGGTCGAAGCAACAACAGGTGAGGTGGATGACCCTGGCAGCAGAGTTTTAGACGGAGATAAGGGGAGAAAGGGGAGAGTGGGGGAGGCCAGTTAGAAGGAGGTTACAGTAATTGAGACGAGAGATGACCAGAGCATGAACAAGGATTTTGGCAGAGGAGACAGAGAGAAAAGGGTGAATCTTAGCAATGTTATGGAGGGAGAAGCGACAGGATTTGGTAACAGAGTCGATGTAGGGTTTAAAAGAAAGGGGTAAGTCAAAGATGAAGCCAAAGCTACAGGCTTGGGGAATGGGAAGGATGGTGACCCCATCAATGAGGATCGACAGGGAAGAGGGGGAGGAATGATGAGGAGGGAAGATAAGGAGTTCAGTTTTAGCCATGTTGAGTTTGAGTTGACATTGAGACATCCAGGTAGAGATGTCAGAGAGACAGCTGGTGAGGCGAGCTTGAATAGATGGAGAGAGGGAG
>QEPC01000879.1:2551970-2614938 GCA_003113815.1 Sphenodon punctatus
TCCAGCAAGAGTGAGTGGTCAACAATATCGAAGGCAGCAGAGAGGTCAAGGAGGACAAGAATGGAATAGAGGCGATTAGATTTAGCCACAAGAAGATCATTGGTGATCTTAGCGAGAGCAGTTTCAGTAGAGTGAAGGGGGTGACAGCCAGATTGGAGCGGGTCAACGGAGGAGTTGGCGGAGCGGAAGTCAAAGCAGCGGGAGTAGAAAACACGTTCAAGAAGCTTAGAAGCAAAAGGAAGGAGTGAGACAGGATGGTAGCTAGAAGGGTAAGAGGGGTCAAGAGTGGACTTTTTGAGGATAGGAGAGACAGTGGCATGCTTGAAGGCAGATAGGAAGGAGCCAGTAGAGGGGGAGAGGTTGATGATGTACAGGAGGGAAGAGGCAACAGTGGGAACAATGGAGGTCGGGAGGGGATGAGGTCAAGGGGGCAAGTGGAAGGGTTGGAGGAGGAGAGCAGGGATGAGATTTCTCAATACCAGATGACAAACAAGTATACAAATATGGTGATGGCATGTAGAACAGGTTTCTTCATTCCCTGTTTTATTGTTCTTAGAAGGGGGGGTTACAACTGAAAGCATTGAGGGGGCCCTACTCTGCAAGTCACTGAGCAGCACTCTGTGTTCTGAGCAACTCCAGAAAGGGAGATGTGGATGCTCAGAAGTTTGCAGGTTGGTCTAAGCCATGAAAAGTAGGGCTGAAACTCAATCTCAAGGTTTTTTTCACTTATCATCGATAATCACGGTTCTTAACTTGTTTTAAGCGAGAAACGATAATGGGGAAAAATCCAGTTCACGACATTTCTTGGTCGATAAATTTGTTTTGAAATAGTGTTTACCACAATTTACCGTTTACCATATACCAGTTTACTGTGTACCACTTACCATGTACCGCATTCATCTTGGTAATGAGCATGCACAAAGTGGCATTTTCTATTCTGTGCATGCGCATTACTGGGATGAAGGAGGTACATGGTAAGTGGTACATGGTAAATCAGCATACGATAAATGGTAAATTGTGATAAACAGTAATGGTAAATGCGGTACATGGTATTTTGAGAAAAATGGATCAACCGAGATCTCGGTCTGCTATAAAGATTGTACCATAATATTTTCATGAGAAAAAAATTGCTTCTCATTTCAGCCTTACTGAAAAGAGTGGTGGGAATGGGGAGTTAGCAAGCGTAAGGCAGTAGGAAGGCAGTTTCTGTGGCTGATGTTTGTGGGTGTAGTTTTAGAGTCATCCCTATGAATGGCTGTAAACCGTGTAAAGAAGCCATTAAAGTAATCTTTGGAAGGTTTTGTTGTTGCAGCGTTTATCTCACTTAAATACCAATGTTGTACCAATCTGATTAAGTAGCCATGAGAATGTAGCTATGTTTTCAGTTGCTAAATTCTTCCTAATGTTTCATTCATTTGTTTTACCTTTTTTTAAAAAAAAGAAAAAGAAAATCAAATACAATTCATAAGTGCATCCTTCAGTAAATACTAATCTGGGGGGTTGTGTCTCACTCTGTAGGCATCCTAACTGTCTTGCCATGATACAGTGTAGACTTGTGCATTTAGCACTGATCATTCTAATGGACCCTCAGATTTCTTGCCGAGGCAATAGCAGGCCACAGCTCTGCATGCTCAGTACAAAATGCAAGCTTAAAAGCATCTCTGTTACTCAGGTCAAGCACTTCGGGAATGTCTTTAGCTGGATTAACAGGTAGTGATTTTTTTTCCCTGCCAGTGGTAGTGTTGATTCATTTTGCTTGCTTTTCACTGTCCACTGCTTAAAATGAAACCTAAAAGCATTTTAGCTTTCATCTTTGATTATAGCTCAGGAGAAGACAAAAAGAGGGAAGCAGCTTCTCAGTAGAAAATGTATCCTATCCCATTAAAGGAGGCAGTTTACCTGTGACTTTGCTTTTTGCTGTGTTTCATTAAATTCCACAGGGAATAGTAGGATAATTTCTTGTGTTCCAAAGTGATCAAAGTTAACTGCTTTGTTCTAAATAGGGCTTACTGTAACACTAACATTATTTTTCTTTTCAGATTATAGAAACATATGTCTATTACAATTTTGGTTCTGGTACATTTTGGACACAATCTTCAAATCACTTACTGCAGAGTAGTCCCACTAAGTCATTGGGTATTTTTACACACAAATTTCTCCTGCATGTTTGCTGTTACATCCTGAACTTTCTGTGTGTCTAAATCACTCATCCAGATCTTAAACATCTGGCTTTTTGAACTTCTGCATAGAACTTCTCCCAGAACTTTTGTGTGTAAAAAGTTCTCCTGGTAAACTGCTTTGCTCCAGGCAGCTGTGGTCACTTGGTTTCCATGGTAGCCCCTTACGTCTACAGCTGCGGCTACTTTAGGCTGCCTCAGGACAGTGTTTGTGTGAAGAATGCATCCAGGAACTGCCTCAGGGCAGTGTGTGTGTGAGTGAAGAATGCATCTGGAACTTACTTGTGGACTTGTAAACACAGAAGATTGAAAGACCAGCACTTTAAGGTGTGTGTATAAATGCCCAATGAGATATCCCTGGTGTAAGTGTGTTGAAGATTACTGCCCCTAGAGCTGATCCTAAACCCCTGCATAAGCATGCAAGTTGTGCACAGTTTGCGTGCACAACATCATCCTCAGAAAGGGGATGTGTGTGGGGCTTAAGATCAGCCCCATTGTCTGTATAATCACCTGAAGAAAGGGCCAGCCTTAAGCAGGATTAGTAGGGCCCATGGCCTAGGCACCATGGTCAGAGAGGACCCCACGGAGAGGTCAATCCTGGTAGCCTCAGGACCAGCACTCATGAGGCCCTAGGATGGCCTATTTTTGCTGGGCCCTTCCTCTGCCTGCAGAGCCAAGGTGGCTGCTCTTAGTGGCCCTGTCCTCCCCTCTCCCTCACTTTCAGTAAATCACCAGTCCCTGAATTCACCCTGCCAGAGATGTGTGTACGGGCAAGGAAGTGCTTGTGGATGTACATGGGAAAGTCTGCATGCGCACGTGTGCATGTGTATGAAAACTCATGACACATTTTTGCTTTTGTAAGTGAACACCAGACTGCCTATTGTTTAGTGGGGTGAGGTCCTATGGCGAACACCTTTTATTTTTGCCCTGGTTCCTGCAAATTTGAAGGCCGTCCTTGGCTGGAACCCTATCCTCCTTCCACTAAGGTCTGTGGAAACTTTATTTGACTGATTGTGATGGGAATCAAAATCCAAACATTATGAAGGAAGGTCAGCTTATGTTGAAAGGAAAACCCGGGGGGCAGTCAGAATAAATCCGCCAATGCAGAGTCTGTCAATTGACAAGTCTGTCAATGCAGAGCAGAAAACAGAGGATGACAACTATACTCTCCTCCCTCTGTAGGTTCAGATCTATGTGATTAACCATTGGTTCTGTTAGTTAAACAAGAAGGCAAGCAGTGAAGGGAAAAGATCAAATCTGTTCCTAACATTTTAATATTTCACAAGATATGTGAGGAGGCTCTACATTGGGCTATTTTTGTGGGGTTTTTAATGTGTTCCATTATGTCTGAGCATTGAGGAACAAATGGAATGCTGGAATGTGGACAAAAGAAACTCCCCCAAATCTATCCGCTTCTCATTAGAAAACATCTAATTATTAATTTAAATCTAGCCAAAACCAGGCACATCCCTAGTCAAAATGTCAGCTTTGGTCAGTCTGTGGAAGACTCAGGTGATGCTGATTGGGAGGGATGGCTGATATGAGGTAGAATTGCCTCCCTTAGGCCCTTGCATGTTGAGGGGGTTTAAGTGGATGTGTTGAACCAGGTTAAGAACTTGGGCATCATTTTCAACTATTCTCTGTCCATGAAAACTCATTGGACATGGTTCGGAGATGCTTTTTTCAGGTATACTATTTGCATAAGCAAGTAAATAAGCAACGCCCTTATTTACCACAGGCTGACCTTGTCAGTGATCCATACCCTGATGACCACTGTCACTTCTTCTTCTATGGATTTTCAGTGGTGCTTCTCCGGAATACAGCAGCATGGTTGCTCTCTGGCTTGGGCAGCTGCGATCATATTACACCTGCCTGGCGCTCTGCATTGGCTGCCTGTAGAGCAACAGATTGAATTTAAGATTGCACTGTTGGTTTTCAGGTCCCTCAACGGTATAGGCCCTGGTTATATTTGAGCCCTGCTTATGGAGCCTTGTCCTGATGGGTATTTGCTCTCAGAAACCACCCGCTGTTTGGGGATTTTGCCACTGTACCTTACGTTGGCGGGTGATCGAGCCTGTACTGTGGAGGGCCCCTCAGTGTGGAACTCACTTCCTCCAGAAGTCTGTCTCAGTTCTTCCCTCCTTGCCTTTAAAAAGCACCCGAAGACTTATTTGTTCTCCAGGTGCTTTGAGGAGCCACCGCTGGTTCCCCTTTTATGTTTTCTCCTCTCTCTTTACCTTCCCCTTTTAAATTGTTTTTGAATGGATTTGCATTTTAAATGGATTATATATTTTTTATCATAATATGTTGTGAGGCACTCTGAGTGCAATTTACCAGGGCTGGGGGTGCTATACAAATTAAAGTATTTATTATTATTATAATAATATTTATTATTTATTTATTTGTTTATTTATTTTCCCCACTAATCTGCAATTCCTGAAATGTTCCCCAAGACACACTGAAGCCTATTCAAAATCCAGCAGGAAGTGAGTACCTCCTACGTAAAACACCCTGTCTGCTGGTGATTCCCCACTTTTTTAAATATACCCATGGGACTCCAGTATGGGTTCTTCCAAGAGCACCAGGGCCCCAGTGGGAGAAGAATGGTCTCTCAGGTAGGCGGATCCCGAAGCTTTTCAGGCTTTCCTATTATATAGGAATTGGAGAAATATGACACTTTGGATTTAAGAATCATTTAAGATTTCAAGAGTTCTTCATGTGCATTCAACATGCTGTATAAACCATGGAGACAAAACTTATCCTCAATAGGGCTCTTCAAGTGATACTTGCTATCTTTTAACACCCATAAAACCTACCTTTCCTTATACAAAATGGTTGTACCCACTAGTTTTGATGGCTAAGTGCACAGTACCTGGACCGGGAGGTAGTGGGAGACCCGGTTCAAGCCTCGCCTTAGGCAGAAATTCACTGGGTGACCTTGTGTTATGAATTGGAACTCTTCACTATGTTTCCCACCAGGGGCAGGACTTAAACCCCTAGTAGGCAGTTCCGAATTCCGGGATCTGGTCAGAAGCACTATAAAACAGATAACAAGCCCCTTAAATAGACATGTGTTTATTATAGAAGGAACTGAGAATATAGCACCAATACACTTGCATCTAGCAATAGCCTTCACCTACTCTAACAGCAAGCACACACACACAAATACATATATATGTGTTCTTACTCGTCAGAGGTCTCAGGTCTGGTCTTGGGAGGAGAGGCAGGGCGGGGGTCCAATCGAGGTCTATCTAGGAACCTAGCTGCTGGAGTCTTGGCTTTTCACCGCCTTTGAGAGCGTTGGAAAGGGCCAAACACTGATCAGCCAGCAGCCACCTGAGTAGCTGGTCAGAGGGTACCATGTAAGGCATCTTTCCTGTCTAGGACTGACCTTTTTATCCAGTGACTGCCTTATGATTATCCAGGGTGTGGGGCTGTTAGTGCTAAGCCTAGAAAGTTCTCCCATTCGCTATTCAGTTTTGGGGTACTTTCTGCTCAGTCATTGTTATTTTCTGGGCTGTCCTGACCAGTTGGATCCTGCCTACCCCTCCCTCCAGATGGGAGGCCTGATCCTTGGCCATGGGTTGCCCACACCCCTCTTCTTAGGTGTCATGTTGTCTGACCAGGCCCTCCTTATCTGTAATCCTTGCAGCTTTCTCTTATTTATAGTTATCTTTCATGTGCAAAACTCTGTTCTAAGAATGGTCAGTTCTTGCTAGCTCTTGTTCCTGCTGGGTCTTTCCTTTATTGATGACAAGAATGCATCCCTGTCAGCATATTTCTCCCATCTCCTTCTCCTCTTTGCCAGCCTGTTTCTTATAATATGCATTTTCAATATTCCTAAACTAAAGTTACTATAAAGCATAAAGCAAGCAAATAAAGCATATAGGAAACTCATCCCTTCAGTAGTTACAGCTGTATGCAATATTCTCTTGGTTCTATAATGCATAATGCTTCAATCAGCCTATTAATTCACTACACTTGGACCAGTCACAATGTTCTCTCAGCCTAACCTGCCTCACAGGGTTGTTGTGAGGATTAAAAGTTATTTTAGTTAGTTCTATGTGAAGCACTATATGAAAAAAGAAGAAGATCCATGGGACATAAATGGAGTCAGATTTGTGTCTTGCTAACTATAGGTCAAAATGAAAGAATGGCCCATTAATATACACTACCAAAGTCCAAGCACCTTCTTCACAAGGAGCTTACACTATACTTACTGTTTATATAAATAGATTAAAATTTCATTTTTCAGTGAAATGGTTTACACTCCTGATTCCTCAGGCAGTAGGTGCATTATATATCAGTTTTGTGACACTAAGATGAAATGTCTATGTTGTATAAACTCACAATATACTGCTCTTCCACAGGAATAATCACAATCTTAAAATATGCTGTCCCTGGGAGAATTAATCTCTGGCAGGTTGGTTGAAGAAAAGGAAAGCTAGACAGATGGTAATAGGAAATAATGTATGAAAATTTATTTGATAAACTGTGATTAATTTCAATTTCATTTTATAATCCTTTAGGACTAAAGCTTATAAACCCCAAAACCTTATGTGAGTAAATATGGTGGCACTTAAATTTCAAAACTAAAGCATAGTGTCAGCTGGCTTTATTTATGCTATCATGTGCATGCATTCAGAATTAATTTGAAAGACTACAACTTGTGTGGTGGGTAGAAGATAATGCGTATGAATGCTGACCTTTACAGCTAGGTAAAGAGAAAATCGACTGTTGTCTTCAGCCTTTGAATATAGCCTTTAACTCCAAAGCCACAAAGGCCAGCAGTGTCATTGCCTTTTGTACAGTTAGCCTTCTTTCTACATATCATATTTAAGTCCAGTGTTCTGTGCAGAAGATTTAACTATTACATCATGAGGTGAATTTCCTTTAGGAACAGAAGATGTGCAGAATTAATATACATTCTACTACTTTGCCCTCCTTGTTTTTCTTTCTATGTGTGAGACACAAAGAGAGAGAAAGGATTGCATAGTTGTGTGTGTGTGTGTGTGTGTGCATATATGCATATTTAAATCACCCACATGACTCCCCATGTTTGTTCCCCAGCTTGCCATCTTTGCTCCAGTTCATTTGCCATCCCTGTAGCCTCCTTTCCACGCCAGTCCCTTTCACTCAGCCTCTCTCCCTACCCTTCATGCCTTGTCCTTCCTCCATCAGCTCCTTCCCAACACCGGCAAATTCGTATATTTAATTATATTCAAACGTATTGAAATGTATCATTTGGCTCACAGTGTAATGTCCTTTTAAAAAAATCCAGCCTGTCACAAAAAGTAACTAACACTTAGCCCAGAGTTTGAAATCTTGTATTCTGAATAAGTAAGTTTGCAAAATATATCTGTTCAATTTAGATTTCCCTCAACAATTTTTTAGTACACACACATCTGGAAAATATAAACTTATCTGTTATTTCTCCCAGAGAGCAGGAAGGAGAGAGGAAAGAAAGAACAAGATAGTTCTTACTGTTTTTACCTTAGTAAATAGGGGATGACACTAATATTGCATTGATGGATTTCATATTGACAAGTTGATAGACGTATAAGATGACAGTATGTTCTTTCTGCATTCAGTACAGAACACTATATTGCAACAATTAATATTTTTTCATATTGTGAAAATATACCCACAAATTAAAATATAGTCAGAAGTGGTGACAGTAGAAATGAAGAAACTGAAGTATATTATCCCATGTGCCAGTTATGCAGTAATGTGGTGCAGGTTCATAATGAACACATGGTACAACATGGATGGGAAAAATATATTTTTGGATTGAAGAAACAAGGGAATTTAGATAAATGTGAAATAAATTTCATATTTTTTAAAAAAGCGTACAAGCTGAATATCATGTTCTATAAAATATTTACATGGCATTATTTCATTTGTAGTTTTTAAAATGTACTGTTTGTGGTGTTTGATGGACTCTTAATTAATGAGTATTATGATAGAGAATTTGAGGGAGATTGGTTTTATTACAGTTTTACTCAGAGCCTGTGTCTAACCTGTCTCTCTTGGTGTCTGGTTGAAACTACTCTTCCAGATTTACGCCTTTTTTATAAGGGGGTTGGGGTGAGGAACTGGTGTGTGCACTGCAGCTTGGATGGGGCGGGAAGAAAGTGCACACAGGCACAAACCAATCCCCCATGCATCGCCACTCACGGAGCAAATGCCTTTTTGGCGAATTGCTCCATGAGTGGGTGATGGGTGGAGGTGTGGAGGTTGCAGGAGCACACATGCACCCCCACTCACCAGCTGCGGCATGCACACATGGGGTACCTACTCCTGCCCACACAGCGAATCTGTGTGGGCTTGAGTGGGTACATCTGATATAAAAAAGGCCTGAATGTAACAACATGTGTACCTCTGCAAGGCTAGACTGAGCTAATAAAAAGCAGGATCTTAAAATGATAGTATTCTCACATTGGAATTTAACTATTCACACCTAATCTATGGATTCATCCACTTTGATGAAATTGCCCAACTCCTGTACGCTCTGTTCCATTAAGACTTGAAATTTCTATAGTGGAGGAAATCCCAGTCGAGATCATGGAAACTGGGGGGCTTTGGCAATTGGGTTTCTCGGTTGATCCAGCGTCCCATTATGAATGTTATCTATCTTCTTGTATGTAACACCACCACCCCCAATTTTGTCGTTACAAAATTGTAAAGACAGTTGTAAAGACATCATCTCCCTCCTTTTGGGAAGGCTAATTTAACTGACCTTCAGAGCGGCCATCAGGTATCAAAGCTTTTGTAGAGCACTACAGCTGAGCTATCCATCACAAAAGCAGTCCCTCATTCATTTCATGCTTTTGTGTGACTATATTGAATTTTGGCTTCTTGCCCACATTTCTCTATAGATAACAGATGATGAAAGAGGAGGCAATCCTCCATAGTCTGAATCTACTCTAAAACACAGCAAAGCCCCAAACACTATGTTGTTAAGGTGAACTGAAATCGCAGAAAAAGCATGGTAGAAAACTATACGCAATTTGTTGTCAGACTTATGTACCTTTCTTTTCAAAATTATTTGATTAATTAATCAATAAATCAATCAAAAGTTTATTTGTTTAGCCGTTGGCCATTACAAAATAAGTGTACAATTTTATTACAAAAGCAAAATAAAATATATCCTTAAAACTTAGATAAAATAAATGAACATGTTTCACTAGAGGGTAGTTATTTACCATCCTAGTCATCTCCTATCACCCCTCTTTTGCCCCTATAAATTCCCCAACCGCAGATCGAAAGTAATGACTAAATGGGGCATATCTAGGGGAAAGCCTATTCCTAGACGTCCCCTTGTGCCACCCTTTGGAAGATGCAAAGATGCCTTGCCCTTCCCAGGACTAATGGTGACACGCTTAGCGGGATCGGTTGACTATCATCCCTATCCTCTCATGACTTTGACCTTCTCACTACTATGGCAACATACTTAACCCATAAAGATTGTCTGAACCATAGACTCAATTTGGGACTGGCCGAGAGAGGCTAGAAATCAATCCCGTAGGCAAAAAACTTACTTCCTTTAGGGTGATAACTGAGCACCTTGCCCTTCTCGGCTCTTGTGGCGGCACACTTGACCCCTGCAATATACAGTCTCACTGGTGCTTCATTGATAGGGCGGATGCTTGGGTAAATAAGACAGGGGTGTGTATTTAAACTGGGGGCAAAAGTTTGAGGATCAGATACCTTTCGGAAATTCCATAGGGGTCCCCATTCTTAAAAGGGTATCTGTTCTTCCTTAAGTAGATTAGGGGACTTCAGTTGCTGCTTCCTGAATAATGCCATTAAAAATACCCCCACGGCGGCTCACTGTGCTACTAGCTTGTTCTGATTGGCAAGAATATAACACAACCTTCTCTGCTTGCCCAGTGGTCACTTCCTTCGAACCAGGGATTAAAGAATTTATTTCTAATCTCAGTAGGCTGAGGGCAGTGCAATAGATAGTGTGGCAGGTCTTCAATTTCCGTTTGGCTGCAATAACAAAATTTCAGCTCAAGCGGAGTGCCCTTAAATCTGCCCTCAGCTACCGAATTGGGCATCATATTTAACCTCACGAGTGTCATGGCCCATCTAATTTTAAAATTCCTTATATCCGTGAGATATTTCTTGCAGCTAGCTCTTTGCTTAATTTGCGGGTATCAAGGGGCAACATGCTGATCACGAATTTCCACGCTATCACTTTGCAATCTGACGTCCCTAATCCTGCTTCGCTGTAGGGATTTGACCTGGACTGAAGACTTACTTGAGAGGTGAGAACTTGAAAAGCCTAGGAGTGCTAAATTCCGTTCTATTGAGCTATGCCATCTGTACGTGGCCAAGGGATTTTCTTGTTCTTGCAGACATAGAATGGGAAGCCGATCATCTGACATATCTCTGATCTTCAGCCAGTATCCCAGGTGGGCCAGCCTTATCTTATCCTCAAGAGGAACAATCCCACATTCTGCCAGCATCAAGACTATTGGAATGCCTCAAGGCACACGTAGCCCTGATATCAAGATCTTGTTCTGGAGTGACTCCAGGTTGTTATAACTGCCCAGCCCCCAGACTTCAGTGCCAAACAGGAGCTGGGGAATCAATTTTCCTTCTAATAGTTTGAGCAAGGGTTTCAGTTTCTTACCTCCCTTAGTGTTCAAAAATTTGAGTAAGCCAGCTATCGTCTGGACTCCCTTCAATTTAACCGCTTCCAGGTGGTTTTTCCAGCCGCCGTTGTTCCTAAACCAAATCCCCAAGTATCTGTATGAAGTCACCTGCTCTATACTGTAAGTGCCCATTTTCCAATGTTGCTTAGCCCTTTTAGAGAAAACCAGAACCTTGGTCTTATCCCTATTTATAAGCAGGTGATTATCCTTATAATACTTGCTGAGTTTTACAATTTGGCGCCTCATACCCACCCTTGTTGTTGAAAGGATGGTCATGTCATCCACATATAGAAGGATGGAAACCGGCCAACCACTAATTAACGGTGGCTGACCTTCCTGTCCAGCAAGCTTGCCCACTATATGATTGATAAATAGGGAAAATAATAGGGGAGCCAGGACACACCCCTGCTTGACACCATTTGTTGCCAGGATAGGTCCTGTTGTGACCCCCTGAGCGTTGACCCGGATCCTGAGAGTAGTGTTGGTGTATAGAAGCCGGATCAGATGGAATAACCAGGGGTCGATGTTATGGTCTAGTAGCTTCTGCCATAAAATAGCCCTATCTATGCTGTCAACTGCAGCTTTCAGATCCATGAAAAGGGCATATAGTGCTTCTTTCCTCAGATGGGCATATTTTACCACCATGTGGTCGAGAATAAAGCAATGATCCAAAACTGATCTTGTAGGCCTAAAACCAGCCTGCTCCTCAGCTAGAAGGTGGTTCTCCTCTACCCATTGCTCCAGCCTTTTCAAAAAAAACCTCACAAACACTTTTGCCACTACATCTATCAAACTAATTGACCTGTAGTTCACGGGATCCTGTGTGTTTCCTTTCTTGTGAATGGGGACTACTATACTTGTATTTCATCCCTTTGGTATGGCTCCCGTTTCAATGATGTTATTGAATAGCCGAACAAGGACTGGAATCCACCAGCCCTTGTAAGTACACAGCATGTCAGTGGGGATGCCATCCTCCCCTGCTGCCTTTTTCAATGGGAGGGAGGCCAGTAGTTCCCTACCTCCAGCTCAGATACCACCAAGCCCTGGACGCCAAGTTCTCTAGGCAGAGAAGAGCTACCTGCCTCTGGGTATTTGTTGAAAATAACAGAAAAATTAATTAATGCTTAGATGCCCATCAGCTAACAAAGAAATGGGTTTGCATGGACACGTGAACACCCCATTTGATGCCCTGAATGGGAATATGTGATTGAGGAGAAGATGTGACTGAGGAAAGTTCAGAGCTAGGCATCTAATCAACCTTTGGTGCCTTTGACAATATTCCCTGCCATTTTTTCCTTATGAGGAACAGCAAAGCATGCCAAAAAACCAGAATCTTTCCAGTCTGAGGCAAGCACCTGAGACTCTACCGAGGAGCAGGCCAAGTTCTCAACCACAAAGGGCTATGTACCAAAATCTTCATGTGACCCAAAAAGCCACAAGACACACACATACACACATGTAAGTACCTACACAAACCTCTCCTGGTTCGTGAGAATCGTGATATGCTGATAGAAATAGTGTTCTGAGGTCCTGGTTATTGAGGTTTTGGCCCGTTTCACATGAGACACCTTCCCCCCGCCCCCCATGCCCACGTGTGGTACTGGGTGGGGGGTGCCTGTATGACTGCCACAGCGGGTAGGTGGGTGACACTGCATGTGTGCTTCTGCACTCCACCCATCTCCACCCATCACCCATGCAGCAGCCATCGCCCAAGACGATGATGGCTCCGTGCATGGAGATTGGTGGAGATGGGTGTGCATTCATATAACGGTCACCCACACACCGCACACCCACTGCAGCACACACCCACCCCACCCCCATACACACACACACTGTGGCCCGTTTGAAAAGGGCCTTAGAGTAGCAGCTGCTAAAGATACAAGTACAATGAAGACACAGGACCATTAAAGCAGGGCAGGGTCCTGGACCAGTCTTGGCCCAGAGCCGCATTGAACTTTCCCAAGCCACAGGCCTGTCCTCCTAGATGTTGTCTGCCAAATAAGTGAGCTGAATTTGGAGTATGTTGCAAAGATTTATCTCACTGCCTTTCTCATCATCATTAGGCTGTCCCAGTGTATTGAGGTACAATCAGGGCTCGGCAGGGATCAGTTACATTTGGAACAGAAAAGGATTTTCAGGGTATGGGTGAAATCAAATGAGACTATAGCCCATAGCCTTCACCAGGTGTGTTCCTGAATGCCCGTCTATTAGGCACCTGCCACATGACCTCCATGTGATCATTACACAGCTGCCACTTACGGCAGAGTCCAGGGACATCGCAGCCCAAACATGTTGATCAATCAGGGCTAATGGGTGCCCGTGTGTCTGCATCTCGTCAATTAAATTTACCCGCAACCTCTCTGGAATGCAGGTTTTCTGGCACATAAGAGTCCTGCCTAGCACGCCTGGCCAGCTGAGAGGCAGGAGCAGGAGCAATCTCTCTCCCCTCTCCTAATGGCGAATTAGAGATCTCCCTCTCTGGAGTGTCCCTCCCCACAGCCTCTCAACTGAGAGGCAGGGAGAGGCCGGGGGGGGCGGGGCGGGGGAGAGATCTGTAGTGTGTGTCTCAGCTGAGAGGCGACCCCAGGGAGGGAGATACCTAGTGCTGCTGGTAGAAGCTGCCGCAAGCACATGAAATATGGGCAGAGGGATGCCCGTTTATTAGGTTCAATGTGCTAAATGTGTTTTGGGGGGCTGCATGAACCGAACACGGAATCCAGCGGGCTATCATCTCATTTGATTCCACCCTATGACACCAAAATCAAAAGGTTCTGGGTTAGCTTGTTAAAATGTTCGAACCTCTCTTGGATGTGACTGATCTGGCTGCTCTATCAGACATTGTCTACATCAAAAGTGCAGCTATTATTGCAATGGCCTTGACAGCAACTAGAAGGATAACTTCATGTGGTGCACCTGCTATGTATGGCTAGGCTACAGTTGCATCCCACTGACTACATTCAGAGTGCTTGGGGAATGCCACTTAGTTTAGGAATAAAATAAGGGATAAGGGAGTTACCATCTGCACTCGAAAGTATTTGAAACAGTGCCCCATTGGCTGCACATCTCTGAAAATAGCACTTGTGGATGAATTCGATTTCTCTGCTACAGAAATCAAACACAAAATGAATTGCATGGTTTTGGCACCAATGGATGCTCTGCAGTCAAGCTTAGTGCTCTGTTGAATTATCATTCAGCCAATAATGTCTAGTTTTTGTCCTTTTTGTGACCTCTTTTCTGCAGGAAAGGATATTAAGTTACCACTGACCAAATGCACCATTCAGAAGCACTTAGGATAAATGCGAGTTTTTCACTCAAGCTCTTTAACGCGGGTGCTAGCTCTTCAGGCTGCCACAAGTTCATTTTGCTTCAGCGTAATTCACAGTAACAAAAACAGAAGAAACACTTTATGATAGAATTTAAGGATTTGTGCATTTCCTAATTTTTAGTCTAGTTTAATATACTTTCCCATGAAATTCTCTATGAAAATCAGTACATGGAAATGTTTGGTTTTCATTCATGCTTTTCATATTCATATATATATGAATGGAAGATACTGTATCAATTAATTGTTATATCAAGGGTGCCCAACACCATGTGTTGAGCAACCTTGATATAACAATTAATTGATACAGTATCTTCCATTCAATATATGGTGTATATAGATAGATAGATATAGATATAGATACATAGATAGATATAGATATCTATCGATATCGATCTATCTATCTATCTATCTATCTATCTACACCATATATTGAATGGAAGATACTGTATCAATTAATTGTTATATCAAGGTTGCTCAACACATGGTGTTGGGCACCCTTGATATAACAATTAATTGATACAGTATCTTCCATTCAATATAGACCTTCCTACCTCCAAGATCTAAAAAGAATTTTAGGAACTTGACAAACTGCTGAAACATACATTCACAGCAGTCGATCAGCCTATTACTGAAGTGCACTCATGCTGGTAGTGCAATGGAATATTTTATGGTAGTTTGGGATGGGAAATAAAGAAATATATGAATAAGGAAAGATTAAACTGAAATTATTTTCTTGTTACTATAATAGCCTGAGCGTATTCTGGAAGTGGTATAAAACCTCTCTCTTTGGGAAAGCATTTAGCAGGCGGGGATAGGGGTTTTTGAGGTGAGGGTGGGTTTTTTTAAAAAAGGGATTTTGCTGTATTTACTGTATTTTGAATGTGTTTATTACTGTAAGCTACCCTTAGCCTTCAGGGAAGGGTGGGGTATAATTTTCATAAACAAAAAATAATAGTGCACTTGATGTAGCAATTTCTACCTCAGATTTTTAAAATAACCTCTTAGGATTAGAAGATGTTGGCATATCTCTGCATACACTTTTAGTACTGAGGAATGTGAATAAATAACCTTTCTGAAGCCCTCTGTTGTTTAAATTCCACTTGCTAAATAAAAAATATGTACTGTTCCACAATTAACATTTCCTCCTAAAGTTTGCTCTTCAATTGACTGATCAGTTCTGCACATCACATCTTCCCTAGATTACATAAAGGGGTGGGGGTGGGGGGGAGGGAAGAGATTGCATTTGACTGCTAGGCATTCTAAATGTCCATTCAAACTGTGAGAAGCTGTCTCTACTTTGAATTCTTTTGAATACGTGATGTCTGAGAAGCTGTGGTTTGCATTCAGTACTGCTACCTCCATCCTATTGTCAATATTAAAAACATTCTCCCTGGAAAGATGCATGATATTTTTACCTTAATTTCATGGAGACAAATGAAACATTGCCCTTTTTAATGAAGAAGACTAATTTACATCCTATTAATACTGCTCCCTTCTTTCCCTTCTCTCACCTAAGCATCCCATTCATCTTTCCTCTGTCTAGATTACACACTTTCTCTGTCACACAAGGTGCAGACACTTGCAAAAGAGTTAATTTTTGCATCTATCTATTGGGTAGGAGTTTTCTGACTACTGGGAGCTGCTAATTCCTTCTCTTGTTCCTCAATGTTTACTATGATATTACCTGGGGAAGACTAGGATCACATATTTCAACTACCGCTAGAAGGAGCAGGTGAAGAAAGGCAAAGATTTGCAACAGGAGAGTCGGTAGTGATGAAGGCGGGATGAGAAAGGTGGGAGATTACAAAGCAAAAATCAATGGCTCACAGATTCGGGAGGGTGCATGGGGAAATAATGAGGGAGTGGAAGGGAGAAAAAGATGAAGTAAGGAGTAAAAGGGTTTAAGGAGTAAATGGGAAGTTAGAAGAGTAGTGAGGAAGAAATTGACAGTTTATGAGCAATAAGCAAATTAACCAAAAACAAAAAAGCTTAACAGTTTAAAAAAAACTTAAATGCATAAAAGTTTTCTTCAAATAAAATCAAATCAAATCTGGACAATTAAAATTCAAAAAACTTTCAACTCCGTACATTGCAACAAAACATAAATGCCAAAAAACATTGAAATTATTTCAAAATTTGACCAATATTTAATATTTTACCATCATCAACATACATGTAATATATGTACTTAATTCCTTCCCATACATACTTATATTCATTTTCATAAATAACTAATCTTTCACATTTTCCCATTATTAAACATGAATTTCTTATCATAATTCGACAACATACATTTTTTTCACAGTGCATTAAGTATGTTTGTACACAACTGCATTGTGTAGAACGAATTGTATAATGTTATGTACACTCACATTGTTAACACTTTATTGTATTAATTGTATTAAATTTGTATACATGTAAAACACAGACTTAATGCACTCTGAAAAAATTGTATGTTGTCGAATATGTATGTAACGGATATGTATCTAAACTGACTGGATTGTAAAGTCTTTGTAACGGAGCTGCCTTCTCATAAAGTTGCATGATTTTTAAACGTTGAGTCACGTACCTTTCAGGTCAGCAGCTGCTCAGCTGAGATACCTGGCTTCTGAAAGATACGTGATTGTAAAAAGTAGATTTTAAACCCTACTATTGAAAATCACGTATCTTTCAGAAGCCAGCTCCGTCACACACGCTTTACACTCCAGTCAGTTTCATGTACGTTACACAGTGCGCTACATCCTGGCTCCGCTCCTCTGCCCTCTCCGGCAGCCGGGGAAGCGGGGCGCTGTGTAACAGACACTATCATATTTCAGAAGCAGTTGTTATTGATCTCATGCTGCAAACCTGTGAAGTTTGGGGGCTCAACTCATCCAGGGGGAGGAGATATTGATGATTCAAAATAGTGAGGAAGCTGTGAATTTTGACCACAACCAATTAACGTTTAAACAGTCATAACATTTTATTTTCCTGATGGATCTTCTTCAAACTTTGTGCATATGATGGTCCTCACAAATGATAGCCATGGATACATTTTCAGCAATGTAGCTCAAGTGGTTTCCTCAAAATCGGGGCTTCAGCAGTCCCCTGTTTATAATGGAGAGGGGCTGTGCATTTAAGTTTCAGGCAGCTGCCGCTGCCTAAAAATACTAATTTGCCAATAAGCAATGAAGCATGTTTCTCAACAGTCCCTATTTTGGAGGGACAGTCCTTCTTTGGTGTGGCAGCTCTGGGTGTTAAGTCCCCCCTCTCAGTTCCAACACCATGACCAGAGACATACCATAATCATATAGCACAGTCAAGTTGTCTTTGTTAGTTTTCTGTACACACTAGTACAGAGCCTGGTCCAGGGACAGACCAGACTGATGTAGAGAGCATGAGCCAGGCTTCAGAAGAGACTGGACAGAGCATAGCTGTCCCTTCAGAGAGGACTGGTCAAGACTTGACAAGGCTTGACAAAACATGACTGGAGAGTAATACAAGTTTCTAATACTTATGCACTTTAGATCACATAGACACAATCAAATCTTGTTTACCCAACTCCAGCATGTAAACAGACATAAGTTTCCAGATTGAGTTTTAACTACTAAACTGATGAATGTGTCTAGCTAGCCTCACCCATATTGGGGTGAGACTAAGTTAGGTAAGGGCAGTTCAGAGAGTTCCCTTCATTTAGGAGAGGCAGTATTAGAGCTGAATGGAATTAGGAAGGGCATAGGTTAGGGATGGGCGAACAGAACCAAGTTCAGAAATTTGGTTCGGTTCGAAAATGAAGTTCGGTTCGGAAGTTCAGTTCAGTCAACTGAACTATTGGAGTTTGGTCCGGACTCCGAACTTCCGAACAGAGTTTGGAAATTCAAACCCCATTGAACTAAATGGAATATTATCTTATAGGGATGAGCGAACAGAACCGAGTTTGGAAACTCGATTCGCTTCGAAAATCGAGTTCGGTTCGGAAGTTTGGTTCAGTCAACCGAACTGGTCGAGTTCGGCATGAACTCCGAACTTCCGAACCGCGTTCGCCCATCCCTAGCATAGGTTAGCACCTGGGCTGGAAGGTTTGCTTTGGGCTGGGAAGTATATAGGCCTTCTGATAGTTACAACATTTGGATGCTAATCACACTGTCCCTCTTTCAGGAGGAAGAGACACAATGGCCGCATTCACACCTGACTCAGCAGTGGTGCAAAAGACTAGTGAGGCAAAGACGCGGCAGTGGGGCAGAGCCCAATGCTATAAGTAGCGCCTGTGCAAATGGGATTCTGCCGCAGCTTTGCTCATGCTGTCAAGGTAGGATTTTCTGCCTTGAGAAGCATGAGCAAAGTCGCAGCAGAACCCCATTTGCAACTGCACTACTTCCGGCATTGGGCTCCTCCCCACTGCCGTGTCTTTGCCTCGTGGGTCTTTTGCCGCCACCGCACATCAGACATGAATGCTGCCAAAGAGAATGGTTTTTAAGTCTCAGGCAACTCCTTTCTGGCTGCTTCAAGGTGATGGATGAATGACAAAAACCTAAATGGAATGATAGGTGGGAGAGCTTCTGTCCCTCTTTATGCACTTGGGATGCTGGGAATGGAGGAGTGTGTGTGTGTGTGTGTAAGCGTGCAATGAGGCAGCACTTACTCACTGAGAGTAAAAACAGACGTGACACTGGGCCACTGTGACCCACTTTGCACCTGACCACACCTGCTGTCAGGACTCCCCCATGGAGAAGGAGATTCCCGGGGGGAAGAGGCCCCATAAGGGTGGGGAGAAGAAGAGCCCCGAGGCCCAACACCCAGGAAGGGGAAGGCTTAGGAGGCATGACAGGAGAGTGGCAGGGGGTGAGGGTGAGAGGAAGCAGTGTGGGACCACGGTAGCGCAGACCCCGCTCCTGCACGTGGCAGACGTGTCGGGGGCGGGGCCCACCACCAGATATCGCTCCAGCCGCGACCGCGGCAAACCTCTCACGACGCATGCATGCCCTCCCTGAGGCACAGGGAGATGCCATTCCTAACGGACCCCAGCTGCGGCGCTCAGAGTGCCTGCGCCAGCGATCAGCCCCTCCATAAAAAGGAACTTTGCCCGTGTGCATTGCCAATGATCAAAGCGTAACCTGTGAGACTGGCCCCAATCGTGAGTTTGTAGTTGTAGGTAAGGATTGTGTTACTGTGTGTGTGTGCATGTGGATCCACGAGGAAGGTGAGGGTGAAGGTGGGTGGCCACCCAGCCGTGCCTATGTGCTGTGGCAGTGTGTGTGTACTTGGAATTGGGTGCTTGTAGCTTCCCTACCTACTTCCCTGGGTGTTGCCCTGTTTGTGTGCCCTATGCTCCCCGTGTTCCCACTCCGGGTCCCCTGGTCTTCCCACCTCTGTTCCTTCCCTCTCCTTCCCCCACACCCTCAGCACTTCCCATTCCCTATTTCCCATGTGCATCTCGAGTGAGCACAGAGGCGTTGCTCGAGTCACTTCCCTGTGATGATCGTTGGCAGGGAGTTTTTCTCCACTGCCTACACTAGTCCCTGAGGGAGATATTAACAAAGTTTCATTGCCTGGGCTTGTGTGCATGTGCAAGTCCTTTTCCTCTCTCACACCTTTCCCGTAATCCTTATACCTGCAAGTTTGTGCAGATGCCGTCAGATGTTGGCCTAGGATTGCCCCAGGCTGTGTCAGTGGCTAGTCTGCGCTGTCACCTCCAGATTACGTCCAGGTCACAGGCCAGGCTAAGGACTGACTGATTGGGCCAAAGCAGGCTACAGCAGGCTATCCCATCTGCTGTGGCCCGGCAGACATGGCCTGGATTGTGTCCGCCATGACTGGCCGTCATTGTCCACCATGTCTGCCAGTCATGGCGGGGCACTGGGCACAGCATAGGGATGGGACCAGTCGTGTGGCTGCACATTTCTGCATCTCCTCATTCTCCCTAGTGGCCCAGCCATGGGTATGTTTGTTGTGCAGCCCGATCTGGTCTGGAATGTGTCAACTGAGGCTTGCCAGCTTGGGTTGGGCTGCCACCATGTGCCCATCACTTCTGTTTCCACCCAGAGAGGCATAATTTATTGGCCTGAGGGAAGGGAGCTTTCCCTCATTGGCCTCCTGGAATGTTGGAAAGTATGATGATGGGAATTAGCATTTCAGCATAGGTACAGTAAATTTCAGGTCCTTATCTAAATCCTGTCTAAGCTATTTGAACCTCTGGAGTATTCTGGCTTGTTTCCTCATTAAATGTTTGATATTTGCAGATTACAGTTAGCCCAGCGATGAGCCTTCAAAATATTGTCGGGCTTTCTTCATAGGAAACAACTATTAAAAGTAAAAAAGCTAGTCACATTTCTCTCCCCTCTTACGTGTTTCATAAAGGCTCCTGTTCTGAAACCACTTATTCATAAGTAGTCATACAGAAGACAATAGGAATAATCTGAAATGTGGAATTGGATTTAATTTGATGGTTTGATCTTGGATCAGGTTGGCTCTTATTTCTAATCAGATTATCTACAAGGTACTTAAAACAAAGGTTACACTGGGATTTTACTGAACATTTAAGGATACATCAGTTATCCAAATAAATGCAACTGACCAAGAATGATAGTTATTTCTGCCATTGTTTTTGCTGTAATACCGGATTTTAAAATAAATAAACATAAGTAGTGCCATACTGGGTCAGAGCAATGGTCCATCGAACCCAGCACCTGTCTCCGACAGTGGCCAGTCTCGGTCACTTGGAAGTAGTACTCAACAGGCCACAATGGAGAGATCCATTCCCTGTTGTTCATTCCCAACAGTGAGAGGTTACATTCCCTAAACCTACCTACTTATCATTTCTATAGCACTTTACAGGCACACATTTTCAGAGACAGGTCTCTGCCCAGTGGGCTTACAACCTAAGATGGACAAGGGTAACACAACAGAGACAAAGTAGTACAATGATACCTTTTATTTGACCAACTCCAGTTGGTGGAGGCATGCAAGCTTTCGGACCTCACAGGGTCCTTCATTGGGCAACTCAGGAATTAGAACTAAAGACTGAGCAAAGCTGTGAGGTATATACAGTGGCCGCAATCCAATGCTGTGCAGATCCCGTGCAAAGTCGTGTGCGTGTGCACACAGCTGCACGTGCGGAATCCATGTGGAGCCACATTGACTGCACCTTATGCTGCACGCAAACTGCACACGTGCACACACGCGCACACAGCTGCGCATGGGGATCTGCACAGCATTAGATTGTGGCCAGTGTTTGGAAACAATGACAAAGGAAGGGGAGAGAAGGAGGAGGAGGTGAGAATGATCCCCAGGTAGGAGATCTGCAATTCAAAAGAATAGAATAAGAACTGCTGATAGTAAGTAATCCTTTAATTGTAGACAGTCGTTAGACTTACAAGTTTCTGTAATGGTTTTTGAAACCAATGTCTAAATTGAGTCCATTGTTATTTGTATCTAGTACAGCTATGGATTTTTGTTCCCAGGCTCGCCTTTTAAAGGTGTTGCATAAGTTTCCTTTTAAGATAAGGACAGAGAGGTCAGAAATGGAGTAGCCACTTTGTGGGAAGTGAATGCCAACAGCAGTATCCGTGCTCTTGTTCATGATCTTTTTTCCAAGCAAGTTCATACATTTGTGCAAGGGCTGGTGGGTTTCACCTACATAGTTCCCATGGGGACTGAAGGAGGTATACCAGTGTCGCAGGGCTTGGTCTCGCCGCCGTAAGTGTTTTCAGGATCAGGCCTAAAGTGAACTGACACTCAAGGATTGAGTCATCAACACAGTTTATTCACACCATAGTCCTCAGGCCAGGCACCAAACCTCTGGCCAGTCTTCACACAAGGATATAAATCAAAGAGCTGCCGGGAGACAATGGGGCTGTTGCTGGGCTGGCCAGGGTGTCAACGCCTCCCTGCAGGAGGGCAGAGTGCCAAGCTGTCTCAAAGAGGCGGTGGTGGGACTTCTGCTCATGAAACCAACACTTGGCATTGACTCCCCTGCCAGCTATCCATCTGTCTCTAACCTTCCCTTTTAGGGAAGGTTATTGAACGGGTGGTGGCTCAACAGCTCCAGGGGCATCTCGACCGCGTCAGTTATCTTGATCCCTCGCAGTCTGGTTTTCTTCTGGGACATGGCACTGAGACAGCACTTCTGGCCTTGGTGGATGACCTTCGCTGAGAAAAGGACCGGGGTCGATCGACCTATTGGTCCTTTTAGATCTTTCGCCAGCATTTGACACTTGATCACGAAATGTTGGTGACGCACCTGCGGGACAGTGCGGGGGTGGGCGGGATTGTTCTTGAATGGTTCTGCTCATTCCTGACAGGAAGAACTCAGTGGGTGGTACTCTGATTCTTTTTTATCGCACCGAGACCTCCCGTGTGGGGTCCCGCAGGGTTCGGTTTTGTCCCCTCTCCTGTTCAACTTGTATATGCAGCTGCTCGGTGACGTGATCAGAGAGTTTGGGGTGAGATGTCATCAGTATGCAGATGACACCCAACTGTATCTCTCATTTTTGACCGACCCAGGCCCGCCTGTCTCGGTGCTTACCCGGTGTCTGGCAGCTGTGGGGGACTGGATGAGGACTAACTGACTGCGACTGAATCCTGACAAGACGGAGGTGATGTAGTGGGTAGGTTGGTGGAGTTGACAGCTCTATCAATCGATGGAGTGCGCCCTCTGCTGACGTCCCAGGTGCGGAACCTGGGGGTGCTCCTCAATGCGCAGCTCCACCTGGATCTCCAGGTGGAGGCTGTGGTGAGGAGTGCGTTCCACCAGTTACATCTGGTGAGGTGGCTTTGGCCACTGGTTTTGGCTCCGGACCTGATCACGATCATATTTTATTTATATATTTACATTTTTTTGCTACCCCCTCATGCCCATGGCATCTTGGAACAGCTTACAACATCAATAAAAACAATTGAAAACATCAACACAATTTAAAAACATCTAAAAAACACCTAAAATCCAACCACCCCTCCCCGAGAATTAACCCCCCTCCCCACCTCTGAAGGCCTGGGAGAACAGCCAAGTCTTATAGGCTTGGCGGAAAGCCAACAGACTTGGGGCCAGATGGGCTTCCTCCGGGAGGGAGTTCCATAATCGCGGCCTGGCCAATGAGAATGCCCTCTCCATTGTGGCCCCCCGCCTTACACGGGGGACCTCCAAGAAGGCGTGTCCGGTGAACCGAAGGGGCCGCCCTGGGGCGCGGAGGGTGAGACAGTCCCTGAGGTATCCGGGGCCGTGTAGGGCTTTATAGGCCAAAACCAATACCTTGAATCTGACTCGGTACGTTATTGGCAGCCAGTGCAGCGCGCGGAGCACAGGAGTAATATGCTCTCGCCGACTTGTCCCCGTGAGGAGACGAGCCGCCGCATTCTGCACTAGCTGCAACCTCTGAGCCTGCGTCAAGGGAAGCCCCACGTAGAGCATGTTATAGTAGTCCAGTCTCGAGGTGATGAAGGCATGGATGAGGGTGGCCAGGTCGGGTCTGGAAATTTATGGATGCAGCCTCCGCACTAGATACAGCTGGCGGAAGGCAGCCTTCGCCACCATCCCCACCTGCCGATCCAGGCGGAGACCCGAGTCCAATAACACCCCCAGATTCCGAACCTGTTGGGCTATGGGAGGGCAGAACCCCCCCTATGCGGGGAGCCAGCACCTCCCCCTCCCTACCCACTGCCATCACCTCTGACTTATCAGGATTGCGCTTCAGTCTGCTCTGCCGTAACCAATCTGCCACGGCCTCCAGACACTGGGACAGTACTGTGATGGCAGGACCTGGGTCAGTTGAAACAGAGAGGTAAAGCTGAGTGTGATCAGCGTATTGTCAATGCACCCCCCAAAGAAGACAAGGACACCTTGAATGGGTTTAAACGGCCACACTCTTTATTGAACCAAAAAGGGGAAAGGGGTAACCCTCCCACTTCCCCCTTTTAACTGGGGTCCTATCTGTCTCCTATTTCTAACTGTTACCCAGTCCACAGGAGGTTCCCTTCCCACACCCGGAAGTAACCGGTCTACCTGTCGACCTTCTTTAATATCTTCGGGTTAAGCCCGAGGGACTCCTCCTGTGCCCTAACTTCCCCAACTTTGTCAACTTACCGCCTACCCCGACCACCGGGTTTCCCCGGGCCTGAGCGGGCTGTTCGTATCTGCCCCTTTTTGCCCCTGAGGGCGGGGTTTAAACAACAACAAGGATGAAGGCACCATAACCTACTGTTTGGCACATGGTCCTCCTAGCAGGTCCGGCTGCTCGCCTCTCACCCTTGGACTGACCGTACAGTGGGCCGCACTGAGCAGCTATGCATGGCCTATACCCATCCCTTAAGGAGATGTTTCTATTCAATACTATGCTACCAACTACAACGTTTAACCATTGGCCTGAACTCAGCCTACCGCCACCAAAAAACTGCCAGCTTTGCTTGACTGGTTTGCCGCCAACAAATCAACTTCCTAGAATTTCTTTAAGGCTGTATTTCAGGGCCCCGAGATATAGATTACCACTGGCGGCCGATAGATGGACCCCATAGCTCCTAAATAACTCATCTCTGTCATAACTAATCTCTTTCTGACTGATGACGAACCCGCCGACTCTTTGCAGCCAAGCCCCAATTTCCGTGTTTGCTCTTTTTCGAGCCCTGTTGATCCTTCTCTGTAGCATTTCGGACCATACGAATGTGCACTCCGGAAAGCACTCTTGGGCCGTTCGTAAATCGGCCTTCGCCCTCTTTGTCAGCCACAGCCCCGTGACCCTTGGAAGATTGTTTTCCCCGAGATGAACCACTATCACCACTGGTGCCGGGAATTTCTCTTTCGCTGTGGTCAGCAATTGCTCCCGCAGCATTCCGCGCTTACCCAGCCAAATTATTTCTGCATGGTCACCTAGGCCCAGCTGGGTGCCCCAGCCACTGCGTGCAGCCATCTTCCCTGCCCAATGCATGATTGCTGTGGCCGACAATCCACACCACCTTCCGTCCCCGCGGAGTTGACGCGTGTGAAAGAGAAATCAGGGTTACTCTGTCGTCTCGGTGATCCCATGTGACCCCACCTCCTTGGTTCTGTGTTCCTGACATACCGGCGATATGCGTCAGACCGCCATCCTCCTATTAGCTGTATTTTCTTCCCGGGAAGACCTATACTTGCTGCGACTGACGCAGCCCTTATTCTGAAAGAATGGGCGGTGTAGCAACCCGGATCAAGGCCAACGTTCTTAATACACATGGCAAGGACTGCACCGAACTGATACCTAGTCAGTGGGGTGCCGTCCCTATGGATAAACAGCGGGCCCTCCACCTGTGGGCGGGATGCCAAATACCGTTTCGTTGCTTCTGCTGGACACATACTACAATCCTCCGAAGGGCAAAGCCTCACCAACCGTCCCCTTCCCTTCTGGTCAGTTTTTGACCTGCGTAGATGTAAGAGTAGGGTACTTCCCTGCCAGTCCACATCGTGGATCTGCAGGGCCATCCCTGACCGATCCGACCTGGACTGAGGGACTATTTCGCTCATCCAAAAGGCCCCGAATAGTACTACTTGAAACACTGCCCTGAAAAGCACTACTTCGCTGGTAGAGTGACACACGCTAAGTAGGGCATGACTAATTACCTTAAGCAACTGGGAGGTAATGGGGGCCCTGGCGTCCGGTGTTCGGGGGGGGTCTGCCTAGCCCAACTCTCCTTTAAACAGCTCATAAAAAAGCCGTTGTCAGGAGAGGGGTAACCGACCAGGTGGCTCATAAATGAGATGGCCGATAGCTTTCCAACTATTGTCCCGGGTGCCAAACCTTGTTGCCTGAGCTGCAGCGCGAATTGCAGTATGTGCCCTTTGGGGATGGGGAAACCGAGTTCCCAACCTCTCCCCGACCTGTAGTCCTGGAATTCTGTAAATGCCTCTTCGTAAGCCCGCCTTGTTCTGGGCGCGAGGGATCCCTGCACTGCATTGTATAATTCTATAATCCAAGGCTCCACATGTCCCCTGGAAATGGGTCAGGGTCCTCCCTGGCGTCTGGTGCTAGAATCGAGAAAGGGCGACGGCTATGCCGTTATCAATCCCGGGCACATGCCTGGCCACGAACAATATGTTTGCCTGTAGGCATTTAAGCACAAAGTGCTTGACCAGCCACATAACCCTTTCTGATTTCGAGGACAGTTTGTTGATGACATGGACAACTGCCATGTCATCGCACCAGAATAGAACCCTTCTATTGGTGAATTCCGCTTCCCACAGTTCTACCGCCACTATTGTGGGGAAGAACTCCAGGAACGTCAAGTCGCAGGTCAGGCCCTATGCTTCCCATGCCTCCGGCCATGGGGCTGCGCACTATTTTACTCTAAAGTATACCCCGAAACCATGGCATCCTGCCGCGTTGGAGTGGATCTGAAGTTCCGCCTCCAAGAGGAGTTGCCGCCGCCAGAAACTCACTCCATTATAGCCCCGGAGGAACACCTCCCAGGTCACCAGATCCTCCCGCATCGCCTTTGTCACGCAGACATGGTGGTGCAGGGACCGGTCGCTTCCTATCTGGGCATATAAGCAAGACATGAATGCCCTCCCTGGTGCGATGATTTGGCAGGCAAAATTAAGGCTGCCCGTGATGGACTGCAACTGCCTGACTTACTTTAGGGGCTCGCACTACTGCCGCCACCAGTTCCCATAGGACCTGTAGCTTGTCTTCTGGCAATCTAGACAGAGAGTGTTTGGTGTCTAGCTCGACGCCGAGATAAGTCAATCTAGTCGTTGGTCCCTCCGGTTTTTTTGGCGCCAACGGAACCCCCAGCTCTTTGGCAACATCCTGAAATGTGTGCATTCCCCACGTGCATTCTGGTGTCCCCGCCCTTCCCGCAAAGAGGAAATCGTCTAAATAGTGCATGATTGAGCTCCGCCCCGTGCGTTGGCACGTGATCCATTCCAGAATGGTGCTAAACTTTTCGAAAGCCACACATGAGATGAACATCCCATGGGCATTGCCTTGTCAAAGTAGAACTTACCCCAGAACTCCATTCCCAAAAGCTCGAAGTCCTCGGGGTGTACGGGCAGAAGCTGAAATGCAGACTTGATATCGCACTTTGCGAGAAGGGCCCCTCTACCGCAGGCACGCACCATTTCGACCACCGAGTCAAATGATGCATACCTTACTGAGCACAGCGTGGGTGGTATCGCATCATTCACTGACTCCCTTTTAGGGTGAGACAAGTGGTGGATCATGCGAAACTCCCCCGGGGTCTTTTCTGGGACTATGCCAAGGGGGAATATCCGCAGGGTGGGAATAGGTAGTTCTTCGAACGGACCCTGAATCCTACCCTCCTTAACCTCCTTGTCCAGCTTTTGTTGGACCAGCTGCTCGTTCCCCCTTGCGGACTTCAAATTCCGAGCTCCTAGATGGTAACAAGGGCCCTCGGTTGGGATCCTGAAACTCTGCCTAAATCCTTCCACCACATAGTTGGCGATCTGGCGGTTGGGGTAGCCCTGAGTGGCCGCCCGCAACGCTTCATGCCGGACCAGGGTTGGCGCCCTTTCCCACCATTTGAGTGGTGCTTCCTTGGGTGGCAGGGGGCTGCCTGTTGCCCGCCCTTGCCCGGTTACGGGCCCCATACTGATGGAAACGCATGCACCCAGAGGCGGCGTGATCGCCCGCGCACTGCGTGCACGCATGTTTAAACTTGCATTGGGCCCGAAAACATCTGCCCCCATCGTTAAAATCCCAGCAAGTTGGGCCACATGATGACTGCCTTACTCTGTTTCTTTGTCCTACCTCGATCTATTGTGTGCCCCCCGCTCGGGACAGCACATGCCACTGTCCGAACGTGGGGCATACCTGGCGCAACTAATGCATTCCAGCCAGATGTCATGAGCATGCATATCCCAACGAAGGCACGGATTGTTGGCTGCCCTACCGCAAAAGAATTCATCATAGTGCAGCCACGCTCCCGGTCCCCCCGTATCGAAGGCTTGGTGGACGATATCCGAGTATTTAATCATTTTGAGTCCGCGCTTGGGGAACCTAACGAGTGTCACCCCCTTATAGATGGTGTAAGTGGCTGTCCAATTGGACCATGTGTGCTCAGCCTTTGGCCTTTTCAAATTTTCCTTCTCTTTCCTCTCCTCTGTGTTGTTGGGGTTTGGAATGGGGTCGCTGAAAAGGAGGGCAAATATATCAATATATTCGCCACTCCAAATCTTCTCTTTGGTGGACTGAAGCAGATGCTCACCCCACGGGGCTGAGATGTCCGCATACCCACCTGACAGAGGGCGGGGCTCCTCTTTGTGGCCACAGCACCGAACTGCCACCCCCGTACAACATCTATCTGTGCCCCATACCTGTGCTGCTGCTTTGTACCCATAAGCAGGACAGCATCCGCAGCTACCGGGTTGGGACTGTGTGGCCCGCCGACCATGGAAACCCCTCCCTTTGCAACCTGAGTGGCACTGGCTACGACCCCTCTCGCGCTGCTTGCACGGTCCCCCTAGGTTGTCTTCTTCCTGCACCCTGGTGGGTCCAGACCCCCACTGGTCACCATCACCATCCCCCCAACCGTCATCCTCTTGCTCACCTTCCATCTGTTTGTGTTCATAATATGGCCTGGGCCCTGGGGTCCCCCACCGCCTCCACTGGGCCGCCTCCAAACTCTCCATCAACGCCTGCATCCCTTGCCGAAGAGCGTCGAACTGTGCCTGGTAGTCGGGCGGGGATTCGTTCCTCTTTCTGCTGGGGCCTGGCTCATCTTCCCTGTAACGAGATGGGAGGACACGCCGCCGCCCGCTTCCCGGGTGGCGCGGGTCCTCAATGCCAGCTGGGGTGGCGGGACCTGGCTCCCTGGGGGCTGCCCTCTGTCTCACTGGTGAGCGCACGCCCCCCTTCCAGTTCCTCGTAGGGGGGGTTCTGCCCTCCAATAGCCCAACAGGTTTGGAATCTGAGTGCACGCCCCCCTTCCAGTTCCTCAGTGCGGGCCTGATAACTAGCCAGCTGTGCCTGCATGGCTTGGGGGCTGTCTCTTATACACATCTAGATGTGTATAAGAGACAGGAGCGCACGCCCCCCTTCCAGTTCCTCAGTGCGGGCCTGATAACTAGCCAGCTGTGCCTGCATGGCTTGGAGGACTGCCTCCTGGGTGGTTCCACCCTGCTGGCTCCCTTTCCCCTTCCCCCCTTTAGGGGGTGCTGCAGCACCTCTCTTTGTCGGGGCCTTTTTCTTCCAGCCCTTTTGAGCACGAGGAGCCATAATAGTACTCTGTCGGGCTCCTCTAACCAAGTGCCTTTGGGCTAAGCCTGGGCCCCTAAATCACTCCCACTTAAGAACAGGTGTGAGGGGGGGAGGCACACGTGGCCCTCACTTCAGACTAACCCTCCCCTTGCTATGTATTTCTGCCATCCACCCGGCCCAAGGTGTGTGTGTGTGTTCTACCCCTTGGGTTGGGCTGCCCCAATATCCCCTGTCCTGTGCCGCCGCCCAGGTCACGAGAGAGGAGGGCGGGGGGGTCCCACGTTGAGTTTGAGCCCAGTGGGGGTTGAACGTTGGCCTCCCACCCCTACCCCTGTGTGTTTTTGGCACTGGCCCCTCTCCCCCCTCAAGAGAGCGGGCGTGTGTGCGTTGGGATGAGCCCCGTGTTCTCTGTCCGTGCCCTGCCTTGGTCCCGAGGAGGGGGGGGATTGCCTGTGGTGGATAGGGAATCCACCACAGGCAAGGGGGGGAGGTGGAAATAGCCGTGGGCCTGTAAGGGGGGCTGCTGTCCCCAGCCACCAACCTGAAGACCGCGCGGTCACCCTCTGGGAGGTGTGGGGGGGCTCAGGCCACTTTACCCACCCAGTCCCAAGCCTGCCCAACAGAACACAGGGGAGGCCCCTGACCCAGCACACTGGTGCGTCTGAGCTCCCTGCTGCTCTGCTTGCCTTCCCTCTGGCACTAGCGGGGTTCCAATTGCCTCTGGTGGGGTGTGTGTGCCACGATCCCGCTGCTCTCGCCACCCCCCGGCACACTCAGCCGCCCTGGAGTGGGGCACGTGGCCTGGTCCCTGCCGCGCTGCCCCACCGCACGTCTTTTCCCTGCTCGCGCCCAGCCGAATGAGGCCTCCAGACACTGAGACAGTACTGAGATGGCAGGACCTGGGTCAGTTGAAACAGAGAGGTAAAGCTGGGTGTCATCAGCGTATTCGTGGCAACGCACACCAAACCCTCTCATGATCTCCCCCAAGGGCTGCATGTATACATTAAATTGTAATGGAGACAGAATTGAACCTTGCGGAACGCCATAATCCAGGGCCTGGGGGCTGGAAGACTCAGCCCCCAGGACAACCCACTGGCTTCTCCCCAAGAGGAATGATCAGAACCATCCGATGACAGTCCCTTCCAGACCTCCTAGGGCTCACAATCGTCTCAACAGCAGTCCATGGTCCACTGTGTCAAAAGCGGCCGAGAGATCTAGTAGGACCAGAAGTGTTGAACATCCTGCGTCCATCTCCCGGCGGAGATCATCTACCAAAGCCACCAACACCGTCTCTTTACCATAGCCGGGGCGGAACCCAGATTGGACGGGTCAAGGAAACTGATGCTGCCAAGATGAGCCTGGAGTTGCAGTGCCACCACCTGTTCAATAACCTTCCCTAAAAAGGGAAGGTTAGAGACAGGTCGGTAGCTGGCAAGTGCGTCCACATCCAAGGATGGTTTCTTCAGCAGGGATGCACCACAGCCTCCTTGAAACCGGTGGGCAATCTCCCCTGCTGTTGATTACCCCCACCAGCGCCATCCCCAATGTCTCCCTGGAGGCTTTCATTAACCAGGACGGGCAAGGATCTAATTCATAAATGGTGGCTCTGACAGACCCCAGGATGTCCACAGCATCAGCTGTGCACTTCCTGTGCACTTCCTGAAACTCAGCCCAGAAAGATGGACTAGATGGGACCTTCTCCATCTCCACTGTTTCTAATCCAGCGTTGAAGTTACTCTGAATCCGAGCGATCTTGTCTACAAAGTAGATAGCAAACTCCTCACAGCAGGCCTGGGACAAGTCCCCATCCAGGCGGAGGGAGGCCGGACTGACCAGCCCCCGCACTACCCAGAACAGCTCTGCTGGATGCAGCATTGCAGACGCTATGAGGGTGGCAAAGAATTCTTTCTTTGCCGTCCTCACAGCCTCAACATAGGACCGCAAATGGGCGCTACGGAGAAGTCGGTCGGATTCAGCACGAGTCCGAAACCAGCATCGCTCCAGTCACCTACCTACCTGCTTCATACACCCCGGTAAACCAGAGGTCCTGCGGTGATCAGACAGGGACAGGAGACATCTCGGAGCCACCCTGTCAATGGCCTCCCCAAGATATTCCATGCCCAGACAAGTTCATCAACAGAGCGGCCGTCAGGGTCTAAGGTTAAATCCCTCAGGGTCTCTTGGAACCGTTGAGGTTCCATTAGCCTTCGGGGGCGAACCATGCTAATTGGTCCATTCCCCTTCTGGAGGTGGTGCACTAAGAGACTGGCCTGTTGGAGGTAATGATCCGTCCATTACATCATCCATGCTTTTATTATCTCTCGGTTAGACTACTGCAATGCGTTCTATGTGGGGCTACCTATGGTGACAGCTCGGAAGCTGCAGCTTGTGCAGAACGCAGCGGCCTGGCTCCTGGTGGGGCTGGGTTGCTGGAAGCACATTACAGCTACTATTTTATCTGTAATGTGCATAAATGTATATTTTATAATTTATATTTTATTTTTCGGCACTGACCCTGTGTCACACCACAAATAAACAAAATATAACTGAAATTAACATTACAGCAGTGCTCCGGTCTCTGCACTGGCTGCCAATAGTCTTCCAGGCCCGATTCAAAGTGTTGGTTTTAACCTATAAAGCCTCACATGAACTGGGCCCTGCTTACATGAGAGATCGCCTCACTCCCCGGGTTCTGGATCGGCCCCTGCGGTCATCCGGGGGCGCCGTGTTAGAGGTTTCCCGGGGGGGCATACAGAGCAGGGCATTCTCAGTGGCCACGCTGCGCCTTTGGAACTCCCTCCCGGTGGGGGCCCGTCTGGCCCCTGACCTCCCGATATTCCATAGGAGCTGTAAGACCTGGCTGTTCCGCCAGGCATCTGCTTCCTGCTGGTGGCCATTTTGTGCTTCACTTCATGGCAAACGCCATCTTGTGGCATCACTCTGCCACAACCAGATTTTTAGATTTGCAGTTGTATGTTCCTTGTATTCTGAATAGATTTCCATGGGATTTCTGGATGCTGTTTGCAGTAGAGATGCGAAGACACATTTTACATCTCCTGTTCCAGCAAGGCCTTGTTCTTGTAGGGGTATTGAAGTCCTGGGCAGTGGGGAGTTTGCGGCTGATAATTATCTGAGAGAGATTAGGAGGTTGTTTGAAAGGCAGAAGAGGGGAGTTCAGGGAAGATCTCTTTCATGGTTCGATCCCCATCCAGTATAGGCCGGAGTTCTTTGATGACGTATGTATTCCAGTTCGGGATGGTAGGTAACAACTAAAGGAATGCAGTTGGAGGGTTCCTTCTGTTTGTATTGTAGCAGGTTCTCTCAAGGTATTTGGGCAGTCTATTCTGTTATATGATCCACTTCTCTGGTGGAGTTCCCTTGTTTCATGAAAGCAGTTTTTAGTGTGCCAAGGTGAGTATTGCAGGTCTTATCGTTGGAGCAGATTTGGTGGTATCTGAGAGCTTGGCTATGGATGGCTGATTTCTTGGTGTGTCTAAGGTGGTTGCTGGATCTGCTGAGATATGTATGGTAGTCCGTAGATTTCCTGTATACTGTTGTTTGTAGGTTTCCATTGTTTATGTTGACTGTGGTGTCCAGGAAATTGATTTTACTGTAGGAATGTTCCAGTGTAATTTTAACTGAGAGGTGATGTTTGTTGAAGTTTTGATGAAATTCTAACAGAGAGTAGGCTTTCAGTCCATATAAGAAAGAAGCCCATGGCTGTCTCCATGATTTGTAAATAGTGTTTGTTGTGGAAAATGAAGTTGTTTTGTGTAAGGATAAAGTGGATAAGTTGCCCAATGTGTTTGGGGTGCATGCCCGTGTGTTCCCTATAGTCCTGGAGGTATTTGAGGCATGTTGAAATTCTATCGGTGTGGGGGATATTGGTGTACAGTGAAGTGACATCCATGGTTGCCAGGATGGTATTTTGCAGGAGATTACTTATTTCTTATTTCTTTCAATTTCTCGCAAAAGCGACTCGGGGAAGCAGATTCGGGCTGAGGCAGACGTCCACCAGGAGGGAATTCCAGAGTGACTTATGTTGTGAAGCTTGCAGAAGAAGTCTGTGTTACAGATGGGGAACTGAGGCTGAGAGGTTGTGACTTGCCCATAGTCCCCCAATGATTTCATTGGCAAGGATGAGATTTGAACCCTGGTTTTCCAGATCCATGCTGGACCAGGCTGGTTCCTGGGTAATCATTGTTGTTGTTATCCACCACACCACACCTGACTAATAGTTGCTTCTGGACCTGTCCTCTAGAAATTTGTCAAACCCAGATATACTACTGACCTTGACCATATCTTCTGGCAACAAATTCCACAACTTAATTGTTTGTTGAGTGAAAAAACCCCACATTTATTTGCTTTAAACTGCTACCTGTTAGTTTCATGGAATGTCCCCTAATTCTAGTACTATTTGAGAGGATAAATAATGTTTCCCTATTTACTCATTCCACATCACTCATGATTGTATAAACTTCTATCATATTCCCTCTCAGACATCTCCTCTTCAAGCTGAAGAGCCCCAACCTGTCTAATCTCTCTTCATAGGGGAAGTTAGGTTGAGTATTTGGTTGAGGACTCACTATCTGCATCCATCAATTGTCACTACATCTGGAAGGAGACAAAGGCTGCTTTTTTAGACAAGCGGGTTGCAACCGCGTGACCCGCTCGTGCAATATTTCAAAATCCCGCATTGTGGGATTACACGAGACAGCCGGCGGGGATCACGCACATGAAAGGTGGTTGCACATTATTTGCCGACCATGAATTAAATACCTTGATTGTGAGGTATTTAATTTGCGGTCGTCAAATAATGTGCGACCGCCTTCCATGCGCATGATCCCCGCCGGCCGTCTTGTGTAATCCCGTGTTGCGGGATTTTGAAATATTGCACGAGCGGGTCACGCAATGGTGACCCACTCGTCTAAAAGTGGCCAAAGACACAGACATGGGATTTAAACGGCTGCACTTTTTATTAAATTCAACAAACGGTCAGAGGGGAGAAGAGTGAGCAACCAGTAGACAAAGCGAGCTCAGTGCAACATAGGGTGTTAGCAAACATGACGGTGGCCTGATTAAGCCCCGTTTGGACCTGCTTAGCCCATGGGCCACTGTCATGTTTGTTGGGGGCCATCTAAGTGTTTGTCCCAGAGTTCTCCCCACCATCTTGGCATTTGGATGCTGGACCCAACCCAGGGGTGGGACTGGTTGACTACGTATTTTTGCTGCTCCCCACCACCCCTGAGTCTGTCTGTGTGAACATTTGTTCTGTGGCCGGACTCGATCCTGACTCATAGGCAAGCAGCTTCCCAGTCCAGATCAGTTTTCCATGGTGGCACTTATCTGTCACGTGTGTTATTATTACCCAATATCTGTAAATCACAACTAAACCTAGGGGCCCAAAAGCCTTTGGGTTCCCGCGTCCAGTTGTGGGAAGGGGGGAGCTTAACCTATGTGGGCCCTTTTGGTAGTAGTGTCATTGACTACGCCATTGCTTTGCAGGGGTTGGTTCATTCTGTTGTTCATACTTACAAGTGGGGAATCAATATCAGAGCGATCATTTTCCCATTCAAGTGGGTTTTCTTTTTCCAACTCCAGGATACAACAAAGAGAGGGGGGAAGTGCCAGAGGTTGGTAGAAAGGATGGGACTAGAATAATGGGGGCACGGAAATGGTCCCCGTCTATAGCGGATAGTGTCTCTGAGCTTCTGGCGCGACCGGAGGTTCAGTTGATGTTTATGCATCTAGAGACCACCACCTCCATTAGGGAGGCCTTGGCCTTATGGGGACAGATAAATGATCGACTGCACCCTTTGGTAACAAAGGAGTGCAGACCTGGGAACGGATTATGGACCCAGGGAGCAGTGGCCTGGTGGGACTCTGAATGTAGGGAGGTAAGATCCACCCTCAGGCAATTAGCCCAGAGGCTTCATCAGTACAGGAAGCCCAATACTATCAGCATTATAGAGAATTAAGGAAATCTTATAAAAAATTATTGAAAATGAAGCAAGGAAAATATTACAAAGACCAATGGCTAGCGCTTCAAGAGGCAATGGAGAGTAAAGATATAAGGAAGTTCTGGAACCTGGTAAATAGATCTAAACCCTGGAATGGACTGGCGAGGGAAGTTAGTATGCCCCCCCCCCCCTTGGTATAGACAACACATTTTACAACTCCTTTTGCCCATGTTGACCAAGGGAAAATGGAGTCACCATTATAGAAGCAGGATATGCCCCTGTGGGACCCCATTTTGCCACAGGAGATCCAGATGATAGAATGCTCCCTTAAACGGGGAAAGGTAGCAGGGCCAGACTATATCCCGGGTGAGTTTTTTAAAGCATTACCAGATTGGGGACTAGGAGCACTGGCGAACATGTTCACTTTAATTAATAAAACGATTATTATCCCAGATTTGTGGAAAGTGGGGATTGTAGTGCCCATCTTTAAGAAGGGCAGCAAGTCCAACCCAAATAACTACCGACCTATTACCCTGATGTGTATTGTAGCCAAACTATACGCTGCCTTGCTTTTGCAGCATCTGCAGAAATGGCATAAGTCTCATAATATCCTTGCGGAAGAACAGGCTGGGTTTAGGGCTTATCGCTCGACTGGAGAACAGATTTTTATTTTGCATCATCTAATTAATAAATATCGGAGGCGAAAGCGCAAACTATTTGTGGCATTTGTTGATTTGTCAGCAGCGTTCAATACAGTATGTAGAATCAAACTCTGGAACGAGTTAGTCCATCTTAAGGCTGATCCACGGTTGATAGCCCTGATCAAGGCTCTGTATTCAGATGGGTTAGAATGCCTCCGGAAGGAGGATTGTCAGATTATATCCAAACTTTCAGGGGAGTTAGGCAGGGATGCCTGCTTGCACCCCTGCTTTTTAATATATATGTTAACTCACTGATAACTGAGCATGGAGACGTGGTAAGGTACCACCCGCCTATTATTGGCAGTCGGAAGTTGGTTCTGCTGATGTACGCGGATTATACCGTCCTTGTCTCTCTCTCAAGGGTGGGGCTTCTTAGAGCATTGCGAGATTTTGAGGACAGTTGCAATCTGAAACATCTTAAAATAAATTATGGGAAAACAAAGATCCTGGTGTTTGGAGCTCGACACAAGGAGTATTATTGGTCTCTCCGGGGGCGCCATCTAGAACAGGTCCGATAGTATAAGTACCTGGGTGTCAGGATGGCAGAGACTTGTTTCTGGCATTCCCAGGCTCGGGCTATTAGGGAAGTGGCATGCTTTGAGGCAGCGGCTATTATACATTTTTTTTATTCTCGTGGCCAAACATCAGCTAAGGTGGTCTGACGGATCTTTGAGGCTAAAGTTTTGTCACGCCTTTTGTATGGGTCTCATGTTTGGGGAATGGATGCTGGAGTGCTACGGCTTCTCCAGCCTGTCATCGCCCAGTTTTGGAGGAGAATAATTAGATGTCCTCAGGCTATAAGTATGTCCACTGTACTGACGGAGATAGGCTACCCTTCTTTGACGACCTTAGTGGATATGAGACTCTTGGTATTTTGGGTCAAATTGCACGATGCACCAGAGGACTCCCTTCTTGAGCGTACCTGGGTGGAAAAAGTTACTGAGGAAGTGGGGTCTGACCCATGGCACCCAGAGGTGTCTAGTCAGTTGGTACGGCTGGGTTTCTCTGAACCTTTTTTCCAGAATGCCACTAGTAGGCAAATTATAGGGCTGCTAAAGCCACGCATCTTGGATATTGATAGACAACAGCTTAGGGCTGTGACCTCAGTATCCAAGTTGGCACCATTCTATAAGTATATTATGCCACCCCGGACAGGAGCTTTGTATTTATACTCGCATATGGACCCTGGCCTGAAATATAGGTTTAGTACCCTTAGGCTCCATACACTAAAAACGGCAGTCCTTTTAGGAAGATTTCAGGGTATCCCACTGGGGGAGAGGAGCTGTCCATGTGGGATGGAAACAGAGGACCTTGACCATTATCTGCTGCGATGTCCCCTGTACGACCACCTTCGTTCTGGGTTGTGGTCGGATATAGGTATGGGAGAGGCCTGGACGATAACCAGACAGCTTATATTCCTCCTCGGTGATCAGGATTCCCATAGGACTAAACAGGTGGCCATCTTCACTGAGAGATGTGCTGCCGTGCGTCTAAAATTGTTCTCCCCTTACCCGCATGTAACTTGATCTGTGAGTTGGGGTAAGGGATATACGAACTGTATGATATATGTTATATAAATTTGTACATATTTGTTTTATATGCAAGATTTTGTGTAGTTAATGTGTGTATTGGCCATATGGCTGAACATAATAAAAAGGATTTGATTTTATTATTACCCAATATCTGTAAATCACAACTAAACCTAGGGGCCCGAAAGCCTTTGGGTTCCCGCGTCCAGTTGTGGGGCCGGGGGAGAGGTCCCTCCCTCCTGTAGACCCAGCCTCCCCCAAGACATCCAACTTGGTGGAGGTGCATGAAGAGTCACAAATTGACTTGGGAGAAAGGAAGAGGACAATCTCAAAGTCACCTTGGACAGCATCTGCCCTACAGGCAGGAACCTGAGTTGACTGCACCAAAAAATCTTAAATTCTGGAACCAGTGAAGCCAAATTCTGAAAATTCACTGCGAGCCTTAATGTTTGCATAATTAACATAATTTGCATAACTATGCATGCTGGGAAGCAAATTTGCAAAAGGTTTGACATAGAATCACAACTTTGCTAATCAAACACAACTCAAATCCTCTGGAATTTCAGCACCTCCCTCACACAAACATAGGGCCTTCCGATCCCACCCACCCACAATTCATCTCCCAGGGGCCTATTTGCCCTCGGGTCATGTCCAGGATTGGCTGATTCTGCGAGGATTCTGCGAGGATTGGCTGATTCTGCGAAAATCACTGCAAATTATAGCATCGCAGTCAACTCGGGTCCCTGCCTACAGGTAACCTTGTATATATCCCCAATCCGCACCCTGTGAGGGTCAAACCTCTGTGCCACATGTGCTTGCCTTCTTTCACTCATTCTTTGGGGAGATGGTTCCCTTTTCTCTTCCCTCTGACCTTCTGAAACCTGAATAAAAACTGGACCACCAAAAGAGCATGACGCTACCCTAAATAACCCAGGCAAATGCCTGAATGTGTCAAAGGTGAAAAAAACATCAATCTGCCAACCTAGGCTGTCTGGAAAAATTCCTTCCTAACCCCTAACTGTGGTGACCAACCCCAACTTGAAGTACCATTTTTAAAAAGGGTGGGTGGGTGCTGTGTTCAGCTGCCCCCACACACCTCGCTGTGCCTTCAGAAGGGTGGGGGGAGCTTTTAAGTTCCAGGAAACATCGCCCCTGGGAAATATGATTCTTTAGCTGCTGAAAGAAACTGCCACTGCTTCCACCTTTTCTCCAGCTGGATTGATGAGATGTCAACAACCCCCATTGTCAGAAGAAACTGGTACAAAACAAACAATGCTGGGGGCCTGGTAGAAGATAAGAAAACCCGTTACTGTACCAGGCAAAAAGGTACAGTTGGAGGGTATCTGTATGTGGAATTGAAAGTAACGTGAAGAGGACTGCTTTTGATGACTGATAAGTTTAACTAGAACTTTAGAGTACAAAATGGTTGTTGCACATATAGTTTAAGTTTGCCATTCTGCTGAAAGAGCATGTTCCATCATCGATTCGACAACTAACATCCTGAAAATTCCTTTGTAGAAGAAAATGATACTTTGCAGCTCGCAGTTAACAGTCACTGATAAACTTTTCAAAGAAAGAACAGCCATCTTTGTAACTAATTTAAAAAACAAATTAAAAAAGAAGAAAAACACATGAAACTGTATTAATTCATGACAGTCATGATTTCTGTTCCCTCTGCAATCTCTATGACAAAATCTTAGTCCTTGCCATCATTAAGAAAATTATGGAACAAAATCCTCTTTGTACTAGGTTGGTAAAAGAAATCTGGACTGATTAAATTGTGTATTATTTGTCTGAGGCCTATGGAAGGGGGAGTATTCATCCTCCGGTACTATTCACTTCCCAGTCAACTGGACAGCTCTCCAGCATCTACAAGGGATTGTTTCTCATATGGTGTTAACAGACATAACGCAGGCCTGGTTTGGTCCCCTTTGGCCTGACTGGGCCAGCGTCATAGCGTTATGTTTGCTCCGGGCCCACCAGCTGTGAGCTCCAGCGGGGGGAGTGGCTCGGACAGAAACGCGGACCACAGTCGGGTCCTAGCTGCCACCCAGCTGGGCTAGAGTGGTTTGAACTGGGCAAGAACATCTGTTCCTGGCCCCATCCTGGCACAGTGTCGGGGATCACCATGGCGGCAGTGTGGGGGCATGGCCGGACAGCCATATGATCTTCCCTGCACCCCCTCTCTGGTCTGGTAGTCCTCATCACCCCTGGGTGGGATGACAGCAGTGCTGTCACTTCTGTTAACACCCATTTAAGGATGACTTTTCTGTTACAATTATGTATAAACATCTTTCCCACAAACAAAACCTGCAAACTAAGTGCTATTTAAATACAACAGGAGGCCTTATTCAAAAGATCTAGAACTACAGATATAGGGTGTTAATATATGTGACGCTGCCCACGATGGGCTGCCTGGGCCAGAGCCTTTCTTGCATGTCTGTTAGTGGGCTGTCAGACGTGGGCCTGCAACAGCGCCTGACTGGGTAGGCAGCTGCCCAGGAATTGTGTGCCTGGAAGGAACCAGGCCCACAGTCCGGGCCCAATGACTTACCATAGCGGGCCATATCAGGCAAACTTGTGTTCACGCCGCCATCCCAGCACTGGCACAGAGACTGCCATGCCTGCCCTTCATGGCGGGGGACAGGGCACCAGCTGCGGGGTGGGGTCAGCCAGCCCCACATCTCTTCTGGCCCACCCTCCCCGACCCAGTCAATTGGCGGGAACATTTATTTTGTTCCTCAACCTGACCCAGCCAGCATGTCAGCTGCACATTTATTAACACCCATAGTGTTTGGCTCTAGTAAAATGGGTAGAGCTGCTGACATACATGCAGTGTAAAGATGGAAAATTCTTTTGTTGTATCCATTTGATATCACTTTTACAAAAGCATAGTTACAGAATGATATGTTTGGAATGGGTGATTTGTCTGTTTGCCTATGTTCCATCCAAATTTCCTTTATTGATATTTCTCTGAAATTATATAAAGAAATTATGTGATAAGTTTTGTGTTCACATGATACCTCCACAAAAACCGCGGAACACTTTGAAAATGATAATGTGTGCAAATAGCAATTCATCTAGTGTATTTCAAGGTCCAGGATTGCCAAGAATGTTGAATTAAATGTCAATGCAGCACTACAACTTGCCATATGCCTTGCAAATATCCACATTTTTACAATCTCAGTTATTCATTACACATCTGGCTCTTCATTACTGTGGGAAATCTACTTCTTTTTTTTCTGACTAATGTTTTGTGTAAGCTTTCACAAGAGTATATTAAAAGGAGGCAGTTGAGATGAAGTTGGTTACACAGAAAAAGCTGTTGAATGTCACAAGGACTCTTGGTTTTGTTAAGTTCAAAGTTAACTTTACATTGTTAATCATATCAATCTTTTAAATTATTATCATTGCTATTCACTGGGGCTGAGCATTTAGCAGACTTAACAGCAATTAATTAGGTACTTCCCCAAACTTAGCAGAGCTTTCAAATAATATTTATTCAGAGTGTTTCATAGCATATTAAAGTGACAACTCAAAACAGATTTTATTTGCTTTGAAGGCATCTTTTGGAATCGTCTGTGGGTATAAGCATAGCACATCTCTTTGAATTCTACTGACAAAGTCTGGAGAAGTCTAAATACTTGTCATTATGACAAGCTGAGCTATGTTGATTAACAAAACAGATACATCCTGCTAGAAAAACATAAATGTATATAGAAACAGATAAAGAATTTTGGCCATGGACAGCTTTTTAATATACATAACACACATTTGTCTATCATCTCTCTCTTTCTCTCTCTCATTTAAAAAACTAATATTTCGAGTAGATAACACACACACCACAATCTTGAAACTACTTGTGCGCTCACAAGTTGACTTATCAGCTCATAGGTAGATTCAAGATTGCAGCTAATATCTCTAGGATATTAGTGTTTCTGGGTTGGTTTCAGGAACATATCACCTGTTCCTGAAGACTAGGGGTGAAATGAGTAGGGCAGTGATTATTCATGAGTATTTCCAAGTAGTTGAGGATCGGACTCGAGTTTCCAGGAGCTACTTGGTAATTTGATGGATATTCAGTAATACTTGGTAAGAGGTAGAAGTGGGCCAAGTGGCAGCAAACCCATCATGAGGAGGGAGGTGACCCATGGAGTCAAAGAGGAAGGAGCTGGTGCGCAGCTGTGAAGTGGAACCGCTACTGCCACCACTGGCTCTCTGGGAGTATACTGGACTACATATCCCAGCATGCTCCCAGAGCAAGGATGGCGACCCGATCTCCCGGCATTATGTCATGTCTGCTTGCAAGCTGTGAGCTGCCTCTCACTGGTGGGACCTGCAGCTCTGGGGGGGACATCACTGGGCCTCACAGGAAGGCAGGGTATGGTGACTTGATAGTGAAGGATCAAGTAAGCATTGCTCTATCAGGGACTTACCAAGTACAATGTCTAATACTCAGGTTCTTGGTATCACAATCCTCATTAAAAACTGAGTAAAACGGAGTACCAAGTTTCAGCCCTACTTAGGACTAGGGCTGAAACAAGATTTTGCTCTTCTTGAAAATCTCATCAAGAATGGGCTTCTCAACAAGATTTTCTCGTCTCGAGATTGTCGCAAGAGTTGTGTGAGAAAATCGAGATTCTCGTGAGATTCTCAAGAACCTAAAAATAGCCCCCAAAATGATCTGCACACGTGCAGAAATGGCCACCAGAGCCGTTATGTGCATGCACAGCCATTTTGGACATGTGCAGATCATTTTCGGGGCACTTTTGAGATTCTTGAGTTTCTCGTGAGAATCTTGTGAGATCTCGCTGGGACTGCGAGATTCTTGTGAGAATAAATTTCATTCTTGCTTCAGCCCTACTTAGGACCCCCTATGGAGTTCAGACAGTTAAGGAAACACCTCATCCACCGCCCCCCCCACCGCCCCCCCGCCAGGCAGGCGGAGGGGCTTGGAAGGATTCATTTACTGCAATGGGCCTGCTCCCCCCACCCCCAGACTGATGTTCTGTTCTAAGGGCTGACCTTAAACAGCCCTGCAGGGAGGTCTTTCCTGGTAACCCCAGGACCAGCGCTCCTGAGGCCCCCGGAATATTTTTGTGGGGTCCTCTCCCTGCCCATGACACTCAACCTCCAAGGTGGCTGCTTCCTACAGGGCCCTGCCCCCCCCCATCCTCAATTTCAGTAAATCACCTGTCCGTGTGTGTAGAGGGAGTTTGTGTATGCATGTGGGAAAGCCTATGTGTGCATGTTTGTGAAAACCTTCGACACTTCTTTGTTTTTGTAAGCAAACACCAGACTGCCCATTATGAAAAGGGTGGGCACTATGGTGAGTGGGGCCATAGAGGCCCTCCATTTTATTTTTGACCTGGGTCCCATAAATTCTAAGGCGGGTCCTTTTTATTCTATTCAAATAATGAGTTCCTCCCCTTGTTACCAGTCTTTGAATCTGGAGCCGTCTTCCAACAATGTGGGAACAACTTGAATATTGCAGCTCTGTGCTTAGCTTAGTCAGTGGCTTGTTCATATTTACCAGGGATTAGAGAGAGTTTTTAAAAAGCATTTCGGGTCAGTTATCATTCCACATTAAATGTGAAGTGAATTTATAAGTGCATGTGTGCCATATGTACTGCAGTGAGATTTGTCACTCTTATGAGTACAATCCTGGTGGGAAACGGGTTTCGATGCCTGAACAACACGTTGCTGACTTTGAAAACCCATTAGAAATGCCGCTAAAAATGAAATGGACACTTAGAAAGTATTTTTATTTTCTCTTCTTTCTTCATGTAGAGGAGGGAATGGTTTTTGTTTCCTTATGCTTTTGCTTGTTCGTAGCATTTAAAAAGAAAATATGAAAAAAAGAAAAATATTTAAAATATTGTTTTATTAATTAAAAAATTTTTTTTTAACAACGAATCTGCATTTTTCTTTCTTGTCTGCAGGGTTGAAGTTGGGGTAGGAGGGAAGTGTTTTTTTCTTGGTGAGGGTGGGGCTGGGTTGTGGGAATAGGGGGGCGGGGTTTCCCACCTGCCTCTATTGCCATTCTGTCTACAGGGATGCTGGGTTTGGGGCTTTCTCTACGGTCACCCTTCCCCCAAGGGTCCTGTTGGCCCTCTGGGTGTCCTTGTGCTTGGTGGGTGGGGACTAGTTATCAGGAGCTGGAAAGGGGGGTGCTCCTTCAGGGAAGTAGAGAATGGGGTGGCTATTGGAGCTACTGGGGTCATGATGAGCATGGAAAGGTATGGCAGGGGGGAAGAGATATTATCAGGGGCACCGGGAGAGGCACCTTGTGTCTGTTTCCATGTCCTGCTTCCCTCCTGTCTTGGGATATTTGGGGGTTAAAGTCAGTGGGGCCCCTGATCTAAAGTAGATGCTACTTCATGCGAGATCAGTGGTAAACAAAACATCAACCATCTTTGATCTTATTCAGGATGAGTCCACTGACCTCATATGCATTACAGAGATGTGGCTGAATGAGGCATTTGAGCCTATAATTGTCCTAGATGGTGCCAGCTGGGTACTCGGTGCAGCCTCAGCCTAGGATTGGGGACCGGGGGTGGTGGTGTGCAAGTGATCTGTAAGGACACATTGGTCCTTTGTGATATCTGGTGCCTGACTTCCAATTTTGAGTGTGTCCATCTTGTGTTGGAATAGGCTGGGTATAGACTGTTCTGTGAAAACATGGCAATGTTGTTGTGCCCCTCGATAGCCCTCAATAAACACTCATCTTCTGCCCAGAAGTCTTGCAGACGGCAGATCAGTGTTTAGTGAACTATGGTGTTTCATGTTACGTCTAAGCAATCGTGTGGTGTGTTTATGTTGAAAATGCCTACAACTTGGTGAGGGAGGTGGGTAGTGGGTGGGGGTTTCTTTTCTTTTAGGGGGGCAAATATTGGGTTATTCGAGCCTGTCTAATATTTTTAATAGTTTTTATTGTATTTTTTTGTATTTTTATATTATGTTTTTATTTTATTGTACGCCACCCCAAACTGTCATTAGGTAGGAGGAGATGGGCTATAAATGCTGATTAAACTAAAGTAAACTTCCTGTTTCCGGTCACAGAGTACAGCATTTTGATGTCGGGATGTGTTCTTACTCTCCATGTCCAGTTTAACTCTTTGGTTCTCCTGTGATTCCTTGCGTTTAAAGTCGACACCACCGCCTAATTAAAGTTTGAATTCAAACTGCTTATTCATTGTCTTGGAGGCATGAAGAACATAGAGTGTTGTTACTTTTAAACCCCACAGTTCTTCAAGATGGCTCTGCACATTCTCACAAAGGTATTTCCTGGATCCACATGAAAAACATATAGAAGGAGCACATTGACAGGGGCCAGTGTGAAATAATGGGGATTGTGAAACTGTAAATGGGTGCACACGGGGACAGAGTCATGCAGAATGAGGCCATGTCTGAGGGGCCCAGCCGTCCCTTACTTTGGATGCGAGGAGGAAGCAGGGAGGAGGCTGAGGCAGCTTCATTTTTGCAGGAAGTTGCAAGACAAACCAAAGTTGCTCTGTATGTTGAACATGCAGACAAAATGGGTGACAGGAAAGAGTGCAGGAGTTGTAGTTTTTGCTGCAATGAAAATAGAAAAAAAAAAAGGAAGGCAGATTGGTTGGAGGAAATGTGCTGTCACTCATGAAGTTTTTTAACAGTGTAACACCTACTTCCTATGGTGACGTTATTGCTACCTGATTGGGACTACCAACACGTCATGAATGTATGCCATGTGGCATGATGGGATACCATTGGGGACACTAAATGGAGGCTATGCAGCATACATACTTTCATTGGGTGGCAGTATGAAACACTCACTGCAAGTGCGTGTAAGCAGTGAAACGTTTCTAACACATGTTTACTAGAGTGTTCAGAGAAGGGTGTCAACACACATTCAAACACCCTTTTTTGTAATGTCTAAAACGGCCCTTGGCTGTCATCCCCTGTTGCCTCTTTTCAGAATTTTGGGTGTGTTTGTGTATTTATATGCATGCTCACAGGGCACATCTTATCCCCCTCTCTTCCAGGAGAGTTGCAAAACAGGTCAAACTGATTGCTAATTAACATTTTAATTTGTTGTCTCCTGTTGACAACATTTACATCACCCACATGATTCTATTCCAGAGTAACTGATATCTGTAATTAAAAATCAGGTTGTGCTTATCTGTTTTATATATGGAAACTTTAAAAAAAAATTTTTTAAATATCATTTACTCTTGCATTCACAGTAGAACTGGTAGTGAATTTGTTACCTGTAGTAATATCTGAATTTTCAGATAGCCCTTTGAGTACTTAGTAACAAATTCACTACTCATTTTAGCTCTACTCTGAATGCAAGAGTAAATGATATTTTAAATAAATAAATAAAATAGGCAATGCCTATTGGCAGGCATACCTATACTTATGTCAGCTCTATTTCAGAGGGTTTTTTTCACATCCCCCAGCCATGTGGTAAATATTACCAGAAGAAGAAAAAATACAAAACAACACTTTCTTTAGGTTTGGTGGCTATGCTCTAGAGAGTTCATCTTGACATCAGGTTAGAATTGAAACTTGAATTCTTCAGTGTGAAAAAGGAATCCAAAAGTCAGATGCACTTTATTGCTCCCTTGATGTGAACAGCCAGAGAGCTGAATGTCAGTGCCCTAAAATACAATTTTGTACCACTGCTGTTCTACTGCTACATTACAATTGCCCATTTGATATCAGTGCATTTTGGTCTATTTGATCAAAAAATGAGATTCTTTTGTGTGGCAACATTTGGCAGGACATTAAAATCTGCCTTTGTTTAACCCTTCCTAAATTTCTCTCTCTGTAAATGTAACTCCATCCTGCATTATAATTCTGCATCACTGCATATTGAACCTACCCATTGACTGTCCATTTGAACTCTTTGCAAGTGATCATGTGGCTGCTGTTATTGTCTCATTTTATGCTTTAACTGTGTGAAATCTAAGAATTACCACTCAAAGCTTTCAGTTGCAAAATGAATATATAAGATTGTGGATCTTCCCCAGAAAAATGTTTGATATCCAATGCTCTCTAGTGATGGAGAGGACTGCCAGTCTGCCACCATTCGTTTTATCAGACTCATGACTGTTGTATGATTGTTTTAGCTGTGGCTGAACAAGAGTGTGCAATTTATGTAGTACTTTAAATCAGGGAGGAATTCTTGAATCAAGAATAAAAGGGTTGCCTTCACTCATACTGCAGCATTTAGGGCTGAACAATAGTATGAATAATTTACCACCTATTGAGCTTTTTCTTTTCATAGTCTTTTTAAAATGTAATTGGATTTTCTGCTATTTAGAAGATGGCAAGATAGGAATTGTTGGCGGTAAATGAGGCAAAAGAGAGAGAGAGGACTTACAATGCATACTGTAGTGCAGTAGCATATTGGAATAATATAGAATTGGACATAAAGTCCAAAAACTCATTAATGAGGTCATTGCTTGATGTAGAGAGAACAACGTGCTGGATCCAGGAAAGTTGGAGACCTATGCAAAAAGCTGTTATGGGCCCCTTCCTGACATAGAAATGTTTGGTAGACTGTAAAGAACAGTGGCCCAACCCTGAATCCTTTCAGGACCTGTGCCACTCACAATTGGCTGCTACTACTACTACTTTGTATAGCACTACTAGGCATACACAGCACTTTACAGTAACAGATTTTCAAAGACAGGTCCCTGCCCAGTGGGCTTACAATCTGAGGCCGCTTTTAGACGAGCAGCCAGGGAAGTGCACCAGTAGGAAAAGCCATGTGGGGTGCATTTACATGCACCCCACATGCTGATCCAGAAGTGGCCGCCGATCCAGAAGTGGCCCCCCGCCATAGGAATCGGCAGTGCACGCGGCCTTCCGTGGCCTCTTTGAGTTGCATTCTGGAAACCTCAATATCGGGGTTTCCAGAACACGTCTTCAAAGAGGCCATGGGAGGGCGTAAGCACCGCCGATTCCTATGGCGGGTGGCCACTTCTGGTGTGTGTAAACGCACCCCACATGGCTTTTTCTACCGGCACATTGAAGAATGTGCTTCCCTGGCCGCTCATCTAAAAGTGGCCTGAGATGGACAATTCTGAGGGAAAACACAGGGACAGACAGACACATATTCCCATTTTACAGTTAGGGAACTGAGGCTTAGAGGGTGTGTGACTTGCCCAAGGCCACCCAGTGAGTTCATGGGCTAGGGCGGGATTTGAAACCTTGCTTTCCAGCACCTTATCCAACACACCAGTTCTCTAGGCTGAGAGGTTCTGACTTGCCCAAGATCACCCAGTGAGTTCATGGTGAAGGCAGGATTTGAACCTTGGCTTTCCAGATACACGTCCAGCACCTTATCCACTACACCACACTGACTCTCAACTGCCATCTCACCTCTCTCTCAGCCTCACTGACTGTTATCTCTGTCTTGAGGTGTAGGAGGGGTATCCATTTTTTTGTAGCACTCGCTTAGTTATCTGATATTCTCCCTCTGGATGCCTTTATTGCTGGCGCTGATATTGCTTTCCTGGGGAATTAGCTCCCATCAATACCCAGACCAATCCATGCCATAGGCCTCTGTCCATAGTACTCTCATATTCCATGGTCTCCCCTTAGAGGGGGGATGGATCACTCCTAGCATTCTCAACACAACCTTCCTGGACCTGAGGTGTCCTCATTCATGGCCTAGTCCTTCTCTCTTAGGTACTGTCACCTAGCCTGCTAGGCCCTGGCCACTCTGGGCATGCTGATTTTCCTTTTGGGGATCTAGACCTACTCTCATTCAGTCTTGCTCTAACCCTAGGGCTCCACTGGGTTCCCATTTCAGCCTCAGAGCCTCTGTGCCTCACTGGGATTAACACCCCACCCCCAAGGTCCCTAGGCTTGGCTACCAGCCAGAACACTGCTGTGTGACATAGGCCGCTTGCCTATGTATCAGGCTCACTACCTTCAGGATTATTGCATGATCCAGAGCCTCCTTCAAAGCCCCTCTGGTGTCCAGGCTGACATATGCCTCCTGTTGCCCCTTGGCTTTACTTACCCTCTGTGGGACACCACCAGACTGGGCCCATTCCCTAGGGTAAACCCTTGAGTTTACTTTGATTGCTCAAGTGCCGGGTCACCACAACACTGAGCACACACCTTTGGGCAAATTCTCAGAGCAGACACAGGTGGAATACATCCATTTCTCATCATCAGGCTTCCCTCAGGCCCCAAGCCCTGAGCTCTTCTTCTCCTTGCTGGCACATCCTATTCCCCCTGCTGGGCCACCAGTTGCTGCTCTTCAGGATGGGCTACCAGCACACTTTCCCTTAGCCTGTACCCTCACTTGGGCTCAAGAGGGTTGCCCTACCCATGTCTAGGGGCTGCCATGTAGTCTGTTTCTCATTAGGAGCCCATGGGCACACTAAGGCCTTTTCTGAGCCTATGGCCTTACCTTTCAGGACTTCCTGAACCATCTTGCCCTTCCCTGGGCAGGGGCAGGGCAAGGCCTACCTGGGTGGCTTCACCACTGCTCACCTGAACCAACAGAAAATGGTTTCATGTTCAACTTCCTTTATTCATGGCATTAGCTTCTTTATTCATGGTGTTAGCTTCTGCCATAGCCATATTCTTTTAAAATTTACATTTAGACTTCCAAGCTCTTTATATTTGTATTTTCAATTTGGAGAATCCTATTAATTACAATGACCTAAATCCAAAGGCTCTATGAAAAAAAAAAAAAAAAGACACAGTTTATAACACAGCCAGCTGAGCTTAGCCCCTGGCGGAGTTACCTATGGATCAAGATAAATCTATTCTTGTCCAATACTAACCCATTTCATGGATCAGTTCAACAGTTTCTTGGCCAAAAAAGATCTTATCGAATATATAGGCAGCATGGTCATTAATTATACACAACCAGAATATATAGGCAGCATGGTCATTAATTATACACAACCAGAGATATTATATTATGTTTAACATCTATTATATTATATTATGCTTTCCATCTCTCGCTTCCTCTCACTAGCCTCCTCCTTCAACCTCCACCTTTGGACCAACTCCCCCACCCATGCTAACGGCCATTCTCTTGACCTCCTCTTCTCTAGGAACTGTTCTGTCTCTGATCTCTCCTTCAATCCTCATCCCATCTATGACCACTTCCTTGCCTCTTTCAATGTCTCCCACTGTCCCCCTTCCTCTTCCCCTTCTCCATGCCCCTTCCGTGACCTGCAAGCCGTTAACCCCCTAGACTTTGCCTCCTCTCTCTCCCCCCTTCTCCCTTCAGTCTTCTCCTCCTCCTCCCCTGACTCTGCCATTTCTAGTTTCAGTGCTTCTCTCTCCACACCCTTGACTCCCTTGCCCTGCCCGCTCCCAGAACCCCCATCCTTGGCTCACCCCCAGTATCCGCCACCTCCGCTCCTGCACCCGTGCTGCTGAATGCCTTTGTCCCAAATCCCACTCTCATGCTGACTTCCTTTACTTCAAATTCTGTCTCTCCTCCCTTACTTCTGCTGTCTCCCTCACTAGACAGAATTACTACGCCTCCCGCATTGAGTCCTGTTCTTGGGACCCTCGCCGCCTGTTCTCCTCCTTATACTCCCTCCTCAAGCCCCCCCTGTCCTCCTCCTCCCTCTTCCCTTTCTGCTCAGGATCTTGCTTCCTTCTTCACTTCCAAGATAGACAAGATCCGCCTCGACATCGCTTCCCACTCCTTTCCTCTTCCTACTCCCTCCCCCTCCCTCCTTCTCTCCTGTCCTCCTTCCCTCCCACCTCCCTTGAGAAAATCTCCTCCCTGTTTTCTTCCCACCCTTCTACTTGCCCCCATGACCCCATCCCTGCCCGCCTCCTGACCTCCATTGTTCCCACTGTTGCCCCTTCCCTCCTGCACATCATCGACCTCTCCCTCTACTGGCTCCTTCCCATCCATCTTCAAGCACGCCACTGTCTCTCCTATCTCAAAAAGTCCACTCTTGACCCCTCTGACCCTTAGCTACCATCCTGTCTAACTTCTTCCTTTTGCTTCCAAGCTTCTTGAACGTGTTGTCTATTCCCGCTGCCTTGATTTCCTCTCCGCCAACTCCTCCCTTGACCCCCTCCAATCTGACTTTCATCCCCTTCACTCTACTGAAACTGCTCTTGCTAAGATCACCAACGATCTTCTTGTGGCTAAATCGAATCACCTCTATTCCATTCTTGTCCTCCTTGACCTCTCTGCTGCCTTCGATACTGTCTGTCTCTTATACACATCTAGATGTGTATAAGAGACAGCCTTTGCTCCTTTTACATTGACAAATATGTTCATCAAATATGCTAGGACATAGCCATGGTCCATGGTTGAATAAGTTTTTCTAAATCCTGCCTGTTCTTCAGAAAATAAATTGCAATCTTCTGCCCACTTTTCTAGTCTTATTAATATTTTGTTTGCATATATCTTTGCAATTATATTTATAAGGCTAATTGGTCTGTAATTAGCAGGTATATTTCTGTTCCCCTTTTTAAAAATAGGGACTGTTATGCTAGTATTCCATTCAGTAGGGATTACTCCATATAGACTGACATGATCAAATAGTTTGGTTACTACCGGTACCCACCATGATATATGTTCCTTCAATAGTTCCCCAATAATACCATCTTCTCCCAGAGCTTTATTAAATAGAGTCTGTACTATTAAATCTCTCACTTCCGTACTAGAAATTGGTTGCCAAGGAGGGATTGCTAACAGTTCAAGCTCTTTAAATACTACAGAGTTAGTAAATGTTTTATTAAATATAGCTAGAAAGTGAGTTTGCCAGGTCGAACCCAGAATCCCGGAGTCCAAGGGAGAGTAATTATTAAGGCTTCCACTATTAACGAAACACCAGAACCTCTTACTGTCCTTTTGGTACAACACTTCTTGGAGGGAAGTCCATAAAAATGTTTGATAAGATAATTTCTTCTTTTTAATTAATGCTTTATATTTCTCCTTCTCCTTCTTCTTCTTAATTCTTAATTAGTATAATTAATTATTATAAGCTTTTATATAGCACCAGTGATGTACCTGGCACTTTACAGAGAACAAAATAAACACGTTCCCTTTCCAAGAGCTTACAATCTAAAGACGGGGGGAAGGGAGGGGGGCGGGGGAAGGGGGGGGAACAGAGGGAGAGACAAGGGATGCAACATTCCTAAGTATGCGAGAACTCAGGTACATGTTCTTGGCTTCGTTACAGTAAAAATAGGAGTTTGCAGATAACAGATAGGGGATAATCCTGGGTGGGGATCATTAGCAGGAGTTAGGAAGGGCGGAGCAGAAGAAGTGGGTTTTGAGGAGGGACTTGAAGGTGTTGAGGTTGGGGGCAAGGTGGACAAGGGCAGGGAGGGAGTTCCAGGTGTGCGGGGCAGCGACAGAGAAGGGACGAAGGCGGTTGGGGGAGCAGGGGAGGCATGGGAGGGTGAGGGGATGGAAAAGAAGCAGAGTGCTCAAACGGGTTCAGAGAGAGATCAGGGCAGAGAGGTAGGGGTGAGCAAGGTTGTGAAGGGCTTTGTAGGTGAAGATGAGGAGCTTGTGCCGACTATGCTCATGAAGGGGGAGCCAGTGGAGGCAGGAGAGGAGAGGCTGCACATGGTCAAAGCAACGGGCTAGGTGGATGACCCGGGCAGCAGAGTTTTGAACAGAGATGAGTGAGGAAAGGTGAGAGCAGGGAAGGCCAGCGAGGAGGAGGTTACAATAGTAAAGGCGTGAGATGACTAGGGCATGGATGAGAGTTTCGGCAGAGGAGACAGACAGGAAAGGGCAGATCTTAGCAATGTTGTGGAGAGAGAAGTGGCAGGATTTGGCCACGGAGTCAATGTAGGGTTTGAAGGTGAGGTGCGAGTCGAAGATGAAGCCCAAGCTATGGGCTTGGGGGACAGGGAGGATGGAGACCCCGTCAATGTTAATTGACAGGGAAGAGGAAGGATTGGGAGGGAAGATAAGGAATTCAGTTTTCGCCATGTTCAATCTGAGTTGGCGTTGAGACATCCAGGCGGAGATATCGGAGAGACGGTGAGACAAACTTGAACAGAGGGGGGGAGGGAAGGAGTGGAGAGAGAGAGCTGAGTGTTATCAGTGTATAGGTGGTATTGGAAACCATGGGAGGCAATGAGTTTGCCTAAGGATTGGGTGCTTTGCTGCTTTGTTCAAATAAGTTTTTAGTTGTTGGCATTTGGTATCAAACCACAATGGTTGGGGAGTCTTCTTTTTATTGTGGGAAGAGGTTTCAGCCAATATCATCCCCTTTATTTTAATCATTAATTGAGAATATCTCTTAGCCAAGTCCTCATCAGAATTAATCACTGTCCAGTGATTCAGGAGTTTCAAAGAAAATTCTGCTCTTATTTGCCAATTTTGTCCCCCATCTAATTGTTCTGTTGTTCCAAAATTCTATATGGACTAACTCAGGGTCTTTTTCATGTCTACCCAGAGTAACAACAGAAAATGGGTTGAGCTGGATCCAAGGAACAAGGAGTCATGTGACCAGAGGGAATGCATACAGTTCTCCTTCAGACTGGGCTGGCTCTCCTTCTTTAACTCCAGCTCTGTCATGTGACCAGCCCCTTCTGGTCACATGACTCCTGGCTCCCTGGGCTCCAGTTTAATCTCTTTTCTGCTGGTCCAAGTGAGCAGTAGTGAAGCCCTGAAAGTGAACAGTGGTGAGCTTACTCCTGAAGCAATTTAGGCTGCTGTCCCATGAGCTGCTTTGGTGCCATGGGAGCATGCGCTATTCAAATCTAGTGCAGCTCCCGTCTCATGGGAAAGGAGGAAATGTGGGTCTCCCACCGGAAAGATGGAACCTGTGTGGTCTTACGGTCTGATATGAATGGGTCCAGCCCTGCCATTCAAGTCAGGAAAAAAATCAAATTCTTAAAAATCAGTCTAGAGTGATGAGTAGCAGTAAACAAAAGAGATAATTCCATTAGTAATCCATAGAATGAGTGGTATAGTGAGAATTTATTTATTTTATTTTATTTAATAAATTTATATCCCGCCCCTCCTGCCATGCAGCCCGGGGCGGCTTACAACAATAAAATACAATAAAAACAATTTAAAACACTCAATACAATATAAAAGTATTTAAAACAGGGCTAGCAATATATAAATAATAAGTTAGGTGGGGAAGATAAGTGTATCCTTTCCACAAAAACCTCAGTTAACAAATATGGACAACATTTCAAATGAAATCTGAGAAAGATTCCAAAGTTCTCGTATTGAGGATGTTTATTTGCACATTCCAAGAATTAATAAGCACAGAAACTTTTATTCCCAGGCAGAAATGTGAATTAGTTCCCCAAGGGTTATGGTCTTAAACTAGGGATATAAAGTTTAGTGCAACTGAACTTACAACTAACTAAAATAAAATAAAATGGGAAAGAACAACAATGGAAAAACACCTTGTTCCACCAGAGAAAAAGCCATTTGAAACTCAGCAAACTGCATCTGCTGTTTGCTATGGACGACTGTGCAAGAATCCTGTTCCAAACAGATTAAAACAGCAGGGCAACAGTTGTGCTGATAGCACCAATACCTCAATCTGTATTACTTTACCCCAGGCAGAGAGGACGGAAAGCCTTTGCCATTTCCTCTGAGCTGTAAAGTAACACTACCAAATTTTTGAACCACTTGTTTTATATCAGAAAGCAGCATGGATATTCAGATGATCATGGTGAAAGAAACTAGATGACAGAGTAGGCGTCAGGTCTCAAGTGTGCATATAGTCCCTGGATTACAAAAACAGTTTTCCTCCTAATTTGTTTTACGGTTTCTTCTTCTTTAGTGGGTAAAAACAGATGTGCTAGTGGCCTTCTTAGGCCCACTATGGCCCAGGAGTCACCACTGTGGCACCACCAGAAGTCGACCTGCTTCTGCCCTGGGGCAGGCAGGTGGCTGGCCTGGGCTGTATCTTTGGAAAATCTCCCAGGTCACATAGTTAAACATGAGTTAAAGAGTTAAAGAGACAGGTCTGAATTCCCCCAGATCTGTCATTAACAAAGAGGGATCATTTTGCTTCTGTTCATATCAACAATCCCCCAGCCCCTTTGAACCAACAGAGCAGAGCAAGAAAGAATATGTAGTCTCCAGACAAATATCTTTGTAGTCAGGTAAGGCTTTCAAGGAATCAGGGACAAGTTTCTAAAAGTGCACTTCTCAGAGAATAGTGCGAGAATGGCAAGAGGGCAGGTTATACTGTTGGAACTGTCCTGNCCTGCCCAAGAGCTTACAATCTAAAGACGGGGGGAAGGGAGGGGGGCGGGGGAAGGGGGGGGAACAGAGGGAGAGACAAGGGATGCAACATTCCTAAGTATGCGAGAACTCAGGTACATGTTCTTGGCTTCGTTACAGTAAAAATAGGAGTTTGCAGATAACAGATAGGGGATAATCCTGGGTGGGGATCATTAGCAGGAGTTAGGAAGGGCGGAGCAGAAGAAGTGGGTTTTGAGGAGGGACTTGAAGGTGTTGAGGTTGGGGGCAAGGTGGACAAGGGCAGGGAGGGAGTTCCAGGTGTGCGGGGCAGCGACAGAGAAGGGACGAAGGCGGTTGGGGGAGCAGGGGAGGCATGGGAGGGTGAGGGGATGGAAAAGAAGCAGAGTGCTCAAACGGGTTCAGAGAGAGATCAGGGCAGAGAGGTAGGGGTGAGCAAGGTTGTGAAGGGCTTTGTAGGTGAAGATGAGGAGCTTGTGCCGACTATGCTCATGAAGGGGGAGCCAGTGGAGGCAGGAGAGGAGAGGCTGCACATGGTCAAAGCAACGGGCTAGGTGGATGACCCGGGCAGCAGAGTTTTGAACAGAGATGAGTGAGGAAAGGTGAGAGCAGGGAAGGCCAGCGAGGAGGAGGTTACAATAGTAAAGGCGTGAGATGACTAGGGCATGGATGAGAGTTTCGGCAGAGGAGACAGACAGGAAAGGGCAGATCTTAGCAATGTTGTGGAGAGAGAAGTGGCAGGATTTGGCCACGGAGTCAATGTAGGGTTTGAAGGTGAGGTGCGAGTCGAAGATGAAGCCCAAGCTATGGGCTTGGGGGACAGGGAGGATGGAGACCCCGTCAATGTTAATTGACAGGGAAGAGGAAGGATTGGGAGGGAAGATAAGGAATTCAGTTTTCGCCATGTTCAATCTGAGTTGGCGTTGAGACATCCAGGCGGAGATATCGGAGAGACGGTGAGACAAACTTGAACAGAGGGGGGGAGGGAAGGAGTGGAGAGAGAGAGCTGAGTGTTATCAGTGTATAGGTGGTATTGGAAACCATGGGAGGCAATGAGTTTGCCTAAGGATTGGGTGCTTTGCTGCTTTGTTCAAATAAGTTTTTAGTTGTTGGCATTTGGTATCAAACCACAATGGTTGGGGAGTCTTCTTTTTATTGTGGGAAGAGGTTTCAGCCAATATCATCCCCTTTATTTTAATCATTAATTGAGAATATCTCTTAGCCAAGTCCTCATCAGAATTAATCACTGTCCAGTGATTCAGGAGTTTCAAAGAAAATTCTGCTCTTATTTGCCAATTTTGTCCCCCATCTAATTGTTCTGTTGTTCCAAAATTCTATATGGACTAACTCAGGGTCTTTTTCATGTCTACCCAGAGTAACAACAGAAAATGGGTTGAGCTGGATCCAAGGAACAAGGAGTCATGTGACCAGAGGGAATGCATACAGTTCTCCTTCAGACTGGGCTGGCTCTCCTTCTTTAACTCCAGCTCTGTCATGTGACCAGCCCCTTCTGGTCACATGACTCCTGGCTCCCTGGGCTCCAGTTTAATCTCTTTTCTGCTGGTCCAAGTGAGCAGTAGTGAAGCCCTGAAAGTGAACAGTGGTGAGCTTACTCCTGAAGCAATTTAGGCTGCTGTCCCATGAGCTGCTTTGGTGCCATGGGAGCATGCGCTATTCAAATCTAGTGCAGCTCCCGTCTCATGGGAAAGGAGGAAATGTGGGTCTCCCACCGGAAAGATGGAACCTGTGTGGTCTTACGGTCTGATATGAATGGGTCCAGCCCTGCCATTCAAGTCAGGAAAAAAATCAAATTCTTAAAAATCAGTCTAGAGTGATGAGTAGCAGTAAACAAAAGAGATAATTCCATTAGTAATCCATAGAATGAGTGGTATAGTGAGAATTTATTTATTTTATTTTATTTAATAAATTTATATCCCGCCCCTCCTGCCATGCAGCCCGGGGCGGCTTACAACAATAAAATACAATAAAAACAATTTAAAACACTCAATACAATATAAAAGTATTTAAAACAGGGCTAGCAATATATAAATAATAAGTTAGGTGGGGAAGATAAGTGTATCCTTTCCACAAAAACCTCAGTTAACAAATATGGACAACATTTCAAATGAAATCTGAGAAAGATTCCAAAGTTCTCGTATTGAGGATGTTTATTTGCACATTCCAAGAATTAATAAGCACAGAAACTTTTATTCCCAGGCAGAAATGTGAATTAGTTCCCCAAGGGTTATGGTCTTAAACTAGGGATATAAAGTTTAGTGCAACTGAACTTACAACTAACTAAAATAAAATAAAATGGGAAAGAACAACAATGGAAAAACACCTTGTTCCACCAGAGAAAAAGCCATTTGAAACTCAGCAAACTGCATCTGCTGTTTGCTATGGACGACTGTGCAAGAATCCTGTTCCAAACAGATTAAAACAGCAGGGCAACAGTTGTGCTGATAGCACCAATACCTCAATCTGTATTACTTTACCCCAGGCAGAGAGGACGGAAAGCCTTTGCCATTTCCTCTGAGCTGTAAAGTAACACTACCAAATTTTTGAACCACTTGTTTTATATCAGAAAGCAGCATGGATATTCAGATGATCATGGTGAAAGAAACTAGATGACAGAGTAGGCGTCAGGTCTCAAGTGTGCATATAGTCCCTGGATTACAAAAACAGTTTTCCTCCTAATTTGTTTTACGGTTTCTTCTTCTTTAGTGGGTAAAAACAGATGTGCTAGTGGCCTTCTTAGGCCCACTATGGCCCAGGAGTCACCACTGTGGCACCACCAGAAGTCGACCTGCTTCTGCCCTGGGGCAGGCAGGTGGCTGGCCTGGGCTGTATCTTTGGAAAATCTCCCAGGTCACATAGTTAAACATGAGTTAAAGAGTTAAAGAGACAGGTCTGAATTCCCCCAGATCTGTCATTAACAAAGAGGGATCATTTTGCTTCTGTTCATATCAACAATCCCCCAGCCCCTTTGAACCAACAGAGCAGAGCAAGAAAGAATATGTAGTCTCCAGACAAATATCTTTGTAGTCAGGTAAGGCTTTCAAGGAATCAGGGACAAGTTTCTAAAAGTGCACTTCTCAGAGAATAGTGCGAGAATGGCAAGAGGGCAGGTTATACTGTTGGAACTGTCCTGGGGTATATAGTCTAGTAAAGAAGTGGGCAAACTGTGGCTCTAGCACCACACACGGCTCTTTGGCTGCATTGTGGGAAATAGATGCAGCTCTCAAGATTAGGAAACTTTGCCGAGTCACCCCCCTGGTCTAGAATCTACATTCACTGAGGAGGTACTGAACTGGTTTCCGAAAAAGGGAATGAAATAAATGCCTGGGATGTGAAACATTCTTGTGTTTTGTTGTTTTGGTTGGTTGGTGGTGGATTTTATTTTCATTTTTTCCCTTGGCTTTGTCCCACTGTTTTAAGAACCCTATGGATGCAATTTTGGTTTGCCCAAATTCCCAATCTTGAGTCTGTCTTGTACCATTTTGAGAGTAAACCCATGATAGTGTTAATAGTATAACATATACATGAGTATCATCTTGATTGGATTGACAAATACATTCCTAATGCAACACCACGCAAGTTTATAGTGAGGAACCATTGGATACAGAGGTGTAGCTATAATAGGTGCAGGGGCATAGCTATAGCAGGTGCAGCTGCCCCGGCCAACCTACAAGTCTGGGCCCCCCAAAAAGCACGTGGAATTCATGTGCATCTTTGGTGGTGGTGGAGACAGGACAAGGAGGCCCCCATTCCATCTTCTGCACCAGGGCCCATTCTAATCTAGCTACGCCCCTGATTGGATGCTGAGTATCCCCTGTAATTTGAATGTAAATACAATGCATTGGACCTTCTCAAGAAGCCTTCTTTAGTTTAAAAAATGCTCTGAATTCTTGTAACCCCCTCCTGGCTCTTTTCAAAGACAAAGGCAATCTTTTCCATTTTTCTTTTTTCTTGAAGGCTGTTGAATTTGCCAGAAGGCAAGTTAGCATTTGTCCACCTTGAAGTATTGTTATGTTATCACACAAACAAACGAGCACAGGTTGTGCCTGAGTTCTGAAGGACTGCTCTTAAGGGATATATTGTCACAAACCAATAATAAAGCTGAAAGATGGAACAAACATCAGTGCCAAATGCATTTCTCTCTGCAGCATCAGCATATATAGAATCAAATCACAATGTGCGCTAACGATGCAGTGATGGGACTGGGCCATTGCTAGAATCTGTATTTTGTGTGGTCACACTTAGCATGTTAACTAATGATAAGAGCTGATGATAAGTGCTCTGTTTCCCGGAGCTTCTGAAGCAGACAGCCATTCTGATCCATGTCCCTCTACTGCCAGCCTTTCCTCCAACCAGGATTATTTGTAAAGGATAAGAAAAAAAAGAATACATCCTGCAGGCACATCAACTGCCAACAAGTGCTTGCTTGAAGGAGTGAGCAAATAGACACCCATGGAATGTGTAGCCAAATGTGCACATAGGCAGTGTTGGCTGCATTTTATTTTTATAATGCAACTTGACTTTATCTGGATATTTTAACCCTCTAAAAATTCCAGCTTCATCTTTTTCTCTCTCTGTTTCTCTATAAAAGAACCTGCCCCAGCATGAAAAAGCCTGCTCACATCACCCGAGAACTGAAGCCAACAACCACCACCCTGTTGAAATAATTTATTCTGACTCCTACAGTGTTCCCTGTAATGTTTGTCCCCCCAACTTTCTCAGTGTGCAGTGTAAGAATGAGACTGTACACGATCCATGTGGTGCAAAACTACACAGGGGTGGGGGGTGGGGGGGAGAGATGGAACAAAAAACTACGGTGGGGAAAAATTAGTTGGGACATTACCTCATATACTCCTCCTGCAACCACGCCTCAAAATATAGCCACCCCAATCAAAAGCCCTGCACACACGAGACCTTACTCCTTACTTAAAACACACTGTACACATCTATAACCCTTCCTCCTGCTAGTACACAACAAAGGGTGAAAACATATGTGATGGCAGAGGGCCGCTGTTATGCCATGAAGTGGAATGTGATACTGCTCACACCCTGGTCATGATCGGGTCTAGCCAAGGAAAAATGTTCATATGGCCGGGCCCAGAGAGGAGGGTGGGAGGCCGCACCAATGTGCAGCCAGCTGGCCCTGCACCTGCACTGTGCTCAACAGCCCGCCTCCCCCCAATGACGGGTGGCCATGGTGGCCAATGACAGCCGCCATGGCTACCCGTCATGGAGACCACTTCAGAAAGGGCTGGGAACAACGTGATAGCCTGCTGTAGTCTGGCAGGCCTTTCCCTGGGCATGGTAGTGGCTAGCCTGGTCTTTGTCTCCAGGGGTCCCAGCCCAGACTGAGGACTCCAGAGGATCTCTGCTGCGGTCCCAGCAACTCAACTGCTCAAAGGCACCAGCAAGCAGGCAGCAAAGTGCCTGGGGGCAGTGGACACATGCTCTGCACATGCACAGAAGGGGGACACTGGCACTTTCCCAGTGTCCGGCCAGGTGAATGGCTACTTCAATTCTGAAAACTCTCCACTGGTGCAAACCTCGTGCTAGTGGCAGAGTACTTGTGAGACACATTCTTTCAAGAGCAAGATGACAGGAAAATAGGCTTTTTTGAGGGACTGTCTTGGAAAATGCGAAGACTATATCTGGACCTGAACTTCCCCATAACTTTGAGAGTGTTTGGATCATATGTTTTACTTGGACCCCATGTTATTGCTTCACTACCTAAAACCCAATGGCTGATCATTTGTAGCAAGATCATTAATTGCCCTGACATTTTCTGGGATAGTAGGGGGATATTGTCCTTCTAAATTCTTCTATGCGATCTTTGGTGACATGACGCATGTTGACATCTATAAGCACATAAAATTAATGTTGACTTTCTTATCTGCATGAATGGCAACAGTGAATTAAACCTCACAGTACTGTGAACATTCACTTTGCTACCAATCTTGACATAAATGTGGATTCTATTAATATAGATGACTAGAATAAATTGTATAAAGGGTAACTTTCAATTCATAATGACATTATTCTTAAGATGCATAATACATATTTATCACGTATTGATAAGCTGCTGCTGGTCTACACTAATGCAATTCATGTGCAGCGACCATACATTTTTAGGTGGTCCAGGTAACATAACTTGAAATGAATGAAAAAAGGAGCTGTAATTTCAATATTTACCCTGACATTTTGGGGGCATTTATTAAGTCATCAAAACGTATGAAAACAACCTGCTTATTTATAGAAATATCAAGATTTCAACAAAAGCTTTAGTAGAGAAAAATTAGTGTCGCAAACAATATTAATATGATTGCCAAACTGCATTAACACAGATGATTTTTGTATTAATATTAGAAAATCTTACTGGCTGTATTAAATCTGAAGTATACGCTGGGATTTTTTTATTTTTTTTAACTGGTTTGATTTTCCTGTTCAACAAGTTTCCATCTGCACAACTAGGTAAAACAGAGCTTGGAAAAACTGCTTAAATTTAATTTAAGTGGTGCTGAATATTGCTATATTTTATGGGTCATTGAATACATTCAGCGAGTGAGCTTCTGTTCTGTTTTTTCCTGCAGCTGTCTTTGAATGTAATGTTAGATATTCAGCCTGAAATAGTCTTGGAATCTTTGAAGCTTTGCTTAAAAAAAAAAAAAAAAAAAGGAAGAAGAGACAATTTAATTTCGTTTTAGGTACTGTAGCTTAAAGCTTTCACAGCTACATTAAAAATATTAGGGCAGGTTGCTGAGAACTCATGGATTTTACAATCAAATTACTCCTCGCAAGAGGCATTCGAGTTAGCATCTGTGCAGCGCAATACATAAAGTGCTGTACACAAAAGCATACAAACTCTATTCTGAGGATCACATATATTCTACATATTATTGTCTTTAATTCAGGAAAGCAAGAGCATAAGATTATGTTTCAGTCATACTAAAGTGAATGAGACTTTAACATGCCCTTAAATGAGAGACATTACAGAAGTGTTGGTGGAGCGCCACCATCACAACCCAGCCCAGGTCAGGAACCCACCACCCACACGGTCCTGTCTGGATTGGGCGGCACAACAAACATGCTGGCAGGAAGACCCCGGGGAGGGGAGAAAGCTGCATGAACGTGCAGCTGCTCACCCCAGTGCTGTGCCCAGCGCCCTGCCACCTGCCATGACAGGCAGCCAGGGTGACCAATGATGATTGTGGTGGAACCAACCCGGGCTGGGTCACAGTGGGTCATAACAAATATTACAGCCCACTGTGGCCCGCTTTGGCCTGATTGGGTGGACGGTAGCCCAGACGGTGACCCCGGAGGTCTCTGGGATTTGCAGCCCGGGATCACTGCTGACACGCTCGGGAGCAAGGCCACTGGGAGGGTGCAGAGCTGCATGAACATGCGGCTACCCAGCCCTGTCTCCGTGTTGTGCCCAGTGCCCCGCCCCATGCCATAACCGGTAGCCATGGTGGCCAATGATGGCTGCCATGATGGATGGCCATGGTGGACCCGATCCGAACCTGGTCACGGTGGGCAATAACAAATGTTATAGCTTGCTGTGACCTGCTTTGCCCCAGTCGGGCAGATGGTAGCCTGGAATGTGACCCTGGTGGTCTCCGGAAACACAGTCCGGGCTTGCTGCTGAGATGCCCAGGAGCAATCCCAGGTAAACATCTGGTGACTCAGAAACAAATGTGCTGGTCGCTCGCAGACCAAAGCGGGCCTCTGTCATGTTTGTTAACACCCATAGTAGTGGGTAGACAATCACTGCTATACAATACTGCCCCAAGTTTTGTCTTTTGGCACCTCAATGTCACTATTTTAGGGAACTAGCTCAGCTCCTGATTACCTCAGCTTGACTCCAACCTCAGTACTGGAGGGACGTTTCCTGTACAAACTGTCACAGATTCTTCTTCTCTCACAGTCTGCAGCAGACTGCCTTGGGTGGTTTTCAGATCAGCTAATGTTATAGCCCCAGAAATGGACAGTGTCCAAGAGTGGTGACATGTTCGGGTGTTTTCAGATGTTACGAGATCACGGTGAACCACACTGAACCACGCTCAACCCCCCCGCGGGGCCAAAGGGCCCGGAACGTCTGAACGGCGTGCGCCAGATGTTCATCACGCTCAATACCCACATGGGGTCAGTTTGAACCACGCTTCCCGGGCTAGCCGGGGGAAGGTCTCGGGAAGCGTGGTCAAACCAACCCCCACAGGGAACCAAGCAAAAGTAACGTCTGGACGCCAATCCCCCAGCGGAACCAA
>QEPC01000879.1:2620756-2633844 GCA_003113815.1 Sphenodon punctatus
GTTCTGCAGGGTTCTGTGTTGTCCCCTCTCCTGTTCACCGTGTATATGCAGCCACTCGGTGAGGTGATCAGAGGGTTCGGGGTGAGGTGTCATCAGTATGCAGATGACACCCAACTGCATCTCTCATTTTCGACTAACCCAGGCCTGGCTGTCTCGGTGCTTACCCAGTGTTCGGCAGCTGTGGGGGATTGGATGAGGGCTAACCAACTGCGATTGAATTCTGACAAGACGGAGGTGATGGTAGTGGGGAAGTCGGTGGAAGTGACAGCTCCCATGGTTGATGGGATCTGTCCTCTGTTGACTTCCCAGGTATATAACCTGGGGGTGCTCCTCGATGCGCAGCTCCACCTGGATCTCCAGGTGAAGACTGTGGCGAGGAGTGCCTTCCCCCAGTTACATCTGGTGTGGCGGCTTTGGTCGTTGGTTTCGGTTCCTGACCTGGTGATGATCATCCATGCTTTTATCACCTCTCGACTAGACTACTGTAACGTGCTCTACGTGGGACTACCTATGGTGACAGCTCGGAAGCTGCAGCTGGTGCAGAATGCGGCGGCCCGACTCTTAGTGGGACTGGGCTGCCAGGAGCACATTACACCAGTGCTCCGATCTCTGCATTGGTTGCCAATAGTCTTCCGGGCTCGATTCAAAGTGTTGGTTTTGACCTATAAAGCCTTACACGGTCTGGGCCCTGTCTACTTGTGAGATCACCTCACTTCCCGGGTCCTAGACCGGCCCCTGCAGTCGTCCGGGGGCGCCACGTTGGAGGTCCCCTAGGTTCCCCCCCCCCCCGCAGAATAGCACGTTTTTGGTGGCCACGCGCACCTTTGGAACTCTCTCCCGGTGGGGGCCCGTCTGGCCTCGGACCTCCCAGCCTTTTGAAGGAGTTGTAAGACCTGCCTGGTCCATCAGGCATGTGGCAAGGGAGAGGGGTGAGGGGTTGGCAGGGGGTGGGGGTGGTGAGGGAGGGGGTTGGTTTTTATTGTTTCTTTTTATTGATGTTTTATTATTTTGTATGCTATTGTATTGTGTATTTTTGATGCTGTTAGCCACCCTGGGTTGCATCTGGCAAGAGGGGCAGGGTATAATTTTTAAAATAATTAAATAAATAAGCACCCCCGCCCCAAACCTCTATGTGGCCCTCAGAGCTCGTACTAATATTCAAGGTGGCCCCCAAGACGGAAAAGGTTCCCCACCCCTGTCCTAGATGGTAACATATCTTCACACCTAAACATTTCCCTCTTTTAAAAAAAATCACACACAAAAGGCTCTGTAGCAGGGGGGTCCCCCGGGGCCACATGGGGCACTGGGGTCACACTCTGGGGAATTAGCTCACCCCCTGCTGTGCCGTTTCAGCCTTGAGCCTCGGCTGAACCCCCTCCTTCCAGACAGGGGGTACCCTTTCAGGACACACCACACAGTCCAGAGGGTCTTAGTCCACAGTCCTTTATTGGACACAACCCGTGTCCCCTGTACCTGGGCCTGCCGGCTCAGTTGCCTCTACCCTGCAGGCCCAGGTCCATCTCTGCAGACTCAGGAGCAACACAACCTCAACCCCCCAAAAGTCCATTCAGCCAGGCCTTAAACTCCCAGGCTCTGGCCAAGCCTTCCCCAGGCAAGAGGCTCGCTCCTAGGCACAGCCTCTCCCACTTACCTGGGTCCCACTGGTTCTCCAGGCTTCAGCACCTTGGAGAGCATAGAGCAGGAAGGCTTTCTCAGGGAGATGTTGCTCCTTCGGCTCTCTGGAAGAGACTCTCCTCGCGCTGCCTTGCTCTCTTCTTATACACAGCAGAGTGGACGTGGCCAGGCTTCTACTCTTCAGTCTTAAAAGGCCAGTAACCTGTCCACTCTGTCACAGGGGTTTCTCAGACTGTGCTCCCCACAGGCCGATCCCCAGCTCTGGGGCTGGCTCTGCCACACCCCTGTGGGCACTCAGCCCTCTGTCTGACTCACTGTCATGGGTTGGAGCTCCGCATCCCCACTTTACCGGGTTTGAGTGACTCAGTTTCCCTCCCGTACAGCCCACTTGAACCAGTTTTCTCTCTCTGGCTGATTCAAGCCTGTCGCAGGGACAACCCCTTTGTCGCGCAAGGGCCCGATCCTTCCCGTTTACAGACTCTGTAATCTCTGGGTTCGCAAGAGCTTGAGAACTCTTGTTGCTCACTTGTGTTCCAATGTTAGACACAGACACTTCTTCATAAAGATAAGAAGTAAGTTTATTGATTACATAAGCAAGATAGTTGATACAGAGTGGTTACTAGAAATCAAAGGTAAATATAACGCATTCCTGATCTATACTGGTTGAGTTCCTAAATAAGCATCTTACCCTACAAAGGTCCATAAGTTCCTCTCAGTCCTTGATGTAAGCGACTGGGCCTTCTCCTTAGAGTTGCTAGAGAGCAAATCCTGTCTCTCAGTTCATGATTTCCAGCCTTGCTGGCTGCAAGATGATGAGTGAATTCCTGATAGTCCCTGCCCCCTCTGGGGTACAACTCCTTATATCCCCAGGAGGAAACACCTCATATCTTCTTGACACTTCTAGAATTCCTTTTGTTCCCTTTATCAGCTTTTCTGTGTCTCTTGGACGTAGACAATGGCTATCTGCATTAGCATATAAATGTCTCTGGCCATCCATCTGTCTGGGGTGAATCAACAAACTGTCTTTCCATTTCCTGGAACTTGGTCACGTGTCACAGTCCTGATTTGGATTTTACAGTTCTCAATTGTAACATTACATACATGTGGAACCTTTTGCTTTACATATTTACCAGACTTGTAGTCTACATGTAGGCCCGTGTTACACGTGTGTGACCCTATGTTCCTCTGTGACACTCACTCAGCCCCCTTCTTAAAGGGGCAACAGCCCCACAGGACTGCTCCCTGCTACAGGCTCCCTCTGTCTCTTTGCCCTAATTTAAATAATGACTTTAGGTTCTGGCAGGAAGAGAAGTTCAGAGCATTCAGGTATGCATCTTTTAATTAGAAGACCACAGAGCCTGATTGTTTATACAATATCAGAACACCTATTATGACACAAAGTGATATACATTTTTTTAAAAAGTGTTGATTAAACAAGTGGCCACTATTAGAATGGGTAGTTTAATTATACAAATTTTAGTTTAATCTGGAGAGGAGCTCTCTGCAACCCTGAGGGCAGCATTTATAAACGTTTCCACATGTTGATGCAGCTTTAGAGGCTGAGCAGTTTTGCACTAGGAAATTAGCGTCTAAACAGAGTCTTGGCTAAGTGTTTATCTTGGATAATGACACACTATTAATTTTAAAACCAGAATGCGGAGTTTAACAAAACATCTGGATAGCAAAAGTCTTTTTTGTTACCTCTGGGTACTGCAAAACATCATGCTGATATTCTACAATATTGATTGATTGATTGATTGATTGATTGATTGATGTTTTTACCCCGCCCCTCTTGCCTAGATGACTCGGAGCAGCTTACAATTTAAAAAAACAACATAAAAACAACTACAACAACAGTTACACTTTTATAAAATATATAAAGCCCCAGATAATGCATAAAAGAAAAAACATCTCCACCCCCAAGCCCATCTAACCCTTCCCCCGCCAAACGCCTGGCGAAAGAGTCAGGTCTTACAGTTCCGCCACAAGGCGAGAAGGTTAGGGCTGAGGTGAACCTCCACGGGGAGGCAATTCCAGAGCAATGGCACAGCTGCCGAGAACACCCTCCTGTCTGTTTGAACCCATTGATAACGCAGGACATCCAGGAGGGCGCCCCCAGATGACTGCAGGGACTGCTCAGGCGCCCAGGGGGTGAGGAGATCACTCAAATAAGCAGGGCATTAACAAATGATACATTGCTCACTTTTGCCATTTATTATTTATTACTGTTGTTGTTATTATTATTATTATTATTATTATTATTAGCCCCAGCAGTGTACCTGGTGCTGTACAATCAGTTGTTGTAGACAGGTCCCTGCCCCCAAGGGACTTACAGTCTAAGAGACAAGGGAGAGGGAGCCAAAGGAAGAGGCAAACATTGGAAGAGACAGGATTAATCTGCTTGTTTTTCGTGGGGCCGTTAGATGTTCACCACACCACGTGGTGTCATCTGGGGAAATGTGGAGTCTGCCATGCAGGCAAATCCAGGACAACATGCTGCCCTTGGTCTCCCCCAGTATGTTAGGGGAGGCCGAGGGTGCCCACTCAGCTGAACCATGCCCCCCCATCTGTTGGAGTACATGCACATATTCAGCACCATGGCGTTGCAGGTGCCCAGCCAAGAGCATCGCTAGACCACAACTCTAATGGTGGAGATGGGGGAGAGGGGACATATGGGCAGACCACGGCATGGAGAATGTCTGCCTGTCTAATTTGGTGGCAGCTGGGGGGCGGGGCACAGAGCAACCATGGTAATACCCTTTGTGTTTGGGGGTACGACCCATAAACAAGTGGATTAATCCAAGTTCTAATGGGCTTCAACTATCAATAAGCTTCTGTAATAAATAGGTAGTTGGGAGGAAAGAAATACACCACCTGCCCTTCACTGATTTTTATCTTGAAAGAAAACATTAAAGAAACAGCAGGACAAAACATATATTTCAAGTAAAGCTGAAGAGGCTTTCTTTGCTGTTTGATTTTGCACTTGGGGAATTTTTCTTCATCTATCCCTTCAAAGGTAGCCGAGAATTCATTTACAATAGCCTGAGGTTATGGTAACAAAACAAAGACTTGCAACTTAGCATACTGCAGGGGAAAAAAATCATTCAGTTAGACTAACTCACTTGGTTGTTCTTGGAGACTTATGAAGGTTGGGAAGGACACTTAACTTCAGATTTTAAAGGAGCTTGTCTACAAACTGGAGGGAGAAAAAATGGTAGTGGGTGAAGGGAGAGGCTTAGAAATGTGCACTTGGACTAAAAGGTCTCTCTGCTATCAGCTGATGAGCTAACAGTGCTTTAAAGTATGAGAGTGAAAGCTCAGACTGAGAGACTTGTCAGTTACAAGGATAATGAATCTAGTCTGGAAGATAAATTGTTCATTCAAGGTAAGGTGGCTGAATTTTTGATACAATTGGTCGTATGATCACAAGAGCTTTGTCTCTAATGATAACACAGATGTTTCTTTTTGAAAACTAAGTTACCTCACCTTTAGTAAGCAATTTGTCTTCTAGACTTGATACATTATTCCTTTAAGTGACATATTTTCCCCCTGTTCAGCGTGTTCATTCACAAAATTGTGACAGTGAACGAAGGCTGTCAAATGAAGCATTTGGTACATAGAAAAATATTGGTTCTTGAATTTGTAGCCTTTAACCATAATATAATAGAAAATATGGTCAAGCACTTCTCCCCATCTCTATCCCACCTTGTTTGCCTTTCCCCTTTATTTTACGTCTTGTGTATAGACTAGGAGTATGTGAGTTACCGTGAGTTTTTGGTTAACGATTATTGTCCTTTCCTTCATTAGCATCAGGAACTGCTGATTTCATTTCGCAGAAAAATGATTTAGATTAAAACATTCGGATGCACTTTTTAAATAGTGTTTAAATAGTGTTTAAATAGTTATTAATTAGGGACTCTCTTGACAGCATTATCATGAATGCATTTGCTTAATCTGTGTTGAACCAAGTTCAGGAGACAAACTTTGCCACAGCACAGACTATCCCATTATGTGTTCATCTTGTTGCTGCTTAGTTTTTTATGGTAAAATAGGTCATGGACACCTTGAGGGAGAGTTGTTGCATAGGTGCATGGTTAGTCTCTAGATGTGGTTTATACAGGTTGTGCAACAGCCCTCAGTGTCAGGATTCATCATTGTTTTCCTTCCATAAAGACTTTTTTATTCCCCCCTGTTTCTTCAGTAATGGAAGCAGTCTCCTACATCCTTCAAATCCTAGATTTATCAGCCATCATATTTTCAATAATCTCAGCTGCCCAGTTCCCTCACTGGATCTCAGTTTAAAGCATTTACAAATACAAATTATTCACCAATCCAGTGTCTCTTTCCTGCGTTCACTGTCCCACCATTATACCCATTTTCTTTCTTTATTCACAATAAATATTTTAAACAATCAATGTGCATACAGGAAATATGGAAAGTGAACATGCATACATCAACTACTGGGTGGGTATGGTATCAGCTCTAAACATTAACTTCACCTTTGATTTCCCCCAACCACATAAGAAGTGTATTAATTTCAATAGATACTGAAGCAGAGACTAATGGACTTAGACAGGGTAGGGAGCTTTTCCTGTGAACAGCTTTGAAAATTAGTACAAGGTCCACAAGCCACACAGGAGTTGGGAACTGGGGTGCTTACAAGCTGTGATAAGGGTGGAGAAAGGAAGAGGAGAGTCCCTCTAAACCATAATAAAGATTATGCTATGGCTCCATCTTCTATCCTTGAGTGCATGCCTTCACCTTCGCTGACTTACCATGAGCTAATGACGTCAATGGGCCAGATCCAGGGTTTGGAGAAGGGTGAAATAAAATCAACCATGCGGTGGATTTGGCTCTCACGTTGGGGGTTCCCCACCCCATTCTAAGACCTTGTTCCAAGCGGAGGAGAGGGGCAAAAACACCATGCAGTATCTTAAGAATTGTCATGTTGTTTCCTGTGACCATTCAGGCATGAGATTATTATTATTATTATTTATTATTTATTATTTATTATTAATTAATAATCAGTAATTTTAAGCATTTATATAGTGCCAGTGATGTACCTGGTGCTTTACAAAAAACAAGATAGACATGGTCCCTGCTCGAGAGCTTACAATCTAAAGATGTGTGATAGTGATTGTTAGCTACTCTCTGGCAGTTGTCTGGGACATAATGTTTGCTCATCGTATTACTCAGGGTATTTTCAGAAGTGATGCTACCATGCTTAGCCACACTTTACCACACTTAACTCCACCCCGGGGTCACAACCACCGTCACTTCTGTTCGGCAGCTGCCAGATGTTCACCATGCTTTGCTGCGAACCATGGTAGCAGTTACCACCAGTTGTGATCTTAGAAAATCGTGGCGAACAGCCAGTGGTAAGTGCTACCACGGTTCAGGGCAAAGTGTGGTAAGGAGCACCGTCATGTCTGTTCTGGGTACCGGCCTACCCCAGGGCGGGGTGGCAGCCATTACCCCGGACTGGGTCTAAGCATGGTAGCGTCACTTCTGAAAATACCCTCACTGTGTGTTGGGAAGTATTGCAGACAGATGAAAGCATGCCCATTGATCTCTGTCTTCATCTCATAGTAATGTTCCCTAAATGTCAGTTAAATGATTAGAGAAGATTTGTTTCTTTTATTTGTTCAGATTAATTTATTAATTCTTAGTATTAGTATTAGTGTTATTATTTAATTATTTAGCGTCAGCAATGTACCTGGCACTTTACAATTTGTTGAAGATAGATAGGGTCGCTGGCCTGGGAAAGAGAGAGATATTCAGTGGAGTATATATAGCTTGTTTCCACTCCACTGAATTTCAGTTGTTGTTTCTGACCTGCTCCTTGTTAAAAAATATGCTTATATTTAAAGGAAATAGAAAAACAAACCCAACTTTTAAAAGAAACAAAACACCAAAGCCTCTTGCTTTTCTCTCTAACAGTCAGCCAGCCATACCTTCTCTATGTGCCTCCATCCAGTTGCCAAATGTCCTATTTTTAAAGAGATTGAACTCAATTTTAACAAAATAATAATATAAAAAAAAGAAATTAAAGATTCTTCTTTGGAATGGGCACATCGCTCCCCACTTTCCCATCCACTCAATTCCTCCCGAAATCCCGATGGCAAATCCTCCTCTTATATAAATATATTTCATCAGAATAAAGGCAGCTAAAGAGTTGCAGATGGTAAGATTTTTTTTTTTTCTGTTCCAGATTAAATACATTTACAAAACAAGGATTTAAAATCAGAACGGGAAATAGATGAGAAAAGGGGAGAGCTGAAAAAACCCTGGGAACCCAAAAGTTATATTGAAAATAGTTTGAGCCCACATTTTGAGCAAGCACAGTTATAATGGTGTGCATGGTGGAAAACACACTCTGGGAGTTATCAGATTAATGATACACACATACATTCATCCCCTTAGAAAAACAACCCCCACTCTAGCTGAAATAAATAGTTGAAACTGAAGGCACCCTAGAAAGACCCTACCCACCCCTGCCTGAAAATCAATCACAAAGCACAGTGCTAAAGTCTACAAGATAGCAATGCTATACAGTGAATGGCATTTCAAAATCCAAGTAGTTTTGTCCCAATATGAAACCCCTTCACACATTGTCGCAAGAAGGTGCTGGACACATTTAAATTAAAAATGACTCTCACTTGTGGTGCCATCTGTGGGCGTGTTGGGCGTCCTGTGGTCTTTCAGCAGTGAGCTTTTGTTGGGAAATGTTAAAAGAGCTGGAGACAGAGGGGACTCAGTCCAGTTAATTTCTTCTTCCACCATGGTTTCAATCAAGTCCTGGGCCTCTGGAGTGAGACACTCTGGTGCATTGCACAGCTAGGAGTCAGGAAAATAGGGCAAAATAAAGAGGATCTGGCTGGTAAGATTAATGGAAATATGATCAAGGTTTATGACTGGATCTTGTTCCAAGGGACTGGCTGGCACAGTTGGGAGGGTTCTTCTGTAACTTTGTGGACAGTACCCCACTGCTGCTGATCTGGCTCAAATGGGACCTTCCTGTGACTCTTTATTATTATTATTATTATTAACAAACATTTATATAGCGCCAGCAGTGTACATGGCACTTTACAAAGTAATAAAATAGACACGGTCCCTGCCCCTAGGGCTTACAATCTGAGCGACAGGAGCTGGGGGAGAGACATAGGAAGGGGAACAGAGGGAGAGACAAGGGGTCTAACATTCATGAAGATGCGAGGTCTCAAGTGCACGTACTTGGCTTGGTTACGATGAGAATGACAGCAGGCAGGTCCATGTTGCAAGGATAAGGGTAAACCGATCATAGGTATAGGAATAGTGGCTCAGCAGGATAAAGAGTCAGACAGAGCAGAGCGAAAGAGGTGAGTTTTAAGGAGAGATTTGAAGGTATGAAGGGAGGGGGCAAGGCGGATGTGGACAGGGAGGGAGTTCCAGTCATGGGGGGCAGCAAGTGCGAAGGGACGAAGGCGCTTAGGGGAGCAGGGAAGGCGTGGAAGGGTGAGAGAAGGGACAGAGGAGGAGCGAAGTGCACGGGCTGGAGTATGGAGGGCGATAAGTGCAGAGAGGTAGGGGGGAGCGAGGTTGTGAAGAGCTTTATAGGTGAAGACTAGGAGCTTGTGCAGGATTCGTTCAGGAAGGGGAAGCCAGTGAAGCGAAGAGAGGAGGGGCTGCACATGGTCGAAGCGACGGGCGAGGAAGATGACCCTGGCAGCAGAATTTTGGACAGAGATGAGGGGAGAAAGGTGAGACCGGGGAAGGCCAGTGAGAAGGAGGTTACAGTAATCGAGGCGAGAGATGACAAGAGCATGAACAAGAGTTTTGGCAGACGAGACAGAGAGAAAAGGGCGAATCTTAGAAATGTTATGGAGGGAGAAGCGACAGGATTTAGCAACAGAGTCAATGTAGGGTTTAAAAGAAAGGGATGAGTCAAAGATGCAGCCTAGGCTACGGGCTTGGGGGACAGGCAGGATGGTGACTCCATCAATAGTTATGGCATAACTACTGCAAATAACTGGCGTAACAATTTCTCCATCATATGTGAGGAACTAGTCCAGGAGCTTGCAATAGTATATGGTCTGGTAACCCCATCCTGAGCAACAGTTGTTGTCCTTGATCTCCATGTAGCCTCATCATAGGTCTTTCTGATTGGCCAAGCATTTGGGGAAGCATTCTGCGGAACTAGAAGGTCACAATGAAATGATCAGAACTGGGATGGGTTATTGGTGCCTACATAATGTCCCATAGTTCTTCACATCTTATTTAAATATCCAAACATAATTGGAGGCATATCAGAATCCACCTTCGTCCAAGGCTTATACAAAATCTAGATCATGGGTGGCAAGAATCAGATCGTGATAGGGATAGGGATTGTGTGTGTGTGTGTGTGTTTATGTATCTATAGATATTTTTAATATGTTTTACCTGCTCTGAGCCTTATGGGTGGGCCATAAACTTAAATAAATAAATTTGAATTATTTTAAATAAATTGCAGTCAAATTTCCACTGCACAGTCATCCTAGGTACTATAGAGACATGGACATTTGTGATGGGCTGTCCAAGAGGCACTTTGTTTATTGATTTATTTATTTATTTTAAAAGATCAACCTGCAGAGGAAGAGGATTGGGGCTGAAAGACCAAGGAAAAGTGTGGGTTCATAAGTTGCAAATGAGCATAATATGTGAGACTGTACAATGTCTTTACTGCTTACATAGTGCACAAGTTAAGGTGGGAGCCTTAACTTACAATTTTCATGCTTATTGAAGCATAGTTGAATTTGTAAGAGTCTTAACCTCCTCTCTGAAACTGTAGGGTTTTTTATCCTATACTATATATCTGTCCTGCATTTGCTTAGCCTATAGTTCGGACTTGTTATATTTAATTTCATTTCATTTTTAATTTGTATCCCGCACTGTCCCACTAACGTGGCTCGAGGCAGCTCTGAGGAAGAGCCCTGTGTGACCCAAACATTTGCATACTGTCAACAACAGACGTTGGTTCAATAAAAAATATCATCTGAACTATTTTGGGTGCTTTCATACACGACAGCTCCCGCTCCCACCACAGCCTTCTCCAGATGGTGGTGAGAGCTGTCACTCTGAGCCTGAACAAAGGTTACAGCAGCCGGGCCAGAGATGATGTGTGGAGATTTATTTATTTATTTATTTAATAGATTTATTTAATAGATGCACAAACGTGCATATTTGTGGCCCTCCCCCTGCTGACAGGCAGCTATGGCAGTAATGGTGGCTGCCATGGTGCCCAGCACTGCGGGAACCCTGACCGAGTTAATTAAAGTGGCCGTTTATCTGTAAGGGCACACTTTACATCTGGCCGGGCAACCGTGCCCTGGGCAGTGTTGGCGCTTAGCCTAGGCTATGACGTGCGGATGTTCCTGAGTCACAGCCTGGGCTATGCACTAACACCACCCAGGGAACGGCCAAGGCTAACATCTGGCAGCACATTCAAGTGTGATGGTAGCCCGTGATTCCGCGTGGGTCAAAGTGTGGAAATGCAGGCTATCATTACGTCTGAAAACACCCTTTGTCTCCATTTCTTATTAGTTCCAACACAGCAACCATGCTCTCGTTCTAGACTATTCCACTTTTGACTTCCTTATGGTACCTAATTAACTCCTGATAGGAATTTCTCAGCTAAAAATTGGAAAAAGAGATCGTTATTTCCCCCATTATATTTTGTTTTAATTTTTTTTTTTAAAAAAAGTGGGGGAGTTAGGATGGTAGTGGAGAAGTAGAGATTGTCAGCGCACCCTCCAAATAAAGACGAGGACACACTCAATGGGATTAAACGGCCACACTCTTTATTGAATATTAGCAAACAGGAAGGGGGAGATGGGGGCACCTCTCCTGCCTCCCCCCCTTCCTGAACTGGGGTCCTTATTTCTACTAACTAATTAAAAATCCCTTTTGAGGAGGTCCCCTCTCAGTCCCCGGACTCTGTACGTACCTCTTACCCATTTCTCAATTATCTCAAGAGGGTAACCTCCTGTTCCTTCTTTACTATTAACTTACGTCCTGCCTCGTCCCCTGGGTTTCCCCAGGCCGGGCGGGTTGTTCATGCCTGCCCCATCTCTGGGGTTAATTTCAGCAAAGGCTGAGAACACTGTTACCTGCTGTTTGGCAGATGCTCCTCCCAGCAGGTGTGGCTGTTTGTCTCTCCCTTCGGGTTGGCCATACAGTGGGCCGCGCTGTGGCAACTATGCCATGGACCTTCCCATCTCTAAAGGAGATGCTGCTACCCATGCTATTCTAACTTATAACTTCGAACCTTGTAACTTCGAACCTTGGGCTTACCTCTGCCCCTCGCCCACCCCCCAAAGAGTGCGACATTTAGAACCTACCACCCTCAACTGTATTCCTCTTGCCTCCTGCTGAATCAGCAGTTCACTCCGGGAAAGGCGGAAAAACCCTTCGCCCTTTCTAGCCAATTTGGGTTCAGGGAAAATTCCTTTCTGGCTCTAACTTGCAACCAGCTGCAAGCTCATAGTGGTGCCTTTAAAAGAGGAAGGGTGGGTGGGGATCACTAGAGGGGATGTAGAAAATGAGAGGGACAGGCCATCATAGAGACAGGACAAGGGGTGAGTAGGTAACAAACCACATGCTTAGTGCAGACAGAAGGAGAGGGAGGGAAACTGGGCAAGAAAGCCCCAACAATCAAGACTACAAAAGGAACAAGTGGAATGCCGCGCCAGAGCAGGGGATCTAAAATGGCGCCCGGGATCTCACGGTCTCGCGAGACTCCCGGGCGTGTTTCTTTTGCCCCCCGTTGCTCTGCAACGAGGGACCCCTCCCTCCCTGACGACCTGGCGGCTGAGAAACCCTGTCTGTGTCCCCGTCCTTTCCCCACTCAGGGGAGTGGGGGGGGCAGGCGGCGCCAACCCCCCCGCCGCGGTTAACGCAGAGGTGGGATTGTCGGCACACACCCCAAATAAAGACGAGTACACGCTCAATGGGATTAAACGGCCCCACTCTTTATTGAATATAAGCAAACAGGAAGGGGGGGATGGGGCACCCTTCCCACCTCCCCCCCTTCCTGAACTGGGGTCCTTATTTCTACTAACCTTACTAACTAATTAAAAATCCCTTTTGAGGAGGTCCCCTCTCAGTCCCCGGACTCTGTGCGTACCTCTTACCCATTTCTCAATTATCTCGAGAGGGTAACCTCCTGTTCCTTCTTTACTATTAACTTACGCCCTGTCTCGTCCCCCGGGTTTCCCCAGGCCGGACGGGTTGTTCATGCCTGCCCCCTGTGGTTAATTTCAGCAAAGGTTGAGAACACTGTTACCTGCTGTTTGGTAGATGCTCCTCCCAGCAGGTGTGGCCGTCCATCTCTCCCTTCGGGTTGGCCATACAGTGGGCCGCGCTGTGGCGACTATGCCATGGACCTTCCCATCTCTAAAGGAGATGCTGCTACCCATGCTATTCTAACTTATAACTTC
>QEPC01000879.1:2635255-2649790 GCA_003113815.1 Sphenodon punctatus
CACCCGCCACAGCTCTGAGCAGCCCTAAATACCACAGAGGGCCAATCAGGCTGTGACATGTGGGTCCACGCCCACTCCCAGGTGCAGGTGGGACACAGAGCTGGAGGGAAGAGGATGAATACTGAGGCAGGGGGAAAAGTCACTCCTTGCAGTCTCCCACCCATGGCACAAGGGGCAAAACACCCTCAAACAGCCCCTGAGGCCATGGGTTTGAAGCCCAGCCCTGACACTTGGGCTTAGCTCTGCCCCTTGCCACCAAAACCGCCAGCTTCACTTGGCTGGTTTGCCGCCACATCAGAACCACTGATTATCTGCCTCAGATGTTGTTTCAGGACCCCAAGGTATAAATCGCATCCCACATCTGATAGGTGAACCCTGTCACCTCTAATGAGTTCGTCCCTATCGTACCGCATATCCTCATGTTTGATAACCTGACCTCCCCTCCGCCGTAGCCAATTCCCAATTTCAGCGTTGGCTCTCCATCTGGCCCGGTCGACCTGACCTGGGCGCTCCACTGTGGCCCATACCCTCCTCGGGAGCATTTCCGACCAGACAATTGTGCATTCCAGGGACCTGTCCTGTACTACCTTCAAATCCAACTTTACCTGTTTTGTCAGGCCCAGCCCCGTTACTCTGGGGAGGTTATTTTCCCCAAGGTGGATCACCAGCACCTCTGGCGCCGGGAAGGTTTCCTGCGCCCCTGTTAACATCGGAAGGAGTTGCTCCCATAGCATCCCCCTCCTACTGACCCAGAAAATACTTGCTCGTTCACTTATGCCCAGCTGGGTACCCCACCCGCTGCATGCGGCCTTCTTCCCTGCCCAGTGGACGATGCTGTGTCCGATGATCCACACCACGCACCGTTCCTGTCTCACCGGTGCTTCTGTAAAAGATATAAAGGGTCAATAACTCATTGCGGTTGTTGGGCCAGGTCGACTGACACGTGGTCTAGTTTCCCTTATATAGGATCGGTAGGCAGTCGAGCACCATCTCCCTATTGCCTGAATTCGTTCACCCGATAAATCCATGTCTGCTGCGACCGATGCCACCCCTATCCTAAATGAATGAGCACTGTAGCTACCCTGGTCGAGCCCCGTCATCCTCACACATCTGCTCAGGACCGCCCCAAACTGGTACCGTGTCAGCGGGGAACCATCATCATGTACGAAAAGTGAGCCCACAACCCTTGGGCGGGACCCCAAATATCTCCTCATTGCCCTGACTGGGCAGATACGGGGGTCCCCGGCTGGGCGAAGTCTAACCCACCATCCTCTTCCCCTCTGATTAGTCTTGGACCTTCTCAGATGGAGGATGAGGGTATCTCCGTGCCACGAAATGTCCCTTAACTGCAATGCTCGACCTGACCTGTCCTTTTGAGAGTTGGCTACCATCTCGCTAATCTGGAAGGCTCCGAACAAAGCAATGCGGAAAACCATGGTGAAGAGGTCGCATTCGCTGTTGGAGAAACAGACCTTTCCCAGCACCTCAGTTAGTGCCATCAATATTGGTGGTGTGATTGGAGCCCGGGTATCCCGCCTGGCGGTGGGGTTTGGCGGGCCCAACTCTCCTTTAAACGGTTCATGAAGAAACCGTTATCAGGGGAGGGATGTCCGGCCAGATGGCTCGTAAAGGTGATGGCAGATATTCTCCCCGCAATCGTGCCCAGGGCCAATCCATCTGCCCGTAACTACATGGCGTACTGTAATAGACACCCCTCTGTTATGAGGAAACCTCTGTCCCACCCTTTTTGACACCTGAATTCCTGGAATTTGCTGAACGCCTTCTCATATGCCTGCCTGGTTCTGGGCGCGAGGGATCCCTGCACTGCCTGGTAAAGTTCTATAATCTAAGGCTCCACATGTCCCTCGGGAACGGGTCGGGTTGCTCGTTGGCCTCGGGGGCCAGTTGGCGGAAGCGGTCTGCCTGAAATCAAGAAAGGGCATCGGCGATGCCATTGCCAATCCCCGGCATGTGCTTGGCGACGAATAAGATGTTTGCTCTCAAACACTTGAGGACAAATGCCCACACCAGCCTCATGACCTTCTGCGATTTGGAAGACCGCTTGTTGACAACATGGGCAACCGCCATGTTATCACACCAAAATAAGACCCTTTTATTGGCGAATTCAGCTACCCACAACTCTACCGCCACCATGATGGGAAAAAAATTCCAGGAATGTCAGGTCCCGGGTTATCCCTAGTTCCACCCATGCGGCCAGCCAGGGGGCCGCACACCACTTTCCCCTGAAATAAACTCCAAAGCCATGCCCCCCTGCCGCATCCAACCATATCTGGAGCTCCGCCTCCACCAAGAGTTGCTGCCACCAGAAACTAATCCCGTTGTAGCCCGCCAGGAAAGATTCCCAGATCGCCAAATCCTCCCGCATCTCCGCTGTCACTCGGATGTGGTGATGCGGGGGACGGTCGCTCCCTACCAGGGCGTACAAACGAGACATGAATGCTCGCCCTGGGGCAATGACCTGGCAGGCGAAATTAAGGCTGCCAAGGAGTGACTGCAATTCTCGAACTGTCACCTTTTTTGCTCCCCACACTCTGTGTACTGCCTCCCCCAGCATTTGTAATTTTTCTTTCAGGAGCCTTGAAAGGGACAGTTCCGTGTCCAGCTCTATGCCCAAGTAGGTGAGCTTAGTTGTTGCATGTCTTCATCCCTGCTCTGGCCGCATGGAATGCCGTGCCAGAGCAGGGGATCTAAAATGGCGCCCAGGATCTCGCAGTCTCGCGAGACTCCCGGGCGTGTTTCTTTTGCCCCCTGTTGCTCTGCAACGAGGGGCCCCTCCCTCCCTGACGGCCTGGCGGCTGAGAAAGCCCATCCGTGTCCCCGTCCTTTCCCCGCTCGGGGGAGTGGGGGGGGCAGGCGGCGCCAAACCCCCGCCGCGGTTAACGCGGAGGGGGCATTAGAAAAGGGGATATGTTAGGATGGAAGTGACTGACTAGACTTGTTGCAATGAAAAAGAGCTTTAATTTATTTATCCCTTTCTGTTGAGAAATAAATGGCAAATATGAGAGCTAGGCATCTGACAGGGCAGGTAGAATGTGTCAGTTAGGAAGGGAAGGTAGAAATGCTTCCAGAGATTTGGAAGACAAGAAAAAAAGAATTATATTTTGTCATGCCTTGGGGAACCTTGTATTTTGGGGAAATATATGACTATATTTGAAATGTTAAAAATGACTAAATCAGCATTGCATATAGAATGACTCTGAAAGGAAAGAAACTCATTACAGTATGCCCTGTATGGAAATCAAATTCCAGTTAGGAAAAAATGAGCATGCAAAGTGAAGAAATTGACAGCTTCAAAGAGACAGAAGTTCATGTAATCCTACAAAGGACAAAGCCAATAAAAAAAAAAGCTTATAAAGAACTAGAAGCTTATCATTGGGAACTAGAAGGTCATAATAAAAGGATCAGAACTGGGATGGGTTATTGGTGCCTACATAATGTCCCATGGTTTTTCACATCTTCTTTAAATATCCAATCATAATGGGAGGCATATCCGAATCCACCTTCATCCAAGGCTTATACAAAGTCTAGGTCATGGGTGGCAAGAACCAGATCATGATCCACTACTGGCTCAGAAGCTAGTCTCCAGTAGATCACAGTATGGGGGAAGAGACCAGCTCCTCATGGATTGCCTCTGGGGAGAACACCCAGGGAGTGTCTAAGAAGCTCCTGCGTCAGGGGAAGCTTTTTCTAAAGGGGCCTCCTTCCCCTCCTGAGAGCAGTTGCCAAGGTGCTGGGAACCAAAGGCAGAGGTCATGGTAGATCACTTGAGGGTGATGACTGTATCAAGTGGATTGTGTGCACCAAAGTCTGGCCAATCTCCTGGTCTAGATTTAAGCATTTTAGTTCTTCAAGGCAGTATCCAGCACACATCAATTATTGAAGGTCTGTGGAAACTTGGTGGCTTGTAGGTGTTAAAGTCTAATTAAAAAGGGAAGGTTCATTTGTGAAATGACTGTGAAAATACATATAGAAAACCAACTGGGTTTTCCCTTTAGCTAGGACACCAAATGTAACTTATTGTGAGGACCTATTAGAACCAGCACCCTTGGGCGCGGTGGCCAGCTCTGCAGCACTACCATTATGGTCAGCTCCAGTCCTTCTTCTGGCCCTAAAGACCGTTTTTATACGAATGGGATTTCTCCTGCAGTTTAAACATGAGGCACTGGGAAACCCCCGCAGGAGGGCTTTAGATGCTCCTCTGTGAACCAGAAGTCGCCCAGGCAACATTAGAAACAGCGGTGGCGCACAACTCCTGGGTGTTTTGAGACGCGGTGTAGATAAGACCTTGCTTAATCTATAGGAGAAATCCTGCTCATATAAAAATGGTATTAGACTCTGCTTAGACAACCTGATGGGGCTCTCCATCTGATGGCAGCCTGGTGAGGGCATCCCATCTGCCTGGACAGCCTGATGGGACTCTCCACCCACCAGGCTCTGATTGGCCTCTAATGTTCATATTCAAAATAAAAGGCACATGAGAGGAAGGAAAATGTGTAGGCCTCTGTGTGTGTCTGCTTGGTTATCCTGCCTCCTGCCCTCAGTCCCACTCCTACCTGACCTGCCTGTTTTACAACTGATCTTCTGGCTCGACCCATGGCATCGACTTGCCGTGCTACTGGGTTGTCCCTCTGTTTTGACTCTTGCTTGGACCTGATTCTGCTTGGTGTCTGAAAGTTTGCTCTGTCTCTGTCAAGCCATACCTAGTGGTTGTGGCTTGTTCATGATCAGGTCTATATGGAGGCTTCAGAGACCCTTCTCTCCTTCCAATTGGTGGTGGCCTTCCTGTGCAGTTTAGGTGCCTGACACATTTATAAATGGCCTGATTTCCTATGCACAAAAAATCCCTACTTTCAGTAAGTCGGTTAGACTCTAGTACTAAACCATGCTCATAATTTCTGCAGGTGACTAGTAAGTCAATGGAACTATTCTCTGCTTAAAGTTAAATGCATATTTAAGAACCTTACAGAATACAGCAGTGGTTCTCAAACTTTCCCCCTCCATGGACTAGTCATCCTAAATTGCTGGCACCAATTGGCTCCTCTGGCTGCCTTCATTCCCTTAGCTGTGGCTGCCTGGAAGGCCCTGGCGGGAGGGGCTTGAAGCAACCAGAAGAAGCTATGGAAAGAGGCATCAGGAGAAGTCCCTGCTGCTGCCGCCACCGCTGCCTCCAGGTGTGTTACTGGGCTGGAGGGAGGGTGGAGGGAGTTACTGGGCTGGGGGAGAATGGAGGGGGGCTTTTCCAGGCACCCCCCCCCAGCCCAGCCCAATGAGGGGAAGGAGGTAATGTGGGCATGGATCCATTATTTTCAATAAATTATCCATGCCCCAGATAAAATGTAACATGGGCATATAGCCCACCACTAAATTCACATGTAGAATATTTTAATGTGAGATTGAATCTCACGTGAAAATCTGCACGTGGGCAAGCAGCCTCTGTCTCAACAGCCACATTCAACAGCCTGCCCTCATACTCATACATGAAAAGGCAGCCTCTCCAAAGCTGGAGCTGTCCTGAGGCTTCGGAAGCCATCCAAATCTGCAGGGAGCTACCACCAGCATTGGTGGTACCATCCAAATCTGCAGGGAGCTACCACCAGCATTAGTGGTACCATCCAAATCTGCAGGGTGTCACTGCTTATGGCTTTACAACATGTCAGTCATAAGCCCAGGCACTGACACCCATTTATAAATGGTCTGTTGAGAACTATTGTTACATTGTATTATGTTTCAGTGAGATATGTGACTTTTGAACTTCATGGAAAGTTGATATATGCAGGTAAAATTTAGCTCATTGGCAAGAGTGATGGAGATTGGGTCCTGATGATTAATGTCTTGAACAGGGAGCTAAAAACCTGTGGCCTCAAAATGAGTAAAGAAAAGACTAGGGTCATACGAGTGACACACAGAGAACCAAAATAGATAAATATTGGGTGTTTTCAGATGAGATGCTACCCCACATGGCCACTCAGGAGCTATGGATCTACCCACTCATCTGAAGGTGGAGCAGCTGAATGTGTTTTCCTACGAGTCCCGAGCACCCACTCTCAGCCACCCATAGACCATTTCTGGGAAATCTAGAGTGCACAGTGTGGGGTAAGCCAAATAGATCTGTGGCAGTAGCTGGCCACATGGCCCCTGCTTGTATGAAAAATGGCAGCAAGCCATGCCAGCAGACAGGTCTGCCACTCATAAGCATTGTCAGTAGGGGAAGCGGTCTTTGCAGTCACAAGACCTGGCCGGGAGCACTGGGGAGCCTGGGTTCCCCAGCGCTCATGCCTGGGATATGTCACTTGCAAAGGCTAGCCTGGTGCACTTCACCTTCCCCCACAGTCCATGACATTAGAAGTGTGTGGCGGCTGCCTCTGTGGCTGCAGTAGCCACATTGGGAGCTTCCTGTTTGTGTCACTCCCCATTCCCTCCACATATGTCAGTGCTCCGTGGCAGAGCTGTTCGGCAACCATTGACCTCCCCATCGACATGTTCGTCTGAAAACACCCGTTGATATGAAGTGTCAGTACGTACACCAGGACCCCATATTTAGTCAACTTGAGGCTGATTACGAGAACTGCAAGCAAGGCTGTTGATCATGGGGGAAGTCTGGTTCTAGGTACGTGGAACATGCTGATAGACAGATGTCCAAATTACATAAAGGACAACTATACAAAACCATATTATACTAGTGCCGCCATGCAGATCTGAGCCATGGCTGACCAAGGAGAGGCACTTGAATGAGACATGAATGGCAGTGAGAGGGTAATGTTGTTGGACCACATGTACAATACTATCATAATGAGTCCAAGATCTGCAGGATCAGAGAAAAGCAGCAAGAGAAAAGGCTAGGATTTTATGGACAGGAAGGAAGGAAGGAGATTCAGTCAGGCAGGTATTGAGACCAGACTGCCCAAGAGGAGAACCTACGGGTGACTATGCAAACAGCAGAAATGTATATGGGAAAATAGATTAGGGATGGACCAGCAATCAGAGAAAAACCTGATCCAGTCACCCAGAAAGCTGGGAAATGGGGGAAAGCAAGAAATGTTGACATGTCTTTACAGTAATTTCTGCACTGAAAAACCATTCATTCTTAGAAGATCCATTTGAACGTTGTCATGGGATTGGGATCTCACTACCCCACTCTAGGCTGTTGTTACTCAGTTTCCCTGGCTTGTAGCTCCCACTGGACCAGCTCTCTCTCAAGAAATGATTCAGCCTGAAATGTGTGAACCTTCTTGTCACCTTTTCAGCCCTAGAGTTTCCCAGCACAGACTCTTCCTCTAGGTTCACCTGTGTTTGTAAACACAGAATTAACTCAGAATGTGTCGGGCCAATGTTAGGATAAGGAATTCCACTGGACCACACTAGGTTCAGTTAAAAGAAATTTAATGAATAAATCATGAATAAGCATGCAGTACACTATTATACTTAAGAACGCAGAAATCAAAATAACAGAATGTATAATGCATTTCTGTCTGTACTTGGATTCTCCTAATTTAGGCTTACCCTAATCAAAGTCCAAGGCTATTTTAGTTCATGTCACAGCCAGCGGTGGAAGGCTTGACTGGATACAAGTCTTAGGTTTTCCAATAGATCAGTCCTTACTTCATAGGTTGTTTGATGCAGCCCTTCTCTGGCTGGTAAGATGTGATGATTACTTGATGATCTTGAAGATCCCTCTTTTTCTATTGTCTTCCTCCTTAAGTATTTTTCCCAGGGTCCTTTGTTTGATTTTCCTACCAGGTGACTCTGTACTTTCAGTCACGTCCACAGGAAGAAATCCATTTGCAAATCAATGGCCTATTGCTAGTGTCTACAGAAGGTGTCAAGTCCTTCCTGATTTCTCAATGTCATTCCTGTAATGACTTAGCAGTTTCCATTTTACATTGGTTACATTAAGCGAGTTTTCAGTTCTCAGCTTAGCTCATTACATGTTGTCTTAACATTTTCCGTTACATATTTATTACACGTATGGTTTACATGTATCCTCAGCCCAGTGTGCCGCGGTGGTCAAAAAAGCAAATAAAATGTTAGGAATTATTCGCAAAGGATTAGAGAATAAAACTGGGGATGTCATAATGCCTCTATACAAATCAATGGTGCGACCACACCTTGAATATTGTGTGCAATTCTGGTCGCCCCATCTCAAAAAAGACATAGCGGAACTAGAAAAGGTACAGAGAAGGGCAACAAAAATGATCCAGGGTATGGAACAGCACCCGTATGAGGAGAGGCTTGATAGGTTGGGGCTCTTCAGCTTGGAAAAGAGATGGCTGAGGGGAGATATGATAGAAATCTATAAAATCACAAGTGGTGTGGAACTTGTAAACAGGGAACGGTTATTTACCCTCTCAACTAGTACTAAAACTAGGGGACACTCCATGAAACTCACAGGTGGCAGAGTAAAAACAAACAAAAGAAAGTATTTTTTCACTCAGCGTACAATTAGGTTGTGGAATTTACTGCCAGGGGAGGTGGTCAAGGCCAGCAGTATAGCTGAGTTTAAAAGAGGTTTGGACAAGTTTCTGGAAGATAGTTCCATTAGCAGCTATTAGCCAGATAGGATTGGGGAACAAAACCCTTTACTGTCGGGAGCCTGGGGATGACCCACAGGGAATGGATAGCATGGTGACCTGTTGGGTGCTTCTCCTGGGACCCCGTGATTGGCCACTGTCCAAGACAGGATGTTGGGCTCGATGGACCATTGGTCAGACCCAGTATGGCACTTCTTATGTTCTTATCCCGATATCTCTTCATGAAAAACATTTATTTAACGTTTTATTTGACTCCTGTTAAACGTACCATTTATTTAAATGGTCTATTAGATGGCTTGTATTTCAGTTGTTCTGTAATCACATACACAATTTATGTTCCCTCTACAAGAAAATATGTCAGAAGAGAACTCTGGGTTGGTCTTTGAAAAAGAATTTTGCTTTGAGTTATCCAGTCAAGATTATGCTCTCTGCTGCTTTTTCATTCACAACCCGATGAAGGTAGATTAATGCTGATGCTCAGGAGAAAAAGGGATATCTTTGAAAGATTTGTAGTTTAGGGCATGTAGTTCAGCATTTAAGATTTGCACATTCATTAAACATAATGAACATTCCAAGTGGGCAGCCTCATCAGTTGCAATGTTAACATATCAAGGAAGCTGAGTTTTCCATATATCTAAATGTATTAGTGTGAGAACCATTTTAATGACTTTCAGACAACAATTAGCGATGAAAACATAGTTCAGCTATTTAGTCCTGGTTTGTGTCTGTCTGATCTTTTGTTATATTTGAGGGGGGGCTGAATAGCACAGATTCTAATATGTGTGTTATATTTTCCAGAATTTAGTGTGTAAATTCATGGTAGGGTAAAGTCCACACTTTGTTATTTTCTCTCTTATTTGCCAGTGTTCGGTGAAAAACAAAGAGGTCAGATGTTATAGTTACACAACATTGTGAACCCTGGCACTAGAAAAGGAAATGAGAAGGTGACTTGGAAGCATGAATTTTGTATCTTGGTTGCAGTCCTCTGAACACTATTTCAGAGCCGCTCCCCCTCCCACCACCAGATCTTCTGCTAAGCACTTTCACTTCAGTAGTTTTGTTACAAAGTCAGACACAGTTTTTCTTTGGCATATAGTTGAGGAACTTTGTTCATTTTGCAGAATGCTGCCAAAGAAAGGTGCCTTCCCTTTTAGTCTTTTGAGTTAGAAATTGAGGTCTGTTAGGGAAATGCTGATATTACCTTATCTAAAGTAGTGCTAATGAGTATAGTGGTATATAATGAGCAGGTCCATTGCAGAGCAGTATTACAATAGAGAAGTCTTTTTGTTCACTGAAGTCATAATTAAAATAAAGGTCTAGGATAAGAGTGAACTACAACTAAAATGCGAGATTATTCTAAAATTCCAATCCTTGATTGGAGTTTCAGGCAAATTGTCACAGACTTTTTAGCTGCTGTAGGAAAATTAAAGAGTGTTTTATACCCTATTTGGCAAGCATGTTTTTAATCAGCATTTACAAAGATAATGATAACAAGTAGAAAAACTGTTTTGTGTCCTAATCCTTTTCTTGACATTTAAACCTATATCGCTCTGCTGATATCTGCCAGGAAGCCTATGTAGGGAATGAAAAAGGGGGTTCCAGGAGTAAAGAAATGAACAATGAAGATTAGCTGAAGGGTGCCTTCCGTATGGATGTCAGAGTATTGTGTGCGTGGTTTTGGGAGGCCAGATAGGAGGATGGTGCAATGATTACAACAGGACATAAGGAGGACCTGATGAAAGTTTTTGACGTAGTAGTGAAAAGAGAGAAAGAACTTGGAGATGGTGAAGAAGCAGAAGTAGGACCTGGTATTTTTTGGACATATGAAGGCAAGGAGAGGATGAAGTCAGAAATAACTGGTTGTGAACTAGAATTGCAGGGAGGATGGTGACACTCTCAGCAGTCTGTCACTGTCAACAGAGAGAAAATGAGGGATGAGCAGAAGGTCTGGGAGGAAAGATAAGAAGTTCAATTTTGCCAATGTTCCATTTAAGATAATGACAGGAAGAGATGTTAGGAAAGCTGAGACATGGGTGGAAGGAGAGATTTCTAAATTATTAACAAATGGATGAGAGATGAAAGGACTGTGGAAGGGCTCGGGTGGAAAGCTGCTGGTAAATGGGTAGTATTAAATGGTGGACGTAGGGGTAGGGTTTATATACAAAACAATCTGGAGTTTTAGAGGTGACAAGGAAAGATTAGTGATTATTGAGAAGTGTGCGAGAGTTGATTCAAGACTGAGGGCTTTAGGAAGGGTAAATTTGGATAAAACATGCATCCAAGGCTACTTTGTGATTCATTGATACACAGCCAAAATGTACAGTATAAACATCTGTCTACCCTACTATCCTTTAGTTCATTCCTCGCCAGCTTCTTTGCTTCACCCTGCACCTTCTGGACTCCAGACAAGCTGCCTGAATTATGTTTCTTCCACCCCCACAGTCACTAGGGCCATTTGAAGCTTTGGTTTTAGTTAAAAACTAAACTGGGAGCATTAAACCATCTATAGTAGTGCAGTTAAAAGCACCCTGCTGCTCGGCTCCTGCTCCTGAGCAGGAGCAGTAAGGCTGAGAGAATATGTAGAGCTTTGTCAGTGAAAAAGCTCCTTGTGAAATATATGAATGCAATGTTAACAGGTTTGAGTGCACCAAGTTAGCAATCTTTGGGTGCAGCCACACGAGCTGTAGGGGCCCCGATCCCTGTGCAGTCCCGTGGCAGGCAACTGAGGAGACAAGCAGGCTCCTTGCGGGGCAGCTGTGCTGCTGGCAGAGATATTGCCACAGCCTGGGTGGGCCAAGGCGCCGGGCACATGAGCGGGCACCCAGTCTTGCCCTGACTCCCTCCATCCCTCCGACCTGACCAAATTCCCACCCCAGCTGTGACATGGTAGCCTTCAATGGGTAACAGTGCCTGCTGCTCAAAGCCGCATATGGGGCAGGGCAGAAGTGGGCAGCCACTCTTTGGGTAGCCATACCCCATATGGGGTAAGACTGCTACGCAATACATCTTTAGACTTTTTCCAAGGATGCAGCACGTAGCAGCAGCTGCTCGCTCTGTCAGGGCAGGGGTAACATCTGGTGGCAGCTAATCACACGATGAACTGCATCGCATGGCCTAGCTACACAGACTGAGGCCACTTGCACACCTACCCCCTACCCCCCGCGTGGCACATATTTTGGCTGTGGGAGGGAATGCGCAAGCCAGAATATGCGTGGGATTTGGCTGGTCTGAAAGCCACCCCACCCTGCACGTGGATTTCCTGCTCTGTATCTCTGCAAGTGTTTGCCGGCAAAACTGCATTGGGGGGCGCTTTCAGACCGGCGACACCCCATGCATATCCTGGCTTGCTCATTTCCTGCCACAGTCAGACTATGCGTGGGGGGAAAGGTCTGAAACTGACCTTAGTTAGGGCTACCAGAGTGTCTTGTGTGGCTGCACCCTTAATTTAAATCAGTGGGAGCTGTGGGTGCCATTGGTATCAAACATTTCAATACAATTATGATTTAGGTGCCTATCTTTCTTCAGGAAGCTAAATTTGGGCCTCAAACAACTTTATGGGTGTTCTCAGATGTTACGAGATCACGCTCAACCACAGTGAACCACGCTCAATCCCACGGCGGGGCCAAAGAGCCCTGAACGTCTGTTAGGCGGCCGTCAGATGTTCACCACGCTCAATACCCACATGGGGTCAATTTCAGCCATGCGTCCCTGGCTACACGGCGCAAAATCTCGGGAAGCGTGGTCAAAGAGATCCCCACCGGGAACCAACAAAAAGTAACGTCTGGACGCCAATCCCCGGGCGGAACCAAAGAAAATGATCCCCAGCCATGGACAATGCACGCAGCGTCGCTGCCAGGCAACCAGCAACAACACAACCACCGGAGGGAGATTTAAAGGGAAATCTGCAGCAGGGAAGCGTGGTGGGATGGAGCGAGGAGGGAGGCGGAAGAGAGCGGTGGGAGAGAGAGCGACGGTGGAGGAGGAGGAGGAGGCAGGGGCAGAGGTGGACAGAGCGCAGGCGGAGGAGGGGGAGCTGGGAGTCGTGCTGACCATGGATGAGGTGCAGGGACAACACCCACAGCAGCAGGCAGGACACGACGCCCCGGGTACATCAGCCGGAACGGGGCCGGCGGAGGCACCCAGGAAACGGGTAAGGGGAAACAAGGGCCGGGGAGCCGGGGCACCGGGGGGGCACGGGGTAAGCCTGGGCTCCTGCCAGGGAGGAGGCGGAAGGGGGCGCCACGTGAGGGGCCAGGGCACGCACCAAACCCTAACTCCCTACCCCCTGCCTCCCGCAGACACGGAAGAGTGCCCGGCTGAATGAGCCCCCAGAGGACACCGGACCAGCCCGGGTGGAGGCGGAGGACAAACCACAGTGGAAAAGAGGGAGGAAGGTGTACCACAGAGGGGGCCAGTGGGGTCTCCAGGAGACCCGGGACTTCATTAGGATATGTGGGATCCTGGAGTACCAGCTTGAGCTCGCGCTCAAGCAGCGCAACGAGCATGTCTACCAGGACATAGTGCGGGACATGGAGGCGGCGGGGCATCAGCGCACAGCGGCACAGTGCCGTTCAAAGGCCAAGGATCTGAAGAGGGGGTACAAGGCCATCTGGGGCAACAATAGGCGGTCTGGACACAGAGCCCAGACCGCCCCATTCTACGATGCCCTGGACCGCATCCATAGTCACCCCACGGCTCGTTGGGAGTGCTGTGGTTCAGGGCAGGGAACGGGCCGAGGTACCCCCTCCACTCACTGCCCCACTGGTAGACATGAGCTCCAGGGCCCCGGACCCCCAGGAGGAAAGCCCCAGGTCTCCTGGCACCTGCAGGGCCCCCCCCGGACAGCAGCCCGGAGAGCACCCATGCCCAGGCTGGGCAAGTGGAGTCTGAGGCCGGCACCCTCATCACCCTCAGCCAGTGGTCCATGGGGGAGCACCCCCACTCCCACACCGAGGGGCCAGCCTCGGAAGGATCCGAGACCAACATTGAGGGTAAGCGGGCGACCTGGAGGGGGGAGGGACTGGGCCCACAGGGGCAGGGGCCAAGGGGGGGATGGATGGGTCCGGCCCAGCCCCAGACTGAGCCCCAGCCCCCCAAGACCAAGGCAGAAGGGGGCCCAGTCCCAGGTCAGCCAACCGCACACCCAAACACGCACAACCCCCCTACTCGCCCGCAGGCCACGGGACACCCCAGGACCAGACCCCGGTGAGCAAGCAGACAGTCGCCGAGGAGACCCACTAGGTGAGGCAGGCGGCCCGGTAGGGAGGGCAATCTGGGGTGCAGAGAGCGGTTCCCCAGACAGTTGGAGGGGGTGAGAGGGGCCTGGCGAGACGCCCGCCCCATTATCGTCAGGGGTCAGGGTCAAGATCGGACAAACCCTCCCGTACCCTCAGGGCAACCCCGGCAGCCAGCATCCCCAGGGCCCGTGGCCCCATCGCAGTGCATGAGGGAGCACTGGGCATGGGTCCGCAGGAGGAGGGAGGCCCAGGCGGAGGAGATCATCCGGACCTCGGAGGAACAGGGGGAGAGGATGATAGTGGCCGTGGACCGGATGGAGGTGGCCATCGAGTGGTCCCTGGAGCGAGCAGAGGCAAGGGACCAGAGGATCCAGGCCAAGGTGTGCCTGGAGCAGAGGCAGGAGCGCCAGGAGCACAGCAGGCAGGTGGAGGTGCTCGGGAGGCTGGAGCAGGCCATCACAGGCATGGTGCGGGAGCACTCTGTGAAGATGGATAAGTCCCACAATATTGGGACCTCCCTGCTCCTGCACGCCGGCACGATGTGTGCCTATGTGATGGCAGCTGCGCCCCCGGGCACCCTACCTGCCTAGGGCCCCATGCCAGGCCCCTCGGCGCCCCCGCCCCCTGCACAGCTGCCCCTGCTGGCCCCCCACCCCCAGGGGCCGCGCATCTTCCTCCCCGTACCCCCCGGCCTCAGGAGGGTGCAACCACCATGGGGAGCCCCCCCGGGTCCCGCCCCCCCTACGACC
>QEPC01000879.1:2650591-2693002 GCA_003113815.1 Sphenodon punctatus
ACAGGGTAGACCTTCATCAACCAGAGGGTGAGGGGGTAGGCAGGGTCCCCCAGGATACAGGGGGGCATCGGCACCCCCTCGATCCAGGACATCCCCATGTCAGCCAAATCCCCCCGGAAAATTCGGGCATAGAAGGGGGAGATGGTCATGATCCGGGCGTCGTGACTGCGGCCGGAGTTGCCCGTGAAGATGTCTATGAACCGGCCTCGGTGATCCACAACCACCTGCAGCTGCAGGGAGTGGTACCTGTGCCGGTTCACATACTCTGATGCCTCCCCTGCGGAGGGGCAGAGGATCTCGACGTGCGTGCCGTCCATGGCTCCCATGCAGTTGGGGAAGCCTCCGGCTGCAAACCCCACCATCACGACCTCCTGGTTCACCAGCTGGATCGTTCTGTCCAGGAGCATGCCCTCCACAGCCTCGCACACATCCCGGAGGATACAGGCTACCATGGTGAGCCCGACTCCAAACTGGTGGGACACGGACCGGCAGGAGTTGGGCATTGCCAGGGCCCAGACCCCTATGGCCACCCACTGGACTATGGTGATGGGGGTCCTCATGGAGGTGTGCTGTCGCTCCAGCCAGGGCGTCAAGAGCTCCACGAGGCGCAGCAGGGTGAGCTTGTCCATCCTGAGGTGGGCCCTCCAGGCTGCCTCGTCCCACTGGGCCAGCGCCCTCGCCCACCAACCCTGTGGGGGCTCAGTGACCCATAGGCACCTCTCAATGGGCATAGCGAGCAGAATGGCCTGGTGCATGGTCTCCCTCGCCCACAGGAGGCACCTGGCCGCCTCGTGGAGTGCCATGGGCTGGGTCCTGCCCCAGCTCACGCCCTGCCAGTCTGCCCCGGATAGCGTCTGTGCCCTGAGCCGGGCAAGGGCTCTCCTGCAGCCATGGTGCGCCCTGCGGGCCCTTGCAGCTCTCCAGGCCAGGGAAACCTGCAGCTGGGTGGCCAGGTGTACCTCCGCACCAAGGAGGCGCAGCTGCTCGGTGTGGTCGTGGTACCACTCGGTTGCAAGCGTGAGGTGCATCCAGTAGGCAGCTGCCCTGTCCCGTTCCATGGTGGTGGTGGCTCCAGGGGCTGGGGGACGCCTATTATGGCCCTCTTCTGGGTGGCCGTGCCGGGGGCCTGCCCCCAGCCGCTGGGCCCCCCAATGGGGTGTTTGGGTCTGTGGGTGTGCCCATGGTTACACGTACTGGCTGCGCATGGTTCCTCATGCCTGCATGGGTGCGCGGCTCCGTACGCTCCTTGTGCAGCTGCATGCCTTCACCCATCAACCCCCCACACCCATGGCTGTTTGCAACACCGTGGCCTTGGCTTCCCGATTAGCTGTTATGTGAGTGCTACTGTGCTCGGCAGCTGTGCCAGGTCCACACCCCATGCCTCGCTCTGTTGTGCTACAATATTGTGGTCCATGGCCGCTTTTTCTGGCCTTGGGACCCCTCGGAGGCCCTCCCAGCCCTGGAGGGTTTGTGTGCCCCCCTGTCCATGGTGTTATTCTCCGTGTCTTGCAGGACCATGGCTGGTTGTCTGTCCACCGGGCTCCTGCTTCCTGGCCCCCATGGGGCCCCCCATATCTGGACCTTCCGCGAGACCATGTCTCTGTGCAACCTGTGGCATACACCAGCCGTGCAGCTGCTCCTGGGCAGCCCGGCCAGCCGTGTGGGTGCCTTTGAGAGCTTGAGCTGCGGACTTCGCTACTTCGGCTATGAGGTGAGTGCTCATGATTGCCAGCTGCATACGGATACCCTGGGGCTGGTTCACTTCCCTGACGGACACATCCCGGACAAGCGGTGTTCTCATGTGCCCTGGTCTGGGGCTGAGACCGTGTCTACGCTGGGGGTGTGCGGGCTGTGCGCCTACACGGTGTGCCTTGCTGATGGTGGCCCTGCCTTGGCCGTGTCCTACTTTGCCTGTGTTCACGGGATGCGTGGGTACCAGCGCACCCGTGCGGCAGTGTACCACCGCCTGCTGGAGCTGGGACATCTTCCTTGTCCCCCTTCTGCTGCGAGCTGTGTGTCGGAGCCTTCCGCGGCAGAGATGTCGGACCTGTTGGGGGTGTGGTCCCGTTTGGACGTCCAGCTGGGTCTCTCCATGCATGATCCCTTCGAGGCCTACTACCTGATCGCCCACCACATGTCCGTGCTGGGATACCGCTGGGGCTTGATCCATTGGCCCCACCTGGTTCACCGGGTGGGGCACCCGGCCCCTGGGCCCGCGGTGGCCCGCAGCGGCTGTCTGTGAGTCCTGGTGTTCCTCCTGGCCCCCTGGTGTCCTGCCCCCGTGTGGGCTCCCGCCCCTGTCCGGGGGGGCCAGTCTACGCTGGCTGCTCCCTCCCTGATGTCTCTGCCGTGCTTTGGTGAAGCCTGCTTCGCAGGGTGCTGCTGCCCCTGCCTCCGGGCCCCCTCTGGGCCGCACCCCCTGGTCTGCCTGCACACCTGGGGTTCCCCTCTGTGGTTTCCCTCCCTGGTGCCTGGGTGCGGCGCTCTGCATGGCCTCACCGACCCGCCTTTGTCCAGCTACCTGTCCCCATCCGCCAGCGCTGCCACCTGCTGCCTGCCCCCCCCCCCTTGGGTGCTTGTGTGACCTGGGGGTTCCGAGACCCCCGGACTGGCCCTCGGTGCTTCCTGTAGGTGTGTGTGTGCGTCCTTGGACTTGCAGCGCTGCACCGGCTGTCCTGGCTGCCCTCCATCGGACCCTCTGCGGGTGTGCGGTCTCCGTGTGCCTCCTGGACCGTTCCCGCCCGGCTCGCTGTGCATTGCAGGCCCCCACTGTGCCTTGGTCCTGAGATCTGCCCCCCCCCTTTCCAAGACTGCTTGTGTTGCTGTGGGGGCGCCCGTGCGGACTGTGCTGCTGTGGGAGTGGGGGTTGCTGTTTCCTGTGTCCTGCCCTGCCCTTTTGCGGTTCCCCCCCTTGCACCCATTGTGCCATGTGTGTTGTCTGGGCGCCCGTGCCCCCCTTCCCTTCCTTTTCCTTGTGTGTGCGTGTGTGTGTGCCCGGGCGTGTGCTCATGCTGTGTGTTCTGCTGTGCCTCCGCTGGCTGTGTGCCTGTTGTGTGTGGTACCTGTCTGACTCTTCTCCCTCTCCCCCCTCCCTTCCCGTTTCCCTTGTGTGGGTGTTCCCTTTTGTGCCTTTTGGCTTTGTTTGCCCTCAGGCGGCCATGTCTGTGTCCCGCCCCTGCCCGGTGGATTCTGGGTGTTTTGACCACGGCTGGGAATCGGCGTCACGTCTGTTGCAGTGCCCCGGTCCGTGATGAGTTGGCCCAATTCCCGGCCATGGTCCCGGTCCCGTCACGTCTGTTCGGGGCTTTTATTCACCCCGGGGGGTGGTTGTTTTGTTCACCCCCACCGGGAATCCACTGTGGTGAACTGGCCGCTTGTAACATCTGAAAACACCCTATGCTTTGAGATGCTGCCCGGTATGGCCTGCCTGGGCCAAGGCCTTACCCCCACATTTGTTAGCAGGCCACCAGAAGTGGGCCCTCTAAAGCCCACAACCGGGTAGGCAGCTGCCCAGGAATTATGGGTCTAGAAGGAACTGGGCTCACAGTCCGAGCTCAAGGGCATACAGGGCAAGTGTGTATATTCGTGCCGCCATTCTGGCCTGGTGCTTGCCCATGATTGGTAGCCAGGGATGCCTGTCATGATGGTGGCATGCTGGCCGCAGAAAAGGGGAGGGGCCAGCCAGACTCACATCACTTCCGGCCCCACCTCCACGGACCGTTCAATTGGCAGGACATTTATTCTGTTCCCTGGTGGTGCCCCCTCCCTGGGACGTGTAGCTGGTGTGCCGGCTGCACATTTATTAACAGCCAGTGTCTAACCATTTTCAGGGTGGTCAGTTTTGTTATTTGATTTGTATTGATTTTATCATTTAACTCACTATTTTAATTTCATTCTTACTTTTTGCTTTAGCCTTTGTAATTAAATTGCCTATTTCCAAGGTGATCAACCCTAGACTGATTAGTAAATAATTACCCACTGGATATATTTGACTGATCCTGCCATTCATATTTAGGTAAAAGTTCCACAGACTTCTGACCCTTTGGATCCTGAAAAAGCATAGAAGAATCTGGCTCCTAGGTTTTATTATGTACCTTTCAAAGTAGCTGCTATGTGTCCATCTTTTAACAAGTGATCTTATGTCTGACACTGGGCCTTTTTCCATGGATGGAGGTGGGTGGGGGGATGGGTGTTTTGCCGCGGTGGCTGCAGGTGGGTTTACACGGACACAAACACACCTCCACCCATGGAGCCGGCTCCGGTTTTCCGGAGGGCTCCGTGGGTGGAGATGGGTGGGTGATGGGTGGAGGTGAGTGTCACACGGTAGCGCGCATGTACCCCCACCCATCCCACTCGGTATTCACATGGGTGAGCATCAAGCGGACACCCATTCCCCCCACCCACTGCCAGCCGTATACACGGACACCCCCCACACACACACCTGCCCGAACACTGAGCCGGTGTGTGGGTGTGTGGGTGTGTCCGTGTAAAAACGGCCACTGAAACTGCTATCTCCCTGATTTCACCCTGCTGTCACCCAGCGTCTTTTCTCACCAGATATTGCTGTGAATTTGAGCTGTAACTAGTCATTTTCATAATTGCTTAAAACAAATAGCAGCCCTTTAAATACAAATAATGAGTTGTACAGAACAGATCTTAAAGATGAGGTTATTCAGCAGCTTATTTGTGCATGCATGTTTTAATAAATATAAACTTCTATGAGACTCAGAGCTGCTAGCAGCCTTTGATATCTCAGTTTCTGTAGACAACTGTTACCTTTCCTCTAACAAACATCATGAAATACCCTTACACTTAGCACTCCTGGCTATCACTAAGGAACATCAGGTCTGTTTCCCTTTTGGAAGCTCCTTGCCCTTTCACCAAACACCAGCTTAAGTTTTGTTTGATCACTGTGCTCCTGCATCTGTGAATGTCAATCTGGCAAGGACACTGTCAGTGTCAGATGCAATACACCTGCAGCTTTAATATTCGATTATTATTATTATTTATTTATCATAACTCTTATTTTCTGTATTAGGTATGGAATTGGTTGGTCTGTCCATATGCAGTTATCTGCTTTTTCCCCCAAGGAGTGGGAATTTTAATATGTACATAATAATATGCATGGCAAAACAGCTAGGGCGAATTGAGGCAATGGGATTGATTTCCCAGTAATTTTCCAAGCTGATGAGGAATTCTCAGCATGAGATTAAAATAAATAAATATTTTAAAAAAACAACAACACTTCACATGCACAAAATGGCCACTGGTCTTAACCAAAATGGAGGCAATAGCATCACTGCCATTTTGGTTAAGGGCAGCAGACATTTGCACATACAAAAATGGCCCAGTGGCCATTTTACGCATGCACAGTAATTTATTTATTTATTTATTTTTAAATTTGTCGCCGAACATTCAGCAAGAAATTGTGGGCATCCTGAGGTTCTCGGTTCATCCCAAGACAAACTGAGAACCAGAATTTTGTTGAGTTTACATGATTGGGCAAAATCTCATTTCAGCCCTAGAATATGCCTCTCACTGCTGACTATGCTGCTATCCATCACTATCTCTGGTAGAGGCATAGGAGGAGGATGGCAAATCATGGTACTTGGAGATGATAGCTGGGGCTGAAACAAGATTTCACCCTTCTCAAAAATCTCACAGAGAATAGGCTTCTCAATGAGATTTTATCTTCTTGAGAATCTCAAGAGAATCAGGTGTTCTCACAAGATTCTCGAGAACAGCCAAAAATATGCATTAAAATGGCCACTAGGGCCGTTCTGCACATACATAGCCATTTTGTGCATGCACAGACCATTTTGGGGGTATTTTTGAGATTCTTGAGACTCGCACAAGATTTGCAAGAATCTCATAAAAATCTCACTAGATCTCTCCAGGGTTGCAAGATTCTTGTGAGATTCTCTCAAGAACGAATTTTTATTCTCATTTCAGCCCTAATGGTAGCCTTTCTGGAGTGATACTGAGGGACCTATGTGGTGCTCATAATATCCCAGGGGCTTCCCAGGGCTTCAGGTGTGGGGAATCTTTTCCTTCCCATGGGATACTTTGAAAGTCAGTATAACCCTTGCAGGCCAAATAGGCGTTCAGGCAGGGCTACCTAATGGGTGTGATGAGGACAGACGAAAGAAGGGGAGGGATCTATGCCATGGATCCATTCCTGATCCTTGAGCGCATGTGCTCTCATCTTCATTTACTACCCTTGAACTTTCAGTGCTTGAAGGTAGGGACTGGATCCACAGGTGAGATCCAGGAATGAGAAAAGGGCCAGCATGCTCCCCAGCCCTGGCCTACATGCTCCCAAATTTGAGGACTCAGTGGGGCTGATCCCATGTCCCGTGAACCCCGAGTGCACCCATGTGCATGTGGTTTCCACGCAACACAATGTGCCGGCAATGGGGGTGCACACGGTTCCCTCTGCGGGGCATGAATTCGGCCCCACTGACTAGATCAAGATCCGAACATTATGAAACACAGATGTATCAAAAACTGGAGTTAATATTCATCCTCTTATCAAGAGAAGTTAGATCTTTGGACAAGGTTCAGAAAAAAGATTTTGATTTGGGTCTTTTTCTAAAAAAAATAATCACTCCAGCAGTTTTGAAACATCTTCCAACAAGAAACTGTCACAGAAAATTTGGTTTGTCTTTATTTTTCAATATGTAAAAAGCCTAGAATTTCATAGAAGACATAATTCATAGACACTAGGTCTCCATAGAGGACAGATGTTTGCCTGCTCTCTGCTGGGATATCTACCACCACAGTATAAATGACAGATGCCTCTTTTCCTCAACTGGCCACAGTCCTAAAGAATATATTTCCTTCAAAGCTTCAGTAATGAGCAAACTAGCTTATTTCAGAAATATTCACCTCAGCATCTTCTCTAAAATGTTTTAAAGGAAGATTTTGGTTGACTAAGGCAGGAAAGGATTTTGTCTCAAAATATCATATTTCCCCGGGAACGTAGCAAATCAAAGTTGCCTGTATTAATCACAAACAAAGTGGTCTTTTAGACCCAGCATCATGTTGCATAAAAGAATAAAAGAATAACAGGATTAGATATTTCTAATTCTAGAACAAGAAGTGTTTTTGTTTTGTTTTGAGGCCATTGTTTCACTCATCTATTAATCCAGCTGAATCTAGTATTATTTTTGAATGGAAAAGAACAGATATGTTCTAAGAGCTCTGCAAAATTATAAAAAGGCTCAACCTATTTCTTTTATTGCTGCTGAAATTCCTGGTGAAAGCCCATGAATTTAAATAGATTTTACAGTGTCGTTATCTAAGGAGGTAGAAATGGCAGCAGGCAGATCAGTCACAGTTCAGTTAAAAACATGAAGATAACATTGAGAAAAATCTGCCAAGCAATATTTTTCATATTGAAGTCCTTTGTCTTGTTTGCAAATCTAGTAGGGCTGAAACAAAGTCTTTGGAAAACTTTGGAATTTGCCGGATATTAAGGTATTTGGTTCAGAAAGACCGAATTCGGAAGTTCCAAGGATCAAGACCGTTATTCGGAAAACTTCAGAAAACTCTGCGCGCGTGGGGCTCTGGTAGACAGTTGAGCTTCTCTTCTTCTGGAAATGAAACTTAGTGCCATATTTGGTACGAGGGGGGTATGGGAGGGGACAATTGAATGATGGTAAGCTAGATGGCAAGTTTTGATTGACTGGTCAAGTCAGATGGTCAGCTTTTGAATTAGGTGGCAGGGCAAAATAAAAGTGTCTGCATTGCAGCCATTTTGTCCATTCTCTTTGGTGAATTTGGTTGTGCTGCATGCTACGGTGCTGCTGGATCTGTAAGTAAATGGCTGGTGGGGGAGAGGGGTGTCTGGCCTGGCCTGGTATGGTTTGGCCTGTCCTGTCCATAGGGCCAATGCTGGGGGATGGGGGTTACATTACCTGTTACCATGCCATGCAGTTTTAAAAAAGCAAACATAATTGGGTGCCACATTGCTGCCTGCTGTTTGGTTGGCACTTGGCATCATGAGGAGGAATCTCTCTACCTGGTTCCACTTCCCAAGTTTTCTTGGTCTGTTCAAGTTACCATGGCACAGTGCCATGCCAATGAGGAGGTTCCCTTTGGAGGGGGAGGGGTGTGAATGTCTGGTTTCTTACTTTTGTGACTGCTGCTGGGGCCTGTGTTTGCTGGGGTTTTTTGGGTGGGATTTATTTCTCCATGCAGTTGCAGACTGTTTAGTGGTGGTTGTTGTATTCTTCTTGAGCGAATGTCCCTTGCTAGCCTGCATTTTTGTGCACTCTTTGGTTGGCATAATGATAAAGTGGTGCACACACTGCTGATAGTGGGCCATGCTGTGGGTACACTACGGTTGTTGTTGTTGTTGTTGTTTTTTAAAAATCAACATGCAGTTGTACTTTTTTGGGTTGTCTTCTGGAGCTACTCTTGCTCGCCTGCTTTTCTGGGTAGTGCTTTGGCTCTGGATTCAAGAACTTTGCAACAACTTTCCGAAGTTTCCCAAATTTCTGATGTTTTCCGATGTTCTGTGCTTCGGTCTCTGAAGTCCGAAGCTTCAGCAAGAACATTGAATTGCCTCCAAGTACTCGGACCGCATAAAACTTTACAGAAGTTTGGATTTTGTGTTCTGGTTCATACCCATTTCTGTTTACGAACTTTCAAACAGATGAGCACTTTGATCCTCAAAACACCCAGTTGACATAAACTGTGAGATCAGTGGGGCTTGTGTTGGTGATAGGAACTAAGGTCAGTTAGTAAATGTCTATCTTCCAGACTTATCAGAAAAGAGTTTCTGAACAAGATGCTTCATCTTCAACTGTTGATTTCAATCCCATTTTAAAAAATAACAACTATTGTATAACGACCTTGGTCACTGAACAAGTAAAATGGGTGGTAACAGGAATTCTGAGTGGAATAAGACTTTGCCTTTTACTTTTTAAATTAGTTTGGAATGTTTGGTTTTACCCATCTTCTGACAGAGTCATCAACCTGAAGGGTGAGGCTACATGAGACATTAACACACTTTGGGAAGCATTATCCCACTTTGGGCAATGTTAACATGTGATGCAATGAATGTATAGCTTGCAGCCGCCAGATGTGGGGCAGCTGGCTCACACACAATACGTTCGCCAGAGAAGGCCCATGACACATTGCATGTTAACATTGCCCAAAGTGGGATAACATGCCCAAAGTGTGTTAACGGGCTGCATCCATGTGGCTGGGCCCGTACAGCCCTGCCTTGCACCAGGTTCCGCCAGCACCATAGAGTGGCAGACACATTTCAACATTCCCATGTGTCCACATCGTGGCTGGTGGCAGGATAGACCAGGGCAGACCAGGGGATGGTGGGTGATGCAGGGGCCAGGCACCAACGTGTGTAGATGGCTCCTCAGCCTGTCCTGGAGCATGGCAGGACATGTGACAGCAGCCTGCCCGCCTGATTTTGCCACTGGCAGGAGGGGAAATCATTTGGCCTGCTCTCCCCACTGGCCCAAAGTGTGGCGGCTGCATTTGCTCTCCGCAAAGCAGGCAGGAATCGGACCCGTCCTGTCTCGTGTGGCTTTACCCTAAAACTGGTGCTTCCTTCCAGATCCAGCAGCGCCTACCTTTTAACTGCAAGCAGCATTTAAAATGTTGCTGTCCTGCCATCCCACCCTCTCTTTCTTTAGCTACTAACTACTCCCAGTCCTCTCAAGAGCTCAACTTTTAAAACATTTTGATTTGTCCAGTCAGGGGTAGGGTCATCAGAGGAGAAAACCCCTCCCAGTTTTGAGTACTAGACAGTTCAGCCAATCTCTGTATTTCCTCCAGGTCTTCCTAGCTACAGCTGGAAGACTTCTTCCAGACTCCGTGTCTCCAGAATTCAAAGGACAGGCTTGTTACCACATGATTTCCCCCCCTCATTTTACATACCAGAAGGAACTAACATTGAGGGAGGCTAGTGATTTGCTGAAGGACAAGCTTGAAGTCAGTGCCTTAACAAACAAAAAATCAATGCTCCTATTTCCCCACTAGCAGCTATGTTCTGAGGAGAGTGTTTTAGAGTAACCAGGGATATTATGTTGTTCCATATTTAGATGGGTTAGTGAAAAAGAAATGTCAGGAAGTAGAATAAACATAGGTAATAAAGAAGTTCCCACAGCATCGCTAAGTTATCCATCAATTTTACCAAGTCAAGCTGATAGTGACTGAGGACAGTTTCCAACACGCAGGTTGGGAGAGCATATCTGCTTGAGGAATAAGCTCTACACAGAGTAATAAGATCTCCATTACTGTACTCATCAGTCAAGAGTCTTCTCTTATGTCTCACTCCGTGCTGAATTCAATGAAATTAGAAAATAGATTATAGAAATGCTTTACAGCATCCCCCTTTGACTTCTAGGCATCCTGATTTGTGTGCTCTAAAGACATCTGCCTCTGAGAGGCATCTTCTTGTCCTACTCTAAAGACTTACAATAAAAAGAAGGAATTGATGGATGCAGTCCTCTGAGCAGATAGTGCCAGGACCACATTTAGCATGGATCAGAGTCCAATTAAGATGAATGTGGCTTTTGTCCATGCTAAGTGGTAGTGCCAGCACTATCCACCTAGAACATCACACCTGTAATTCCCAGTTTGGTGGTCCATTCTTTTTTTACCATAATAAGCAAAGGGACCATTTTAACGTTTCAAGTAAGACATAGCGCACAGACGGCTGCTCAACATTGATTTTGGCTGTTAGCACAGCACTTTTCATAGCAGTGTTTCAAGACAGCAGATTGTCCTGCCATTGAGAAAGAAACAGCAAGGGTCCTTTTTTTCGCATTGCAGAAGGAAATATCTTATTTGTTTGCTTACTTCTGTCCCCCCACCCCCCCAATCATTGAAATTATGCACAACTGTGCATTATTGTATAGTACCATCTTCCTTAGGACAAAACAGTTTAACCTTGTGCTAAGAAATAAGAATAGCTTGCTTGACATAAATATAATACAAGGCTTAGGCTATATAAGTAATAATTACAACCACAATTTCTTTTTTGTCTTGGTCTTTTTTTGCACTCCTAAAACCTACCAGGCAATTTGCTTTTCTCTCTCTCCACTCATACAAATAACCACCTCCTAATTATAGCAATCAATTTACATGCAATAATCACATTAGCTGTGGTAATTATAATATGCATCACCTGGACCTGTATTTGTTTTAATAGGAGAAGTCAATAATTCTCAAGTGAGCACAAGTATGAGGCTGATTATGTGTTGAAGTGATGAGAGATTAGTCTGCATTTGATTAAACAAACTGCTTGGGTTCCCCCCCCCCCCCTCCCAATTAAGATTGATCTATACAATAGCAAGAGCATGCAATAAATGTACATTAGGAATTCATCATGGCTTCGGTTTTGCTGGCATTGTAGGGGTCATATGGATGCTAGAGTCTAAAGTGGACAAACTATAAAGACAAAGTTTGGTGTCAACCAGAGATCTGATGAACTCTGAGTATAAATCCAAAAAACAAATTTCATGTAGTTCCTGATTTTCCCTGCTACTCACCTTTAATGGACTACGCCTATAGTAACTTTTGAGCCACAACAATATATTTGTTTTGTTTTGTTGCATCTAGATCTTGACACAGGGATACAGGTGTCCTTGTGAAACTGAACCAAAATGACTCAGGTGTCAGTGGTATGTGTGAAAGTATCACAGAAGCAGAGTGAGTATCCATTGTGGGAAGTTTGGGCCCATGATAAGATGTGTCTTTGTGGCTAGTTTTTACCTTATGGTCTACCAAATCTCAGGCTGCATTCCCATCTGCGGTGGCAGTGGCGGCAGCGGGAGGGGTGAAGGAAGACGCGTCAGCGCGGAGGAGCCAGCAGACAGGAAAAGAGCCGGTGCGAACAGGGATCTGCCGCGGCTTCTCTTGCATGTCAGAGTGCAAAATCCTGCCGTGACATGCGCGAGAGAAGCCGCGGCAGATCCCCGTTCGCACCAGCTCTTTTCCTGTCTGTTGGCTCCTCCACGCTGACGCGTCTTCCCTTGCCGCTCTCGCTGCCGCCACCACCGCCGCAGATGGGAACACAGCCTCAGTTTTTCCTTTCTTTCTTTCCAATTTTAAAAGGTATGATAAAAGCAGTTAAAAATACAATAGAAATAGAATTTGGGAAACCCAATGAAAATTATGGAGAGAGAGAGCAATTAAGGCATGCTGAAATTAAAACTAATTCTAAAAAGCAGGCACAGTAGACCATCAAGCATATTTGAAAATTTATGTAGCATGTGCCAACCTCAGTTGGCTATGATAATATGGAAAGAGGTTAACTGGGCAAGTAGTCTGTACTCTTATATTTTAGTCCTGGGTCTGCCACAAACTTCCAATGTGACCTTGGTGAAATCACAGTATATAAAATGGAGGTAATGGTACATGCCTATCTGGCAAGAAAGTTGTAAGGATTAATTAATGCTTGTAAAAGATTTCCAGCCTGGGCTGGTAAGTATGTGTTAGAAGATCTACCAAATGAGCTTTATTATAATAGCAAATGGGCTGCTATGTGCCAGGTAAAGGAAACAAAGTTTTACTCTGCTATAGTATTGTGTTCCCGTATCTATGCTGAACATTTAAATCACGGGGTGTTTTTAGACACACATTTCTCCTGGATGTTTGCTGTAACATCCAGAACTTTCTGTCTGTCTAAATCACTCATCCAGATCTTAGACATCCGGATCTTTGAACTTCTGTGTGAAACTTCTCCCAGAACTTTTGTGTGTAAAAGGTTCTCTTGGTAAACTGCTTTGCTCCAGGCAGCTGTGGTCACTTGGTTTCCATGGCAGCCTGTCACGTTTACAGCTGCGGCTACTTTAGGCTGCCTCAGGGCAGTGTTTGTGTGAAGAATGCATCCAGGAACTGCCTCAGGGCAGTGCGTGTGTGTGAAAAATGACTCCGGAACTTGTGGACTTGTAAACCCAGAAGATTGAAACATCCGGAACTTTAATGTGTGTCTAAAAATGCCCACTGTTCTCTGTACAAATGATCAAGGGTCTGATGTACCACACTGAGCAATTCACAGGAGTCCATTAACATATCCTTCAAAGGATATTGTACACAGGATGTACCAATAATAAGCAAATAGATGAAGTGATTTATAATAATTATTTCCTCCTTTTAATTTTAAAGAGAGACTGGGCAGATTTTCACATTGCTCAGATACAGTGGCATTACCAACAAAATGGTAAGCCACACATTAGAAGTGTGACTGAAAAACGCTAGGTGCTAACTGCTTTGGAATTAGAGGTGGCATTATTGATGTTTAAGGCAGGCTTACTGCATTCTATAATTTTGACTAATAAAAATCTGTACACAAGGTCTAATTGAGTGAGGAATCATTTGTTGTACTAGGCAAATTAAATTGCATCCCTTGTGGATAATGGGTGATTTCAGAAGTGACATGGTGAATGTCCACCACAGTCAACCTCAGTCAAATGCGGGGGGTGGTGAATGCGCCGTACATGTCTGTTTGCTCGCATCCGGATGTTCACCACAGTCAAACACAGCCCAGGGTGAAGCTAACCACGCTTCGTGAGGTCGGGGCGGGAGGAGGTCCAGAAGTGTGGTGAATGGTCACCACGGCAGGGGTAAATGAAAAGTAACTTCTGAACGGAAACCCGCAACCGCGGTGGAAAGAATTTACCCCAGCCGCGGTGCATTCTGGGGCTCGAACCGCAGTCCACGTCTCCACTGTGTGTCTGTTGTGTTCCCCTGGCCCATGTTCTCTCTGATTGCCCCCAGGCGGTGGTCACGATCCTGTCACTTCTGTTGGGGCCGCACATGTCACCACAGCCCACGGTGAATCCATTCACACCGGGGTGGGATTCACTGTGGTGAATTGGAACGCGTCACTTCTGAAATCACCCAATGTGTCAAATTGCAATTTCATAAATAGTGCCTTGTTAGAGAGTGAAATGTTCTTTTTAGGAGGAAAATGCAGAGAAGTTAAGCTCAGAGAAAAGGCCATAGTACAACATTACGAGGAGCAAAGTCACAGCAAAAGGCAGAATCAGTCCTCTGGGTCCAGCTGAGAAGAATAGGTGGCAGGTACTCTTCTTATTCCTCTGATGCTCAGCCCAGTCTAAGACTGTACATTACACCAGTTGGAATGGTCTTCTGCCGACTATTCCACCAGCCAGAGAGTTCTGTAAGCATAATATAAATGAGGCCTCATTTTACTAGTTTGGCTCCTAGCTAAGCCAGAACTGGATCCTGTCAACTGTGGGATGAGGATGATATCAGGGGAACTGCCGGCTTCCCTAAGGGGGCAGCACTAAAGCTGCTTCTCCACTAGCTTTTCACTATGCTTTCACCAGAATTTGAGAGGTTTGAAAGTGCCTACCCAATTTCCCCTGTATTTCAGTGATGTAGGGTAAGAAGCTAGTGACAACAGCTTGAGGTGAGTGCATGGCTAAGGGACAAGACTAGAATTGAAACGGAAACTGCTACTATCCAGGATCCTCCCAGATGTCATATGGTATCTGGTTTAGTGTCCAGCAGCTATCCAGTTGACCAGATTAACATTTACCTAATTACCATTTACTGCATTACTGTTTAATTACCACTTGACTTTAACAACCCAAAACCCTCCCTCTCTCCATCTTGACTGGTTTGGTTTTGTGGTAAATGGCAGTCCAGTAAACACCGATATCTGGCATTCTGGATTGGTGGTTAACCTCTGTGGTTACAGGATAATTACCGGATAACCATCAAGCTATCCAGGATACGGAATATTAACCATGGATTATTTTTTTGCTGTCTATTCAATTCTAGACAAGATTCTGCACGACTCAAACCTCTGAAATGAAGAGCACTCCATAATCACACATTTAGCCCAAGATATTTACAGCTACAGCAGTGATCTCCCTAGAATGGGTGGAATGTGGAGTGAGGACCTAGGGCACTTATACCCTCTTACACTATGCTACCTATTGGGAGAAAAGCTTCTGTGGTAGCAGCCCAAAGAACAGAGTTGGAGTGTAGGAACAGGCTTTTAAGTTTTTAAGAACAAGTTAGGATTGCAGTTGTTCAGCATTAAAGTCAATGGGAGCTGAACCACTGACTTCAGGAGGATTGCACTCTGAGACCATGTTATTCTAAAGCAGAAGGAAATAATGTCTTCTAGTCAGGAAAACTTCTGAACTTTACCATTCTAATTATCAATGTAGTCTATTAATACTTATTGTACTATCTATCTAGTATACAATATTGTATACTAGATAGTATCAATATACAATACAATAAGTATACTAGATAGAATGTATACTATCTAGTATACTTATTGTATGCTATCTAGTATACAATAAGTATACGAGAAATTGATAATTTAGAAAAACCAGTTTAATAAAGTCATCATCCTTAATTTATATCCCAGTTATCCCATTGGGGCGTAAGGTGACTTACAACAAAGATAACAACAAACTACAAGTAACTGTCTCACATATTTGCAAAATAATCCCATAGCATACAATATAAATATTATAAATAAGCAAACCGTCACAATGTAACCATAGCAACCCTCTCCTGCCCCATACCCTTTCCACTACCTTCCTCCCCATATTACATAAATACAGATAACAAACCAAAATCCCCGCCCTTTGCAGCCCCATTCCCGTAGCACCCCTCCCACAGAGATGTTGTGGTGTACACCATGCTGTTCCTCAAAGCTCCTGACCAATCGAGCCCCAGCTTTTGGTATTATAGGCCCAGGAGCCCCAGACCTCACCTCCTTTCGATGACAATGCAAAACCTGGCTGTTCAGCCAGGCCTATGGTGAGCGAGATGGGTGAAGGGAGGGGGGTTGAGTGTTAGGGTGGTTGGGTTTTTGTATATTCTGTTTTTTACTTCCCCCATATTAGTTAGTATTAGTAATGTTTTCTATCTATCTATCTATCTATCTATCTATCTATCTATCTATCTATCTATCTAGTATTTATATTGTTATATTTTTATACCATTTTTAAAAATTGTTAGCTAAACCGAGGTGCCTTGGCAGGAGGGGTGGGGTGTAAACTATTATATTAAATAAATAAAATGCAGAAATGGCAGGATTTGCCAGTTATTTTTATTATCCATGTTATTTGTATAGCACTAGGCACTTTGTAGGAAACACTGAGGACTGAGATTTTCTACTGTCACTACAATGAAAGTGGGAACTTCGATTTGGAGAGTGTTGCTGAAGCTCTGGGTCCAAACCTGCTCCAAAGAGAGAGCTCCAGTGATCAAAGCAGGGCCTCCATCCTAGCCTTGGGGGAATAGACACACTTGACTCGGGAGTGCAGGTATTAAAGTGACTAGTACTGAGCACTGTTCCAGATAATTGGCACATTCCTGCTCAGTGCCCAAATGCCTCACATAGCCTGCTGTCAAGGGAAAACTGTGTGTCGTTTCCTCTGGATGTGAATTAGGCACATGCAGACATTTGGTCATGGTTTTACTGACCTCTGATTCAAGACGTCCCTCCCCCCCACCCAAATTCTTTTTACACAATTTCTGACAAGGGTGAATCCTCCCTGCTTTTTGTCATTCTGTTTACATCTCTGTCTCTCACACACATTCAGCTGTGCTGTCTGCATGGAAATGAAGACTGGAAATAGTGCAGACACAAAAACTGGAGAATCCAGACATGGACAGGATTATTTTTGTGGTCAAAGCAGTCTGAAATCTTTGGAAAGTAGTCTGGTGTACTTGGATTGGAGTGTTTCTTGGGACAACCTCTGCATGGTGTCATATGTTTGAAATAATGGTAAGTTCAGATGAAGGTGATGCTACTATGTAGTTTATGTGGCACTGCTTTTGGAGAAACTGAAATGCATCTAGAGCTGAAACGAGTAGTGAATTTATTACCTGTGAGTAATATCCAAATTTTCAGTTAGCTCTTTGAGTACCCAACCCTATAATTGCCTACTGCTTTGGCTTAAATTAAAATGGGGAATGCTGTGCATATCTGTAAGTGTAAATGCCCACTAATTTTATAAGCCAGCTGTTTGGGTAAGCAGAGGGCAGCATAGAACCTAGAACTCTTGGCACAGCTGTTCCAAGCAGAGCAGCTGACCCACACCAGAAGGAACCCTTCAGAGCACTAACTGTAAACTCTTTATATGATCAATATGCAGTGCCCATCCTCATGACCAAAGTAGATAAGAGCAGCTAGTGGTAGCTCTCCTGGTAGAGCTTTGGACGAGGCTCCTATAGGGAAAGAAACTGCATGGAAACCTCAGAGAATCCACCAGCTGGTGGGGTGGGGTGGCTCTGGGTGAAACAACATGAGTCATTACCCCACTTTGAGTAGCCTTATCCCACTTTGGGCAATGTTACCACGCAATACAGTGACTTGTGTGGCTGCCGGGCCAGCCTCCAGATGTTCACCCTGCTTTGGGCAAGCCTTACCCTGCAATGGGTAACCTTGCTATGCCCTGTGTCCTTCAAAAAAAGGCCGGTGATACAAGGTGTAGTAAGGTTGCCCAAAGTGGAATAAGGCTGACCAAAGTGGGGTTGCTCATGTGTCCGCCAGCCCAAACTGTGGTGGCTGCAATTGTCTGGCAAGAGGTGGGCAGGGATCGGGCCCACTCCTGCTCATGTAGCTGCACCCTCTGTCTTTTGTTTTTAATAATGAAGGAACAGCTGCTAATTTCACAGCTCAGGTTGCATCTTATATCCATTAGGGTCAATAGGAACTGAGAATTAATTTTGTTAAAAAAGGTAACAGTAAGAAAACACAATGCAGGCTAGAACGCATGACCCCTGGCAGAGCAAGCACAAAGCTTAATTACCTAGTCACACCACACCTGCAGAATATTTCACCAGTTCCACTCCCCACTCGAGAAACCTGTGGGGAGTAACTCCAAGGTAAATAGTGAAAGCAGCTGTTCAGTTTGTCCAGTTGCATTCTGCCTTCGGACTCTTAAATTTTTCTTGGTCTTCCCTGTCCTCCCTTTTGTTTGGATCGGAGATGGAGTCAGTAAAAAGGAGTGCAAATATGTTGATGTAATCGCTGCTCCATATTTTCTCCCTCGTTGTTTGCAGGAGGTGCTCGCCCAATGGGGCAGACATGTCCGTGTACATTCCCCACCCCCCCCCCGCGCTAGTGACCTGGGATTCTCCCATCCCTTGCAGCAGCTCATGGCGCTGCTCGAGCAGCATGGCACTTTATCCCATACTTGTGCTGTTACACACTGCCTGTGAGTGAAGCAAGACCTAGTCCCCATGCCTGTGTGAGGGGGGATGCACGCTACCCCGCGATTCGCCCTGCCTTGAACATGGTGTCTGGCACCCATGCAACCACCTCTGGTACAGGCCCTTTCTCGTGTGTGTCTCTGATGCGGGAAGCTTAGCACCACCAGGCCATCAGGTCCCCAACCGCATGGACAGTCCTCGTGAGACTCACCTTCCAACGTCCCTGGGTTGTGGGAGGCCCTCTGGTAGTCACTGCGGTATGATGGCCGCTGCTGCCACCTCTGGGCCAACTCCAGGCTGTCCTCAGGCTCTGGATTCCTTCCCTTAATGTGTCAATTTGGGCCTGCTGTTGGGGTGTGTGTGAATTTTTCCCTTTGTCGACTGCACTTGGGTTCCTCCTCCCTATAATGAGAAGGCAAAGCATGGCAGCACCCTCGACCCTGGCAGGAGCCCCTTTCCTCATTGTGAGAGGGTCTAAACGTTCCCCCCAGCAGGCAGCCGCCTTCGCCGTGGTGGTGGTGGTGGTGGTCCAAAATCCGACCAAGTCGCCTGAGTTACCCTGGGCGCCACCAGCACACAAGCACACCCTGCACTGGGGGCCGAAGGCCCTACCCCTCCCAGGGGTCTAAAACTTTCCCCAGCAGGTAGCCACCTTTGCCAGGGTGTGTGTGCGAAATCCAGTTGTGCCACCTGCTCTACCCTGGGCGCCGCCAAAGCTCAAGTCCTCGCTTCCTGGTCCTGCTGCTTTTTGACCGGATGGGAGGCTCGAGTTTGCTGATGCGGGGAGGAGGTAAGAGGGGGGACTTGCCTGTCCACTCTCAGGCTCCGAGCCCATGCAGGTTGCTTTCGCCACACCAGTTCAGAGGCGCTTCTTCCCTGCTCCCCGACGAGAACAAACTGAGGTGGGGATGCAGGGATCCTAAAATGGCACCTGGAAGTCAGGAAACCCTTTCCTGCGTACCTGCCCCACCGTTTAGGCAGCCACCTCCGCCCCCCCTTCCTTACATGGGGGGGCACGCCAGCTCCCCCACCATGCAGAATGTGGAGGGCGATTTTTGCCCCAGGCTCTGCAAAATCTAAGACTTGCCCTGCTACCTCTCAGTATCCCATATACCATGTCTGAATGCTCTGCTGCTATTAGCATCACATCTGAGCAAGCTTATGGTGTTTAATACCCCTTGTATCATGGTGAAATATAGTTTTTATCTGCAGAGTAGATGGACCAGTCAGGGCAACTGTCAAAAGATGATCACTATGGTCTTCAGCTGTTGTGAACAAGCCCTTAGAAGTTTTTCTAAAAATTCAGGTTAATCTCCTCACCCACCTGCTTCTTAAGGAAATCTCAGTCTGTATAAGGCACACAGTTTTCCTCTCGCACTCAAATTTATGTTAATCTGAAAAGTCTGAGAAAATGGTGTAACCCACTGATTTTCCACACCAAGGATCAGTCATCCTTTAATATAATATACCCAGAATGGGTCCAGTGACCTTCGAGCATGTGACAAGCTCCACTTGGACAGCTGACAGGCTGCATGGAAGGGGCAGGAGTTTGTGATTCTCATGTTAACCTGTCTCTGTCTCAAGGTGTGTTCAGATGTGATGGCTCCTACCTCCGCAATGTCTGGACGATGGTGGGGGCCATCACTCTGGCTGGGACTTGGCCCAGTCACTGAACAAACATTATGGTGGCGGAGCTGGGGAGGGGGTGGGGAGACACATGCATGTGTGTCCACACAGCCCCACCCCCATGCTACACCCCCACCAAACCGGCTGATGGGGAGCCATTGGTGGCCAATGGCAGCCACCATGTCGTGCGGCACCAGGTTAAGTAAATTGGCCGTTCATCCGTAATGGCAAGCTTTACACCTGGTTGGACAGTCATTCCCTGGGTGGTGTTGGTGCTTAGCCCGGGCTGTGACCTGGGGGATGTTCCTTGATCACAGTCTGGGCTGCGCACCAACACTGCCTGTGGAATGGCCAAGGCTAACATCTGGCGGTGCTTTCAAGCATGATGATAGCCCACAATTCCACATGGGTCAAAGCATAGAGATGCAGTTATCATCACGGCTGAAAATACCCTTAATCTGTCACTCTTACACACACTCCCTATCTGTTCCTCTCATGCACCTGTGCACCCATGTATGATCTCTTTCCTTTATGTACACAAATGCTATGTCACACACACACACTCCCCCTCTCTCACACACATGCAAGCAGAAGTTCTCTCTGTTTCTCTCTTTCACACATGCACTTTGTCTCTTGCTCTCAGAAATGTATATAGACATACACATGCAAAGACAGAGCAGCAGCCCCTCTTCCCCACCAATACCTGAAGTCGCAGCAACAGAACCACTGCAGCTGCTGCTGCTACTAGGGTCAACCACATTTGTCTCCCAAATTGGTTCTCAAGAGCTTGGTTCAGACCCTGGGATCCTTGTATGGGCACCACCATCTGCCCTTTGGGTTGCTAGAGCCCAAGGAAGACACTTGTGACCATGGCCTGGCACTCAGTAGTCTGGTTTTAGCGAATGTGCCAGAATGCATGAAATTTAATGCCCTCCCTTTCCCCCTCCCTTTGGCAGAGAATGTATCTGTGCCAGGGAGTATAGTCTATGGTCCAGGTGCACTGTCTTTCCCTATTATACTTACACCTTCATCTGCTGTAGCTGATTAAAGTTTTCTCAATACGAATCTATTCAAAGGCTCAGTTCATAGGGCACTTATAGTAACTAACGGAGCAGGGGAGATCTTTCAAAGCCTGGCAGTTATGACCGTGAGATATATTACTTACCCCCCAAAATTTGGTGTTAACAAGTATCTGTGGAACCCTGTTCTCTATGGAAGGTACAGTTGCTTCTCCTCCTGCTCACAGATAATACAAAGGAGCCACATGATCTCTTAGCAGAACTTAGATTTACTTGGCAGAACAGAGCATAAAGTTGCTATGGCTACGACTTTTCCATATTACCCCTTTATGCTTTTGAAGTTGCAGGTTAAGTTGCTTTTGCACATTTACAATGGAAAATCTCAGGGCTATGAACCTTGTTGAAATTCAGACTCGCTTTTCAGCTCTTTCCTTTCTCCCCCCACCCCCCGCCCTTTTTTTTCTTTCTTTCTTTCTTTCTTTCTCTCTCTCTCTCTTTTTCTGATGCCATCACATTGAAGTTACGTCTCTGTGAAGTGATGAAACTAGACCTGGTGAACTTAGGAAAACCTCATTTGCCTCAGGCTCTCAGAGCTAGAGGGAAAACTGGTGAACCTGTTTAACTAGGCCACTTTCATGGAGGCAAAAAAGTAACTGAAGACCCCAGGCCCTTTAATCTAATTGGTAAAGGACCTTCCCCCACTCTCTTCTTAAATAAAACTTTGACTGATGTTCCATCCTGGTAATTGCTCTGGCATATCTTATGCTTACAATATTAATGAAAACAATTAAATATTCCTGTTACCGCTTTTATTCATTCTGTTTCCCCAATAACAAATAATCCATCATCAGCAATCCTTTGGGGCTGATTCTCCTTTCACTTTTAATGTGGTGTAAATCAGGAATAATACTACTGAAATCATTACAATTATACTAGGAGGAGAGGAAAAAGAATCAAATAATCTGTCTGTGTTTAGAAACCAGTTTGAAACCAAAATGGGTTTATACTCCAGGTTTTTGTTGTTGTTGTTTTGTTTAAAGAAAAAATATAACTCATAGTCCTCAGCTCAGTTGGTGTAAATCAGTGTAGCTTTATTAAAGCTCTATTATCAACACTAGTTTACAGCAGCTGCATATCTGGTGTAGAATTTCTACAGATATGTAGCACAGAAAGAGAAGATGTTGGATTTGATCCTGAAGGCTTTAATTCAACTTTCAGCATCTGATTGTCTTTTATACAGTAAATGACCAGTCAATGCAACAAGGCAAGGCATAAACTACATTTGAATGGGAACCTTCTTGAGATTCAGGCACTATATCATTTTGGTTTCCATTGCTAAGAGAGACCTGGACTTGTTTCTGATGAGAGAATCTTCTTCAAAGAAAGCTTAAACAAATTCTTCTCTCTGAATGAAACATATCGATCTTCATAAGACCATAAGAAGTGCCAGACTGAGTCAGACCAATGGTTCATCCAGCCCAGTATCCTGTCTCCAACAGTGGCTGCCTTTGGTTGATTCAGATAAGTACACTACAGGTCATAATGGAGTGATCCATCATTCTATGACCCACAACTAGAGATGTGCAAATGAGACAAATTTTGTAATTCTGATTTCTATTCTGGTTTCGTTGCCATTTTTTGTGAGTTTTGTGTCTCAAAATTGTGTGTCCTTTTTAAGGGAAAAATCTGATAGCTGCTAGAGTTGGTTGTGAAGGAAGCAACCAGGGTAGGACAGGGCAGTCCGTGCATGTATCCTTTCTCTGTGTGTAAGGGAGTGCAGCCGTATGTGTGTTGCTGTATCGTGTAAAGTCACCAACTGCACCCACATGGGGTGTTTTCAGACAAGCGCCACCTCACACGTTACCCACGCTTGAATGTTGTTTGTCTTCTCCCCTGTCTCTCCCACTGTCCCCTCTCCCTGTCTCCCACTCCTTGTCTTTTAGATTGTAAGCCACAGGCAGGGACCGCATCTATTTCTACATTTCTGTACAGCACCAAGTACATGACTGGCACTATATAAATGTTTATAATAATAATAATTAATAATAAATTAATGTGTGGGTTATGGGTAAGGAAGCACTTGTCTGAAAAATCCCACAGAAATGGTCTCTGGCATCAGCGAGCTCCAGTGCAGCAGCCACAGGGATCCCATGCATAGCAGGGGAATCTCACTTGGAAGTGTCTTTTACTCAACATAAGGATCTAATTCCCTTGACACAGTTCTACCTCCAGCTGCTTGTGGAAACAGGCCACGCCCCAGAACCACAAAGCATCCAAAAAAGACCTAAATCAAAACACAGTCCATTCCTCTGATCACAGTTGTTCGGACTAAACTCCCCCCTGACCAGCACAACATACCATGAAACATGAAAGATGTTCAAACTGATAGACAAACAATAAAAAATATTAGATTAGAAGTGAAAATTGAGAGGCACAAAATACATTAACATATACCCCAAAATTGCAGGACAGAATTTGTGGTTCAAATATGGATGCAAAAAAGGGTAGGGTTTTTTGTGTTTACATGTGTTTTATCCAAACCCACATGCACAGTCCTATCCGTAGCCAACTTGACTAATATCTATTTATGGACCTATCTTTTAGCAACTTATCCAATCCTTGTTTGAACCCAGATACACTATTTGACTTAACAAGTTCCACAACCTAATTGTACATTGAGCAAAAAAAGTGCTGCTTCTTTTTTTAAAAAAAGAAAAATCTGCTGCCCGTTACTTTCATAGAGTCTCCCCTAGTGCTAATTTTATTTGAGGGGGTAAGTATCAGCTGCCTATTTACTTGCTCCACACCACTCGAGATTTTGTATATCATTCTGTTGAGAAAGGTAACATTTATGAACTGATGCATAATTCTGAAAAATTTAGCTGGTTTATTTTACATTTTAACTTTTGAATTTTAGTGACGCAATGGTCAGTTCGGCAATACTAGACTTGCTAAGCATGCTCTGAATTGTGCCTGGCCCTGCATGAGTCCACAGACTGGGAGAGAAGGCATGAAGAATTCCTCTTTTGCCTTTGTCTGGCTTAATAGGAATTAGAGGTTCTGTCACTGTGTAACAGCAGTGAGCCTCTCCTCCCCTCCTCTGGGAGGGCTGTTTGAATACTCCTGGGGCAATCTAGCTTACTAGCCCTGTTGCACTGAAGTTGCACAGATTTTTAGTGTTCTAGGCTGATCCTGATCCTAGGGGAAATTTCTTTGACTAAGTGCACATCTAGCACTTATAAATCTGGCCTCCAACCTCCCTTCAGCCAGCCCGTTCCACAAAATCATAGTGGGGCATTCCCCACCTTTGTGGGTATTCAGCTCCTGTCCATATGCTCAACGGAAAACACTTCCTGGGTGAAACCAACGGCAGTTCCCATCTGCAAATCCTTTGGGCCGACTGCTTCCTTCCAAAGCAGTATCTCTGTTCCAGATTATCCTGTACTCATCATGACCCATAAGCCTGGGCTCAGGCTCAGCATCCCAACAGTGATCAGTAGCACGTGTCAGGGTCCAATTCCCACCTTTAGGAAGGGTCAAGCTTCAGAGCTCCTTCACTCTATAGTTTTCCCCCTGCAGACTGAGGGTTTGTTCCTTAAATCTCTAAGTCTGAAAAATTCCTGTGCAGAGATAAAAATGAAAAATCAGCAAGTCTTGACATTGGATAGATAATAGGAGGGGTTTGTAGGCTGTCTGCATTTACTGCATTTATGGCTAATGATAGTGATTTCAAAAACTTTCCCAACCATATATGCCTAAAGGGGAATTCTTGCTAGTTAGAATCTCTGATAAACAGCTCCTTTCAGCTTCTGGTAAATAGCATTTGAATAAAGGATGCCTTGTTTTCAGCTGACAATATTATTGTAATCATCATCCCGTTAGAGCAACTTTAAAGATGCAAATCAGTTATGTAAGGGAGACACACTCTAAAGATCTTACACTTTGAACCTTAGTGGATTTTTTTCCTGTTTGTACCAAATTCAAGAGTGATATGTATGTAGACTTAACCAAGGTAGTTATTATTACCCAAGTTGAATAGAGGATGAAGCCCATGACTACCAGAAGCTAAGAGTGAATGACAGGGCATGGATACTCCATATATAACTTGGTCTGGTACACATCTTGTGAAGCATCCATATAAATGTTTTCCAATTACTTAATTAAACAATTCCCTTATCACTTCTCACAAAGCTCACTGCTGCAGGGCAGGGGTGTACCAGAAATAGGACAGGGATAGCTTGCTTAAGAAATGTGATGAAGGCATTGCTGGGGTGCTTTGCCTTAATTAGTCAACCAAAAACAATGTGTTATTGACTGTTGCTGCAGAGAAACAGGTCTGGTTTGAGGAATGACGGTGCCAACCATAATCATTCCTGAAGAAGAATAGGATAAAATGCAGTTACACAGAGGCATTAATTCTGGAATTTCATCCTTAATCAGTAGAAAGAAACTTGTTAAGCTGGTTGAGTATATATGACCTCAGAGTAGATGGAATGAATGGTTCTAGTTTCTGTCTGTGCTCGAGTGCACAGTGGTATTAAATGGATGATAGAGGGGCCACTGTTCAGAAGGCTCACTAAGGGATATAGAGAAAAGACATTGGGTGTTTTTACAGACACATTTCTCCCACATATTTGCTGTTACATCCTGAACTTTCTGTGTGTCTAAATCACTCACCCAGTTCTTAAACATGTGGCTCTTTGAACTTCTGCATAGAATTTCTCCCAGAACCTTTGTGTGTAAAAAGTTCTCCGGGTAAACTGTTTTACTCCAAGCAGCTGAGGTCACTTGGTTTCCATGGCAACCCCTCACGTCTACAGCTGCGGCTACTTTATGCTGCCTCAGGGCAGTGTTTGTGTGAAGAATGTATGTGTGTGTGAGAGGGAGAGGGAGAGGGAGAGGGAGAGAGAGAAATGCATCCGGAACTTACTTGTGGACTTGTAACCCAGAAGATTGAAAAATCTGGAACTTTAAGGTGTGTGTAAAAATGCCCATTATGTGTTTCTTTGAACAGAAACAGAGTTGAAACAGCGATTTGCAGCTAATTCCCTTTCTGCCGAAATCAGCAAATTACCTACCCCCATAATGCTGAAACTTCAATCAATCAAAGTTTATTATTATAGTTAGTCACATGGCCATCACCAATAACACACAACATGACAACACAAATAATTAACAACATATATAAAATTGACTCAAAGTGGTCTACCAACATTATCAAAAGGCAACATAATTATACCAGCCTAATCAGGATCATGGCTCTAACAATGTTCTCCCTTTGTCGCATAAGTCATGCCTTAGGGTGTAAATTCATTTATTTTAATCTATTGGCAAAGGAAGAAAAATATAATTTTTTTAAAAATTAAACTTATAATATAAAGTGTGATTAAATGCATAAATACATATAAATATATAAATAATTATATTTTTTTAATTAATTATTTAATTATTTAAATAATCAAACGGCAGGAATCATTAAGGTACAGGCAGACAGGGAGGCAAAAGTACATCTCAATGAAGTACAGGAATACAAAGACACCTACTAAACAATAAAGCTGAAATGTACTGGGCTTTCACCACATTAATTTGTTACCATTCAAGAATGCCCTTTGGTGGGTACTTTTGGGTGCTTTGGTATATGCTGGCATGTTCAGCATGTTGGTGGGAGAAGGAGCAGGCACAGTACAGACAGATCAGACACAGCATGTGCATCAGCCCTGCCTCTTTCTTTCTCCACACCTGTGCCTACATTGGGTGAAGAAGACTAGGAGGTGAAAAAGGCAGGAGTCTGAGAGCTGGGAAACTGATGACACCACAACATGAAACTTCCAAAAAATAATGGAAATGATCAGAAATTGCTAAAAGACTGCAGAGGTTGCAAAAAAATTGCCACCTGCAGTCCCCAAAGCAGTGAAATTGTATTACATGTCTCAGACTCAAAGGTTCTACCAAACATTCAGCAACTTTCCCAATGTGATGGGATTTCTCAGCAATTACTTAAAGTTCTCCGTACTACTGTCCTTGTTTGGTAGGTTACAATTATTTTCTGAGCCGTTAGTCCACACTACATTGTCCGTCTAAAAGGCATCACTATGTTAGTGCCGACTAACAAACACTGTACTTATTTCAAATTAGTGCACATTACTTTGGCTGTCTGAAAATGCCCTAAAACAGTTTAAAGAAGAGACAACTGAAAGGGGATATGATCGAATTTTATAAAATTATGAGTGGTGTGAAGGGAATGGTTATTTACCTTCTCAAATAGTACTAGAACTACCATGAAACTAACTGGTAGCAGATTTAAAACAAAATATTTTTTTTACTCAACACAATTACACGGTCTGGGCCCCTCATACCTCAGGGACCGCCTCGCCCTCCGCGTCTCAGAACGATCTCTTCAGTCAGCCGGGGGCACCTTCTTGGAGGTCCCCCATGTTAGACGGGGGGCCACAATGGAGAGGGCATTCTCGGTAGCTGGGCCGCGGCTCTGGAATTCCCTCCCAGAGCAAGCCCGTCTGGCCCCAGGCCTGTTGGCATTTCGTTGGGCCTTGAAAACCTGGCTGTTCGCCCAGGCCTTTGGGGGAGAGGTAGGTTAGAAAGGGGTGGTGGTTTGCAGCTTATTTTATGTGTTTAGTTTTAATGGTTTTACGGTTGTGTTAGTTTTATGGGGGGAAGATTTTATAGTGGGGAATTTTTATTGTACGCTGCCCCAGGATGCCTTGGCATGAGGGGGCGGCTAATAAATATTTATAATAAATAAATAATAAAAATAAATAAATTAACTGTGGAATTTATTGCCAGACGATATGGTCAAGACCAGTATTCTATTGGATTGGATATGTTTTTGGAGAGTAGGTCCATTAGCAACTATTAGCCAAGTAAGTTTAGGGGACAAAACATCTTACTGTTGGGAGCCTGTAGTGAACAACAGGGAATGTATTGTCCATTGTGACTTGTTGGATACTTCTCCCAAGCGACTGAGTTTGACCACTGTCAGAGACAGGATGCTGGGCTCAATGGACCATTAGTCTGACCCAGTATGGCAGTACTTATGTTCTTACGTTTTTATGACACCCTGCTATGCATTATGGGATCTGTAGTTATGATTCCATTCTATGTCACTGATTTTGCTTCCAGACTGACAACAACTCGTCACAAAGCATATTTGTCCATCTGCTTCATAGGTACAAAATAACCATAAACCATAGCATGCAGTACGTGCTGTGTAATCTGCTATAATGAAGTCGTGTAGGACAGAATAAGGCTAGAATGAAAACCATGATTCATGCTGTCCATAGTGGACAATATGAAAATTTAGCAAATACATAAATAAGTTAAATAACTAAACTTGTGTATATGTGATCCTTTTTTGTATTCAGCCCTATACACATATAGGGGATTGCTCTATATTCAGATGTTTTATGGTGATCCCCATCTCTAACGGAGATCAATAAAGCCATGCACTTTTGGATTCTAACATTTGTTGGGAATATTTTCTGAGCAACCACTAATGGTCCCACCATGGGGAAAACATGTGACTGATATTCTCAATTAAAATATCCCGGCCCCCTTTCCGAGAGGAAAAATAAATAAATAAATAAATAAATAAATAAAGTACAGAACCAGAAGTGATTCAGTGAAACTAATGTGTCACAATGGTGGATAAACTGATTTAGCTACTGAATAAGAATTACTAGGACATTTCCACTTATGGCTCCCTTAAGCTAATCAGTCACTGGAAGGAAGCAGAGCAAAGACAGTTAAACTGAAGAGCTGGAAAACCACTGAGGAGAAAGGCAGTGTGAATCTCCTAGCAAGAAACACATCTAATTGGAACTGAAAAATCAAGGAGGAAAGCAGGATAGGTCAAGAAAGGAGGATAACACCAAAAGGGTAGAAATCAAAGAAGAAGGACTGAGTTCCTTTTGTGAGAACATTAAAATGCAACTTTATGCATGGATGGACTAGAGGAAGGACAAGCAAAAAGGGAAATGGAGGTGAGGAGAGGAATGAAAAATATATATCAGAGTTTGACTCTGTGGAGTTGTGAAGAAGACTGAAGTGGTGAGATGCCATGAGCCAATCAAATCATTGCAAATGTAGATAAAGAAAACCAGCTTACAAGCCACACCTCCCCAGCACTGCAAGAAGGATGTGGGGCAGGAGTATTTGGTGATCAATAGTATCCCATGCTTTGAAAGAGTCCAGTAGGCACCTTTGACATATTTTCTTGCCCCTTCCTTTTGCCTCTTTTGTATGACAGTAGTGTCATACAAGTTCCCCTTACCAAATCTGGTGCATATGCTTTATTCCAGTAGTTCCTCAGACTTTTGCCTGCAACACCCCATTTTGAGATTAAATATAATTCTGTGATCTCAGACAGTAATCAAGACATGCAGTGCAGTGCTTTCCTGGTGCCTAGCTGCTTTTGGAGACTGGGTGCAGGTAAGCCGAATGAATTTGAATCCAGACAAGACTGAAGTGATGATGACAGGCCCACTCTATAACCTGGGTGACATAGGAACACCTGCCATTGATGGGGTCCAACCTTCTTTCACAGCCTTTGGGTGCTCCCAATCCTGAACCTACTGCTGCATCTGGAACATCAGACTACTGCAGTGGCCAGGAGCACATTTCATCAACTCCATCTGGCGAGAAGACTGTTCCCTTTCTATCAGATTCAGACTTAGCCACCATCATCTACATCTTTGAAACCTTGAGACTACACTACTGAAATACATTCTGCATGGGTTTGCCCTTCATGACTGTTTGGAAGCTGCAACAGATGAAGAACACGGCAACCAGTCTTCTGTCAGGAGTGGGTCACTGGGAGCATTATGCCAGTGCTTCAGAGTCTGCACTGAGCATAGCTTTCCAGTCATAAATTGACATTCTGGTTTTGACCTACAAAGCCCTAAATGGCCTAGGCACCATTTTGGGCTGCATTTGGGTTCCATTTTGACACCATTTTGGCTGCATTTGGGTTCCATTTTGGGAACACTTGCTTGTGCATACTATCTGCCCATCTGGTTTGAACGGTAATTTACAGCAAGGGCTCACAGAGAGATATTCTTGGTTGCTGCCTCACAATTATGGAACTCCCTCCCCCTGAAGATTCATCTGATTCCAAGCCTGCTCATCCTCCACAGACTGTGTAAGACTTTTTTTTTTTTAAATTATTTTTTTATTTGGCTGAGCATTTGTCAAGCAGGAACAGGATCAGGGAGGTTTGGGCTAAGACATTTTAACTAGTTTTATTTGTGTCTACTTATGATTTTTTGTGTTGTAACCGATCCTGAGATAAGGCGGGATAATACATTTAAATAAAGATATCTGTAAGGAGGGAGCTGAGGGGGTGTGCTCATAGTCGGTGGCTGGTTTAGTGGGTCGGATTCATTAATTGGAAAGGGACAGTATAACAAAAACTCATGCATCATATTTGGCTCTCAGGCCAGAGATTTCTCACTCTGCCTTACCAGTTATTTGAATACAGACTACCCCATGAATTGATTAGACATGAAAGGTGGGAGGTGTAAGACTAATATAGTCTAGTGGCCAAGAGGTGAACTTTGACTTGAGGACAAACCAAAGATTACCAAAAGAACTTAATAGCCGAGGTGTGTATGGGGACCCAGCGGCAGCAACTTATAGGCCCAAGAGGGATCTGGTCAGCCCTGCTTTGTGATATTCTCTTTCAGTGTATTATGTTCCTTTTGGTTGGATAAGGCTGATGTGAGCCTTTGTCCTTTAACAGATGCTGTTTTGCTTGCCATATTGTACATTGTGAAAATGGACAGTTGCATTAATATGATATGATGATGACTGTGTCATTGTCATAACAACAAGATCATTATTGTTATATATAAATGATGTTTAGACCTCTTGTTTCCTTGGAACACAAATTTCCAAAGGGGCGTATTGATCTGTGTGCTGAAACTCCTAATTGGTGTCTCAATGCCCTAGCTCTCTGGGGGCCAAATAATACTGAGTGCAGGGAATTTGAAAGAATTTTCACTGTTTGTCTTTTCATTCCAAAACAGGGTGTATGCAGAGCATATCAAAGAGTGCCAGAGACATTTTGGATTATGCTCAAGAGACACAGGAATGCGACTTATAAATTATGTTTATTAGATTATAGTACATATAGAATAGGAAGAGAGGAACCAAAGTGATGTTATCTTGCTCTTTGTTCCATTCACCCATGAATATCTGATGTATCAATTATGCTTAGATGGGCATTCCATGCATGAAGAAGAGCCATTACGAAAGCCATATCCTTCTGCTTTATAATGGCACTAATATAGTTAAGAACCTGTCAGGATTTCATATTATTCCCAGTTTTCAGGGGTTTGTGAGCTGTAAATATTTACCATGAACTGAAGTCTGACACTTAAAAAAAAACCAGGTTCAAAATATAAACTGATAAGACTTTTTAAAAAGAGGACATCATGAAAAGTTTAATATCAATAGCTACATTACCTAAACTTTAGTAATAGACTGATGCTATGCCAGTCTGTGTTGTAACAGAGTATTAGTATTAGTATACAGAGTAAAGTTGAAACTTGATCTCATTTTTTTCTCAGTTCTTGTTGAGAATCAAGCTTCTCAACAAGAATTGAGAAAAAAACAAGAATCAAGTTCCAATCTTGACAATTTCTCATCAAGTTTTTTTTTCCTTTCCAAAATAGACCCAGTATCATCACTGTCATTTTGGAAGAGGGCAGGCATTCTGTGCATGTGCCGTGCCCATTTTGCACATGCACAGAACAGCTGCCCCGTTTGGAAAAGGCTGCACATGCTCAGAATAGCCCAGAGGCCATTTTGTGCATGCACAAGTTTTGTTTTTAAGTGATAATCTTGCAAGAATCTCAAAATGTTAGCGAGATCCCGGCGAGGTCTCACTAATGTTTCTTAATTCTGTGAGTTCTCTTTTCAGCTCTAAGTTAGCGCACACACAAACTGTCCAGTAAAATTACTTTTAGCATGTCAAAATTGCTTCTATCCTAACTGATACAGTGGGACACTATTGGGTTCAGTGGTGCCTCAGACACTGTTTCAGCAGAAAACATGCCTAAGTGCTTAACATCTGGAACCACAATCCTCATAGTAGCTAAAGAAGACATTTTTCATAAAATAAGGGCACATGGATCACAAACATCTTCCATCTTGGAAAAGCAAAGTAAAACAAGCCTGCAGATCCCTATTATATAATGAATAAAGACTGTATCCCTAGCCTATCTCAGTTTGACTAATACTGAATTTCAGGGATCTCTAGACTGTGTGTGGTAGTAAGTACTACAGTACACCCTCACTACAACAGAACTCGGGGGGGGTGGGGGGTCTAAGCCTTTTGTTCATTCGTGAAGGTTTTGTAATAGCGAAAGAGTAATCAAACTGACAATCAGTGACAATCAAAATGCTGGGGAGGGCGATGTCTGGATTATTATACCCAAGGATCTGCTCTAATAAAGGGTATTATAGTGAGGTACACTCATATGTTCCACGTGTGCAGGTAGCATGGGGTGAGATAAAAGTATCTGACATCTCTCTAACTCTCCTTGCTGTGTGAAATTACCAGCTGTGACTAAGTTATGTTTGCACATTACAATTAAACCTCAAAAAGTAACTCAGGCACTTATATATTGCTTTAGAGCTTTTACAAAACAGTAGGAGAGAAAGCAGGCCATGCACTGTTAGGACTGAAGGTCTGATTCAGGAAAGGTTGTTGACGCACCCCCCAAGAACGAGACAGGACTCAGTATATGTAATTAACATGGCTGCACTCTTTATTTAATCCAATCATTCAAATTGAATAGGTGAGGGGGTGACATCACCTATTGCGATTCAGGGTCAAATATCCAACAATAACACATGAACAATTGAACCATAGGGGAGGTCTCAATATACCCTTGATAACCTTCCCCTAAACAAAACGTCTCCCCATAGTCGGCGCTTAGTGCGCGGGCAATGGAGACTTAGTCCTTTCAGACTTGAGTAAGGACTAAGGTGCCTCTCAGTGGTGGGCCATACAATGCCTTCCCACCGTTCCAAGTCACCCCTTCCCAGTAGGCGTGGGGATTCCCGGTACCGGATTTTTTTTACATTGCGGCCATTCAAATGAATGTCCGCAATGTAAAAAAAAAAAAAACACCAAAAAAACACGTTTCCCTCCCCCTCCCAGGCTGCGCGGGTGGAAGGGGGGACACCCCCCACCCACCCTGCCCAGCCTGGATTTAAACAAAAAAATTCCACTGAGTGTCCCACTGCAGCTCCGGGCTGCCGCCGGCAACCCAGAGCCAGCCTCACCAGCACCAGCAGCCGTCCCAGCAGCAGCCGGTAAGTATACTGTATGATCCAGGGGGGGGTGTTTAATACCCCCCCCAGGGATCACCCTACTTCCAAGTTCCCGCACCCAGGGATCTCGTACCTTCATTGAGCTCTGGCGGTCCGGAGGCTTCAGGGCCGGCTGTGGCTGCTGGCTTCAGACGCTGGTAGGTCTTCCGGGGAAACAGTGCCCCATTGAAATCAATGGAATAAATCCGGTACCGGTATACCGGATTTAATCCGGGAATTCGGTTTTTTGGAAACCGGAATCCGGTAAATCCGGTACCCGGTAATTGCCCTGGGGTCCCGGCCCTACTTCCCAGGGAAAACAATGCCACGCATGCCATACCCTGCAATCACGTTAAGCGTGTCTTCCCCATCTCTTATGGAGATGACTCATATTTCTACTTACCCTAACAGAACTGATACTGGACCCCCGCCAGGTGCGACAATTATAACATTCAAAACATATATTAAACATCAAGCAAGCACCACACTAGTCTACTGGCCAGCCAAATTGCCCATACTGTAAGGAAGGTGAAAACAAGCAAGACGGTCCTCTGACCAATTTTTCTTTGCCAAAGTTCCTTCCTGGCCCATATAATGCAACCAGTCGAAACCACAGTATAAGGGAGGGAGGGTGGGTGCTGCTCCGTTCCCCACTCGTCCTGGACTGAGCAGGGAACGCAAACTTGGCTGCTAGCCACTCACGTGGCTTCAGGCAGCCAATCAAGGCTCTCTCTTTTTCGCGCGGTTGGGGGGGTTGCCTAGGGCAACCCTCGCCGACTGCTCCAGTGGCACTTTGCAGCGCCTGCTGTTTCAATCAGTCCCGCTCGCCCTCTGGTAGGGGAGGGGGCGTGACAATCACCCCACCGCCGCTTAGCACGGCGGAGGGCAGTTCTGGACAAACCAAAACTGCTACTATGCTCAGACTTTTTCATACAACCTTGTTTCCTCCTTCAGTCCTGACAGCCCTGTTCTCAGCTCTGCCATGTCTGGATTTCTCAGCCCCCTCCTGCTGGTCAGAGGAATTAGTTCAATCAGCACGAACAAGTTACTTCCTGTTGGCAACCTTGCTACCCACCATCCAGAATTTAATCTTCCATGACACATGTAGGTGCTGCTAAACCATTTTTGCACTGAACGGGACCAGTGTACAGCTAACAGACACAATTGGGGCTTCAGGACTGTCCTCTCTGCAGCTGTGGTCACATTCAGACTATGACTTGCATTGCCAAAGATTGCTGTTCATAAGACTGGCCGAGGGCAGAGCTTCTCAGACTGCAGGTTGGAATCCCAAGTTTGGTTGGACCACTGGTGAATGGGCTTATGAACCTTGTTGGAACTTTGGGCATCTTTAGACATAACAAAGATTGGGTTTCAAAACCCCTAAGCATGTGTTTGGCCGTTGTGTGTAAGCACCATACCAATTCTAACACCAATTTGGCCACCCGTTGAACACGCGATGTGAACACCATTGCATCACAAGAACAATTTGTGTGTTTTGGCTGAATACATGACCAACTTTATGTTTAATGATATCGCATGGCATGTTAGCGGGTACAACATGGGGAACTAGGCGGCAGCGCTTGTGTGCTGAGATTGGGCAGCAAGCAAAACACCTATTTGCCCCAAGATGGGCTATGTGTCTAAGCAGCACCACATGGTAAACACAGGGCCAAATCGGTGTTCATATCAAGGTCAAAACACACGTTCAGACACCCGTTGACATCATGTCTAAAGGCATCCTTTGATACACTTTGCATGTCTTTGGGTGTTAACGAACAAGACTTTGCCCCGCATTTGCCCTGATTAGCCCCAGATTCACCTGGTCGTCTATCCTGTGGCTGCTCTGTGGGAAAATTCAGGCAAAACCAGAGCAACGGGTGCCTATGGGACTGCTGCTTCCTGCTGCTCTGTTGGGGCCCACGCGTGTTCCCCGCCATAATAGTGTGAGTGCGGCCTAGAGCATTGCTAGAGTGACCGCAACTCAGTGGAGCGGGAGTCATGTGCGGGTGGACCTCGGTGGAGAGGAATGCCTGCCCATTTGTTTCACTTCCTATGCAGAACCTGTGAGAGGCAGCTGTCTGGGAGCTGCATGGAGCTACTATGGGCTCCAGCAGGCTCCCAGCCCATGTATTAACACCCTCTGGGGCCACAGAAATACCTTTTATTTATTTATTATAACATTTATATGCTGCTCCTGCCTGCTAAAAGCATCTCAGGGTGGCTAAGAACATGTTCAAACAAATTAAAACAAATAGCAACAAATACAATTAAAATCTCACCGTAAAAACAATTCACCCCCTATCCCTCCCTAACCCAACCCTCCCACCCCATCTCCCTCAGGGAAGGCATGGTGGTACAGCCAGATCTTACATTGTCTACAGAAAGAGGGGAGATCGGTGGTCAAGCAGACCTCCGGCGGGATGGAGTTCCACAGCTGCGGCACAACCACAGAGAATGCCCTACACAAGGTCGACACCCGAGAAACCCGGGGGACCTCGAGGAGGGCACCCCCAGCCGACCGCAGTGGCCGATCCAGCTCCCAGAGGATGAGGCGGTCCTGCAGGATAACCTTTAGCCTCAAAGTAGTTTCACACAAGGAAAAGATTTGCATCTTGCTTCTCCAAGCTCTGAAAATGATCATGCTGTGTGGCTGGCATGGCTAGTTACACGTTTGCTAAGCAAAGAATAAATAAATATATAGCAGATGAATATTTGCTTTTTAAATTTTTATTTCTATAAATAAATAAAGTAGGTGATAAAGCATACAATTCTTGATTCTGGAAGGGCACTCTGCTTAGCTTTGACTGCCTGTCCAAAGGGAAAGTGATGTTTCTTCATTTCCATTTGATCTGGTTTTTCTCTCCTGTGTAATAAAGAATGATGATACTTTTAGATGTTGACATTTTAGAAAGCCGAGTTGGTGATGGAGTGGACTGCCAATGATGAAAGCTTAATGAAAGTTATTTTCTCATAATAGCTCCAAATTGGTTCTCTTCTCTGAGCAGAGTGGTCCTGTGGATTCGACATGAACTTTTGCCCCCCTCCCCCTGTAATCCAGTAGTGACCAAGTAATACAAAATCTTTCTAAATGCACAGCTTTTGGAAATCCACAGTTAAGAGAGATGATTTCCCCTGAATTTTCACATTATGCCTATATGGAAGAAATTATTATCACAAAGACACGAAGGCTGATATTTCTAACTGTAATCCTAAAAGTCAAAATTGAAAACTGCCCTCTTCCTTATATGCTAGAAGATCATAAATGTTCAGCAATGGGAAATGGAGAACTGAAACTTCCAGGCTGGGGATAAAGCTTTCACATTAGCCGCACTGTGAACCTAAATAAATATGTGTACTAAATACTTTATTACAAACCGAGGTCCCAGTTCTGCAGTTATAAAATCAAGCGGAACAGGAGTGGACTCATAAACAACTTACCTGGCAGAAAAGTTAAGGGTAATTAATACAACATGCCTTTACATTTGAATGTAGAATTTTATTGCTTTGTGATGTTCTTTATTTTAAATGGCATCATGAAAGACAATGGAATTTATTCACACCATGATGCACACACCTGAGTTTCATTAACATTTATAGGAGTTATGCATGCACATTAAGGGGGGTAATAGCCCCCTTTCTATTTGGTGGTGTAGAATTATACACGGTGGTAGTTGCTCATAAATGCAGCCAGCATTCAGAGCAAAGAAAAAAACAAAAAACAAAACACTGATTGCTGCCAAGAGGCATAGATTTTGTTATTATATGCATATTATTTATGTTTGAGTGTTTATGTAACTCTTACGTATGTAGCATGTTTTCCAATAAAGTGTAAAATTAATGGAGTCCATAAGCCAGTTGTTGCTGAACATTTTCCCCATGTGATCCCATTGTGAGACTTAAATGTACTCACTTGATCCTAGACAGAAAAAAAAAAGCATACAGTATATACGCACTCCTGCACGCACTCTCCGCTCTTCCTCTGTCCCCTCCCTCACTCTCCCTCATTTCTCCTGCTCACCTAACCGACTTCGACCCTTCTCCCTCGCTGCCCCCCATGCCTGGAACTCCCTCCCTACCCACATCCGCCTTACCCCCTCCCTCCACTCCTTCAAATCCCTCCTCAAGACCCACTTTTTCCTCGCCACCTTTCCCAATGCCTGCTAGTAGTTCCCCATATACTTACTGTCTGCCCTCCTCTGCAGACGGCTGCAACCAACCTGATTGTAACCAAGCCAAGCACACGCACCTGAGACTTCGCATCTGCTTGAATGTTTGTTTGTCTTCTCCCCTGTCTCTCCCACTGTCCCCAATCCCTGTCTCCCCCTCCTTGTCTTTTAGATTGTAAGCCACAGGCAGGGACTGCATCTATTTCTGTGTTCTGTACAGTGCCGGGTGTATGGCTGGCACTATATAAATGTTTATAATAATAATAATAATAATAATATCCAATATGAATCAGGATAATAACCCCATTTGCAAACAGTGTGGCCCCACTTTGGGAACCTCTGCTCTAAAGCAAGCATTTCAGAATCATAGAAAACATAGTTTGTCTACACAAGCAAACCAAATTGTTGCTTATTTTGCATTTATCAAAAGCGGAGGAGACCCTAGAAAAATAATACACTCTCTCATGTAAGGCATGGGAGAAGGATCACTTGTAATGCTGTAAGAATAGTCGGAAATGTAATATAAACAGTAGCTTCTTGAATATAGATGTAGACAATAAGATATGCTTTCAAGTCGTTTTAGTTGTTGAAGTCTCATGGCTTATTGGGGGGAAGAAGAAGGAAGAAGAAGAAGAAAATCGTACAACATCAGTTTTAACCAACGGAAGGACTAAATCTGCTGCTAGAACCAGTCTCTTCTTTTCTCAGAGTGTATCACCGCCAGTCTTTCTGTCTACCCTGTTAGACTTTGATTGTCCTCATTTTGTTACCATTAGTAACTGTCAATCTGTTTCTTGTTCTTGTTGTCAATGTGATTAAATAGCTATTTGCCAAAAATCAGTAAATTAGGCTGCAAAGTATTGAACACATTTGCAACTTGGTAACCCCTATGTGCCTTCAGGGTGAGGACCTGAGACTATGGGCAACCCTGAGTTATGGCACGCCGCAGCCCTTTGGGAAGAATGGAAGCCCAGCCACTTTGGAGTGATAATTGCTTTCAGCTGGAACCTGGGAAGAAGATGCTAGTCAGCTGGGAAGTGGTGGATAAAAGAAGAATCTAAACTAGAGCTGATAGGAGTATCTGCTACTATTCAGTATCCAGCCTGTGTTGGGGGAGAGCGGGCCCGAGTACCGGGTCTTTGCTGGAGCCGCTGCCCTCATTGTTGCTGTCCCACCCCTTGGAGAGGAGTCCACTGGAACATCAGCCCGGAACAGGGGAGATCCCTGCGAAGCAGAGGGAGGAGCCAGAAGGGATTCCCCTGACTCCCTGCAGCAGTGACCCGGGGAGGTGCCCTGCACCGACCCACGCCCTCCTAGAAGCTAAAGGCACGACTGCGGCGCTGGAGGTTTGTGTTGGGGGAGAGCGGGCCCGAGTAGCGGGTCTTTGCTGGAGCCGCTGCCCTCATTGTTGCTGTCCCGCCCCTTGGAGAGGAGTCCACTGAAACATCAGCCCGGAACAGGAGAGATCCCTGCGAAGCAGAGGGAGGAGCCAGAAGGGATTCCCCTGATTTCCTGCAGCAGTGACCTGGGGAGGAGCCCTGCACCGAGCCACGCCCTCCTAGAAGCTAAAGGTGCAGCTGCAGCACTGGAGGTGTGCGCCGGGGGCAGCACTCTCCCTTGTGTGCGCAGCCTTAGGTGCGGACCAGGCACAGGGCGCCTATCCCCTTACCACCTGAGCTCCAGCTGAATACCTGCTAGGAGAATATGCCACGGAAGCGTAGGAAACATGGCATGGAAACCAGGGCGCGGTCAATAGCCAGACAGCTCAAGCTGGATGACTTCTTTACCGAAGACCCCTGCCTGTCAGGGGCGGATGGGAGGGAGAGACTCCTGACTGGGGTTAAAGTAAGTGGTGAGGAAGTTGGTCTCGCTATTACACCCCAAGATACTGACTATGATGCAGCGCAAGATCGCCCAATCTCACCCACGATGAGTAGGGCTGAGTTGAGCAGTGTGGGTAATGACATTGAGGGGGCACATTTGGTTTCATCGGACTATGTTCTATTGGGGAACCAGTGTCTTGCGGTGGAGGACTTAATTCACAAATTATATGAGCAATTGGACAAGATCAACGCCCAACTTTTGTAGCAACAGACGTTGCTGGGGGAGATAGCTGGGTCGATGAATGTTCAACCTAAAAAGAGAGAGGAGGGATTGAAGGTTAAAAAATGGGCTAATACGGCATCTCAAACAGAGGAAGTTGGGGATGGTGGGTCTAAGACTCAGTCCTGTGTGGGGAAGGGTGATGGGGTGAGACTCTGGGGGAGGGGGTGGCCGATAAAGCTGAAGCTGAGTCCCACAGCCTTGGCAGTTGAGGCTGTGCCCTTACCCCATGGGCCTTGCCCGCAATGGTCCTCCAAGCATCTGATTTGCCACCATATAATGAGTATTATTGGTGGCTTTATATCCTACCACCATATCGTGCGTTTTGATTTACTTCCCATGGTTAAACAGGCTCAGAGATTGGTTATTTACTTTCGTTCCATGGAGATTGTTGATAGGCTACTTACCTGTAGAACTTTATTTGCCAGCTGGGGGGTGTATCTCAGCCCTGTTTACGAAAATACAGTGATTTCTGCCTTAGTCTTGAGGAGTAACAAACCTCCACTGGGTAGGAGGGAGGTCTCACAGATGACAAGGAGAGAGGGGGGTAACCCGAATGATATACCCATTGCCCCTAGATCATTTATACAGCCGAATAGAGGCTCCAGAGGATCTATCGGCCTTAGATTAAGGGATTTTTCAGTACAGGGGAATGGCTTGGTAAAGGGCCAGGCAGTGGGACTCTCTCCGAGGATTGAGAATAATAGTCCATCTTCACAGAGGCACTCTCAGCCAGAGGAGCTAGCCTTAGGAGATGAGTCGGGGCTGATAGCGGAGCAGGGGGGAGGGCAGCCCTTAGATCAGAAGCTGGATACGGAGGGGGAGGATTTGGGCTTAAGCTGTACCCAAAATACTAAGTCTCTTGGTGGGGATTGACAGCTAACCCCCACAGTAGAGGGGACGATTCTGATTACCTCCTGGAATATAGCCGGTTGGGCCAGACGTATAGACGACCCTGACTTTATTGGTCTTATTAGAAAAGTACAGATCATGTTGGTACAGGAAACGTGGGCCAAGATGCCAATATCATATGAAGGGTTTAAGGCTTATAGTATGCCGGCAGTAAGTTACAACTCTAGGGGGAGAATTGGATGCCTTGTTTCCCAGGAACTCAAACCCAGGGAAGTTATAGAGATTCCAGTCCCCCCAGTAGCCTTGGGTATCATACTTAAATTTGAGCATATAGTTTTGATTATCATAGCGGTATATATGCCACCAATAAATGCTGGGTCATAATGCATCTAGTTGGACCAAACTTGAGGAGATGCTGGGCAGTCTGGGACTTCAATACCCAGATGAACTGGTCATTCTTGTTGGGGACTTTAATTCGCAGATGGGTCCTAATGATCAGTCCTTGTCCCAATATTGCCAATGCCCCGATTATTCCCCTACTGGTATACTGGACCCTAGAAGATCGAAAGATCATCGAATTAATTCAGCGGGTATACGTTTGGGGAAGTTGATTTATAATAATAATTTGTATGTCCTCAATAGTACCGGATTTAATGACCCAGAAGGGGAATTTACATATTTGGGGACTTTGGGATGTAGTGTGGTAGATTACTGTGTGGTATCAGCAGCAGCCCTGTTAGAAGTTTCAAATTTTAGGGTTGGAGAGAGGATGGTAGGGGACCATCTCCCCTTGCTACTTACGATTTGCCTGGATGGTTTAGTTCAAGAGCAGCTGGAGGAATCACGGTGTGATGACCTCCGGCTGGACATTCACAGGGCCCCACAGTGGGATGCTGCTCTTGCGGCCTCCTTCCCTGGGTTTCTCCTGTTATCTGAAATTGCCGCCCTAATAGCTACAGTAATTACAGCAACAGATAAGACTATTGTCGTCGATACCTATAACCACCTGGGAGATCGGATAAAAGAGCAGATTGAGACCCATGTACAACCTGTTCCTGGGTTGGGGATAGGCAAAGGGAAGTCCTGGTATGATAAAGACTGCCGAATGGCCAAGACCCGCCTTAGAACGCTATACAAAGGGTATAGGAGGGCCCGATTGCCTAACTTACCCTTGGAATACGTCCAACATAGAGCCACTTATAAGAAACTAATTCTTGATAAAAAGATTAAATATGCAAAGGAGAGATGGGATAAGTTGATAGATGCTGCTGAATCACAGAATTCCAGGCGTTTCTGGAAGCTGATAAACTCAACAACTAGGAAGTTGCTCAGCATCCCCCTGTTCCCTATACATCCGCAGGAATGGGTGGATCACTTCCACCTTCTTTATGGAACCGGTCAGGAGGATAGCCACTCTGGGAGGGATACTGGCCTTTTGCCAGACATCCCCAGTTGGCCTCCAGTGACTGGAGCGGAGGTGGAAGCTCTGGTGGATCTCTGTAAAATCCATAAAGCTTCAGGCTTGGATCTAATTCAAGTTGAATTCATCAAAGCTCATAGGGACTGGTGGGTGCCTCTGCTGGCGGCATTGTTCTCAGCCATTGATGAGTCTGGGAAGATCCCGGAGGCTGGGGCACGGCCATGGTGGTCCCCATATTTAAGAAAGGCTTGAGGAAATGTCCTACTAACTACAGGCCAATCAGCTTGTTAAGTGTGGTAGCTAAGATCTATAGTCACTTTCTTGCTGGCAAGCTGGTAGAGTGGACGTGGCGGAAGAGGGTCATCTGTCCAGAACAGGTGGGATTCCAGGAGGGTAGATCTACCACCGAGCTATGTTTTGTATTATACCATCTTATTTCTAAATATACTGGTCATCGTTGTCAGGGCTGGGGCCAGGATTACAGGAGGGAGGAGGAACGGGGGCAAGGAGAAGACACCCAGGTTCCGAGTCACCGCACCCGCCATCCCCGAAGTACCTGAGAGCGGAGCCAAGCCGCAGGCAGGGGATGAGAGCAGGGAAAACCCCCAGAACCCGGAAGTGAAGCAGCGAGACAAAGCAGGGGCGGCAGGGGAAGCGGGAGAAAACATAACAGCGGGGGCGGGGCAGGGGGCGGGGCCAGAACTCA
>QEPC01000879.1:2696746-2713230 GCA_003113815.1 Sphenodon punctatus
CAGCCACAGCCCGCGCTGAGGCCGCCGGACCGCCGCCACCCGGAGCTGAACTGGAAGGTAGGATCCTGGGAACTTGTTGGAAGTAGGGTGATCCCTGGGGGGGTGTGTTAAACCCCCCCCCCCAGGAATCAGGTCTAATACTTACCGGCGGCTGCTGGGACGGCCGCTGGTGCTGGGGGGCTCTGGGTTGCCGGCGGAGAGTCACTTAGGGGAAAAAAAAATTAAAAATCCAGGCTGGGTAGGGAGGGGGGAGGAATTTTTTTATTCCATTGATTTCAATGGGGACAGTGCCCCATTGAAATCAATGGAATAAATCCGGTACCGGTATACCGCATTTAATCTGGGAATCTGGTTTTTTGGAAACCGGAATCCGGTAAATCCAGTAGCCGGTAATTGCCCTGGGGTCCCACCTCTACTATTAGATACCTGGACCCATTCCAGACAGGTTTTCATCTGGGGCATAGCGTGGAGACTGTTCTTGTGGCCTTGGTCTATGCCTGAAGATTGACGAAGGGAATTTTGCCCTTTTAATTTTGTTAGATCTTACAGCAGCTTTTTATAGAGTTGGTCATGTGATGTTGTTGACACAACTGCAGGATTTTGCAGGGGTGTACGGGATTGTTCTTTAGTGGTTCTGTTTGTTCCTGTTGGGGAGGTCCCAGCAGGTGGTGATGGAAGATTGCTCATCATCTCCTCGGGGCCTCCCCTCTGTAGATCACCGTGAGCATATTACCGCTCTTCTTTACAGTCCGTACTGGCTTCCCATAGCTTTCTGGGTACAGTTCGAGGTGCTGGTTTTGACTCTTAAATTGCTAAATGGTTTGGGCCCCACATATCTGAAAGACCACCTTTCCTTCTATGCTCTACTATGATCCCTTTGGTCAACCCAGGATGCCCTCTTGTGGGTACCACCTGCCAATCTTGTCCATACGACAAGGACCCACAGAGAAGTGTTCTTAGTTGCTGACCCAGTGTTATGGAACTCCCTTCCCTCAGAGGCCCATATTCTTAAGGTGGTGTTTGGCAAAGCATTGGCAGGTGAAGATAGGACTTGGGTGAGTGGGTTTCTGGGATGAGAGTCGGATTTTCAAAAGGGAGTTTATTATTATTATTATTATTATTATTATTATTATTATATATTTATTATATTTATTATATTTATTATTTATTTATTGTAAGCTGCTCTGAGCATTAAATTAAAATTTAAAAAAACAAACAAAAACCTGACAACCTGCTGAGGGACACCAATGTGTCCTGGCACATTAGTTCTTCTTTGAGTGGCCCCATGATTCTCACACATGGAATCACATGAGGCCGGTAGGTGGTGTCTCCAGGAAGAGATTTTCTCTTTAAGCGGTTGATGCAGGCTTCCAGAGTATAATTTTCTCAAAGCTGAGGCTCTGGGCACCACCCCTCCAGAGCCCTGCTACCTCAGTTCCTTCCAACCACCTCTGACAAACTTAGTAACACAGCATGTGTGTCTCTGTTTTGGTGGTGGGAGGGTTCCTTTTTGTTAAAAAAAAAATAAAAAAAAATCCTGCATTGTATAAACCTCACTGCAAGAGCAGAAAAAGATAAAAGAATGAGACTTCAGGACATTCTCACTAAGCAAGCATTGCAGGGTGGGGATGAATAAAGCCCCATGAGGCTTCGCACCCCCAGTTCTGTCACTAAAGATACAACAGCCTAAGTATGTTCAGGGCGCTGACCAGCAGCAGCCCATTAAGGGCTGCAGACCAGCAAATTCACAGTCTGGAACAGGCTGGTTCATGTGAGCCACACACAGAGCCAGAGAGCTCAAGGAGAGTTCTACTCCATCACAGGGGGACTCCCATTGGAGACTATCCTTTAAATAGATGGCTCAGCCTCTTCAAGACATAGAAGAAGGAGAAGAAGCAACAGCAGCAGCAGCAGAAAGTTCCATAGATGATGAACTGGCACCACATGGAACTATGCCACTCACATGGAACTGTGATCTTCATCAGTACCATAGTGACCCGGCACCTAAAGATCTGGGGCCTCCAGAGGACGATTGCCCCATCTCAGTCAACCCATCCTCATGATATCCCCCAGCACCAAGAACTCTCTCACCCTGACACCGAGAACAAACACCCAGGCACCGACATTGCCCAGTGTGATGTTAGAGGGGGTATGACACCCACGCAGGAGGGGAGGGGGGGAGGCACAGACACTCCAAGAGTAGGTATTAACAGGAACAACAACTTTAATAGGCCCCTTAAGGGACAGCGCTCTGCTGCTCTTCTTCCAGTATTCCACCCCCTTTCAGGAAGTGACATCATCCCCCTGTTTCCCTTTGACCCAGGAAACAGTCACTCTTCACTCATCTCCCCGCAGGGCAACCTAGTTTGGACTCAGTCTGGCCTAGTCTGGCTCAGTTGTTTGGTAGGACATTGGTGGAGATTCATGTTCTTTCAGTGATGGTGAATCTTCCTCTAGCTGTGTAGTCTGTGTTGGTGCTGGAGTTTCATCTTCCTCTGATGGTCTGGTCAGCAACATTTCAGTCTCTTTGTTGTTATGGATATTGTCTCTTTTGTGAGCTCTTGCCAAGTGGAAGCTGTTTCGTCAAAGTTTTCCTCTGGCGGTAGTCACCCAATAAGAGCGGGGAGTATGTGCTTTTTCACAGATGGTACCCCACATTCTTTTGTCACACACCCAAACCATTTCTCCGGGCTCGAGGTCATCTTGCTGTTGAACACCATAATGACAATCATAGTTCCTCTTCTGTTGTTCTTTTCGATAGTTCTCCCATTTTGTCAGTTCTTCTGTATCTACTGTCTGGGGAAGAAGCTGGGATGGAGCAACTGGCAGTGTTGTTTGGATATGATGATCCATCAGCAATTCAGCTGGGCTGTATCCATTAGAGAGAGGGGAGACTCTATATTCCATGAGGGCCTTATATGCACGGCATTCTTTTTTTGTTGCATTTTTACTATTTTTACTGCAGCCTCCACAAACCCATTGCTCAGTGGGAACTGTGGGCTAGACATTTGGTGTTGAAATCCATAATCCCTTGAGCATTTTTAAAATTCAGAAGTCGCTAGGGGTACAAATTGTGGTCCATTGTCACTTCGAACCATTTCTGGGACTCCATGTCTGGCAAATATTGGCTTACAATGAAGAATCACTACATTTGCATTCAGACTCTCTAGTTTGGCAATCTCAGGGAAACGGGAGTAGTAGTCCATGACCAAGAGATACCACTGTCCTTGGCAGTGGAAGAGATCCAGTGCTGCTTTTTGCCAAGGCCTTTCTGGGAAATCTGATGGTATCAGTGGTTCATGATGTGCAGTTGACTCTTGAATACATACCATGCACCTCTTTACTAATTCTTCGATCTGAGTTGGGCTTCCTGGCCACCAGACAGATCCCTTGCTCTTGCTCGACACTTAGTTATGCCCTGGTGTCTACTGTGGATTCGGGAGAGTATATCATCTTGCATGTTGGTTGGGATGATCAGGCGATTTCCTCTCATAAGCACTCCATCTTGGACTGCTATCTCATGACAGACCTGGCAAAACCTTTGACATTCCCAATCTAACTTTCATTTCTCCAGCCAGCCTTCTTTGCTGTACCGTGCTATCTTGCACAAAGTTGCATCTTCTTGTTGATTCACGCAGATTTCCTGCAGCTTTTGGTCTGAGGGAGAGGCCTGCAATGACTGATTCAATATGTGCTGTGACTTCCTTTTCCAGCTCCCCATTACCCATTTCTGACAATGGTTGTCATGAAAGTGCATCGGCCACAATGAAGTTCTTTCCGGGAATATGGGTAATGTCGAATGAATATCACATCATCCTCATTCTGAACCTTTGTAGTCGAGGTGTGACTCGACTTTTGTAGTCGAGGTGTGACCAGTCTTTTGGTTGTAGAGATGGGAACAAGAGGCTTGTGGTCTGTCTCTATCTTGAAATGCAGTCCAGTAATATAGTCTTGGAGACATTCACATGCCCACGTGATTGCTAATGCCTCCTTTTCTATTTGGACATACGTTTTTTCCGGTCCTGATAACGTCCGTGATGCAAAAGCAACTGGATGAAGTTGCTTGTTTTCTTGCTGTTGCTGTAGTACTGCCACCAGCCCATATGATGATGCATCTGCTGAGATGACTGTTGGCTTTGCTGGATCAAAAACCACTAGAGTGGGTGCATTTGTTATGGCTTCTTTGATATCCTTAAAGGCTTGCTTCTGAATTGAGCCCCACACAAACGCATTATCTTTTCGCAGTAGCTCATTGAGTGGGTGTGTGAATTCGGATAGTTGTGACAAGTGTCCCAGGAAATTCACCATTCCCAGGAATCTGCGGACCTCTGTGACTGATTTTGGAGTTGTAAATTTTACAATTGCTTTAACTTTCTACGGGTCAAGGCATATGCCCTCGTCATCAATGACATGTCCTAAGAAGTGCACGCTCTGGACACCAAACTCACATTTCGTTCTGTTGAGTGTGATGTTTGCCTCTTTGAGTCTTTGTAGAACCTGACGCAGTCTTTCATCATGTTCTTCAATTGTGAACTCGATGATTATGACATCGTCCATATGACAAAAGACCCCCTTAATTCCACATAGCAGATTACTCATTCTTTTCTGGAAGTGCTCCACAGTGGAAGTGATCCCAAATGGTAATCTCTTGAAGCATTATTGCCCAAATGGAGTGATAAACGTTGTCAACTTCACAGAGCTTTCTGTCAATGGGATTTGCCAAAATCCACTGTTAGCATCTATTTTATAAAATAATTTGGCTTTTCCCAGTTGCCCCAGTGTATGTTCCACTACAGGGACTGGGCGCAATTCTCTTTCCACGCTCTTATTCAGTTGTGTCAAATCTACACAGATGCGCACATCTCCCTTTAGTTTCCCAACTATGACCATGGGTGCACACCAGTCTGTGGGCTCATCTACTGGCTCAATGACTCCCTGTGTAGCCATTTCTTCAAGTTTCTCCCTGACTTTGTCCAGGAGTGGAATGGGCACCCGTCTTGGCACACTTACAGAGAAAGGTCTTGAGTCTGGTTTGAGCTTGATCTCATAGGGAGTTTCCATCAGGCCTAGTCCCTGGAAGAGTGTGGGGTATTCTTTCTGGGGGTCAACAGTTGACATAATGCTTGGTGTCAGCTGTCCTATGCGTTTTACTAATTCCAAGTCCTCACATGCTCTGACTCCCAATAGTGGTCATTCTAGCCCTTTTATCACATATATGGTTTCTCTAATTTCCTTGTCTTTATACTCCATTGTTGCTTCAAACATGCCTGCTGTTGCTAATCTGTAGGGGTAGGACGCCAGGCAGAATACCGGTTACCGGTTTTACCGGTTACCGGTTCTCAAAAACCCGGATTCCCGGATTACACCCGGTATACCTGTACCGGATTTATTCCATTGATTTCAATGGGGAACTGTCCCCATTGAAATCAATGGAATAAAAAAAAAAATCCTCCCCCCTTCCCCACCCACCCTGCCCAGCCTGGATTTAAAAAACAATTTTTTTCTCTCTAAGTCCCAAGTGCAGGCTCCATGCCGCCACCAGCGACCTGGAGCCTGCACCAGCAGGTACTAGGGTGATCCCTGGGGTGGGGGGTGGTTTAACACACACACCACCCCAGGGATCACCCTACCTCCCCACCCAGGGATCGCCTACCTTGCGCTCCGGGCAGCAGCGGTCCGGCTCGGGCGGTTTCAGCGTTGGCTGTGGCTGCCGGCTTCAGTGCTACTAGGCCTTCCGGTGAACTTCCGGGTTTCCCTGGAAGGCCTAGTAGTGCTGAAGCTGGCAGCCACAGCCAGCGCTGAAGCCGCCCGAGCTGGACCACTGCCGCTGCCCTGAGCGCAAGGTAGGCGATCCCTGGGTGGGGAGGTAGGGTGATTCCTGGGGTGGGGTGTGTGTTAAACCACCCCCCACCCCAGGGATCACCCTAGTACCTGCTGGTGCAGGCTCCAGGTCGCTGGTGGCGGCATGGAGCCTGCACTTGGGACTTAGAGAGAAAAAAATTGTTTTTTAAATCCAGGCTGGGCAGGGTGGGTGGGGAAGGGGGGAGGATTTTTTTTTTTATTCCATTGATTTCAATGGGGACAGTTCCCCATTGAAATCAATGGAATAAATCCGGTACAGGTATACCGGGTGTAATCCGGGAATCCGGGTTTTTGAGAACCGGTAACCGGTAAAACCGGTAACCGGTATTCTGCCTGGCGTCCTACCCCTACAGATTAGCAACAGCAGGCATGTTTGAAGCAACAATGGAGTATAAAGACAAGGAAATTAGAGAAACCATATATGTGATAAAAGGGCTAGAATGACCACTATTGGGAGTCAGAGCATGTGAGGACTTGGAATTAGTAAAACGCATAGGACAGCTGACACCAAGCATTATGTCAACTGTTGACCCCCAGAAAGAATACCCCACACTCTTCCAGGGACTAGGCCTGATGGAAACTCCCTATGAGATCAAGCTCAAACCAGACTCAAGACCTTTCTCTGTAAGTGTGCCAAGACGGGTGCCCATTCCACTCCTGGACAAAGTCAGGGAGAAACTTGAAGAAATGGCTACACAGGGAGTCATTGAGCCAGTAGATGAGCCCACAGACTGGTGTGCACCCATGGTCATAGTTGGGAAACTAAAGGGAGATGTGCGCATCTGTGTAGATTTGACACAACTGAATAAGAGCGTGGAAAGAGAATTGCGCCCAGTCCCTGTAGTGGAACATACACTGGGGCAACTGGGAAAAGCCAAATTATTTTATAAAATAGATGCTAACAGTGGATTTTGGCAAATCCCATTGACAGAAAGCTCTGTGAAGTTGACAACGTTTATCACTCCATTTGGGCAATAATGCTTCAAGAGATTACCATTTGGGATCACTTCCACTGTGGAGCACTTCCAGAAAAGAATGAGTAATCTGCTATGTGGAATTAAGGGGGTCTTTTGTCATATGGACGATGTCATAATCATCGAGTTCACAATTGAAGAACATGATGAAAGACTGCGTCAGGTTCTACAAAGACTCAAAGAGGCAAACATCACACTCAACAGAACGAAATGTGAGTTTGGTGTCCAGAGCGTGCACTTCTTAGGACATGTCATTGATGACGAGGGCATATGCCTTGACCCGTAGAAAGTTAAAGCAATTGTAAAATTTACAACTCCAAAATCAGTCACAGAGGTCCGCAGATTCCTGGGAATGGTGAATTTCCTGGGACACTTGTCACAACTATCCGAATTCACACACCCACTCAATGAGCTACTGCGAAAAGATAATGCGTTTGTGTGGGGCTCAATTCAGAAGCAAGCCTTTAAGGATATCAAAGAAGCCATAACAAATGCACCCACTCTAGTGGTTTTTGATCCAGCAAAGCCAACNCCCCCATTCTCCTGGGCTTTTGATCCTCTCAATAGGCCTGGATTCATGCAATCCCTGCGCTGACACCATGTGATGTTAGAGGGGATATGACACCCATGCAGGGGGGTGAGGGGAAGGCACAGACCCTTCAAGAGTAGGTATTAACAGGAACAGCAACTTTAATAGGCCTCTTAAGCGACAAAGCTCTGCTGCTCTTCTTCCAGTCTTCCACCCCCTTTCAGGAAGTGATGTCATCCCCCTGTTTCCCTTTGACCCAGGAAACAATCACTCTTCACACACCCAGCACCGTTTGATCATCCATTTATCCTACTGCATATCAGGATCACCAACATGAATCCCTGGCACTGTATGAAGGCACACAGCACCCCAATTGCCTAAGCCTGGCTCTGTACCAGGATTCACCTTTGTACCATAAATACCGGGGTTAGTCACTGCACCAGCTTTCTCCATGACACCATGAATATTGAAGGCATCCTCCATATCAGGATCATCATGTGTCCCATAAACAATATTATAGAGAGTGTAGTTTTGACTCTGAGTGGGAGACAGAGTATCTTTGGAGGCACAGAACTAGATTTGTATGCAAGAGGTCTCCAAGAAACATTTTCTCAGCTTCATCGGCTGGATAAAAGTATGAAGTCCAGACCAGCCAAGCCTCTAATCCCAGCAACAACGACACCAGTACCAATGGCACCTCCAGGTCCGTTTTCGCCTTCCTCACTGCAGATACCATCCCTTCTAGTACTGCAAGAACAACCTCAATAGCCTTCCCTAACTCAGGGAGTTACCTTTTTAAAAACCCTAATTGGATAGCAGCTAGGTGAACTGCATCACCAAGAACATCTCCCTACAGACCTACCTCAAAACAATAGTGACTCTAACAAAGATATCTCCTCTAACTCATCACACTTGCTTGAATCAAACAAGATTGTAGGACTGCCTCCCAGTGATAAAGTCTCTTATCCATCCTCAGTGTTGGCAACTAAAAATGGCAAGGTCTTCCAATCCATATTAATAATACTCACAACAGCAATGCCTCAGACCCCTACCAAGATAATGAAAAAGGTGCCCTCCAGCCCAGTATTTGGCATCTTGGTAGAAGGTGTCCTCTTTTTGAGGAGTTAACAGTGTGATCTGTTAACGATCTGGGAGAACTCCTCTTCCTTGGTGCCAGCTAACAAACTCACTGATTCACTCTGCTCTATTCCACAAGAAGGTGGATCTATGTACTATCACACACACCCCTAACTCCATGGTGGTAGCAGCACCAACAACTTGATCAAGATCAGGTGCTGCCCAAACCTCACCAGCTGATCAGGAATGAAGACATCTAGATGTTTTGGGTGGGTAGTCTTCTCCTCTGCCACACTTTCCTTGAGATTTGCTAATTACCTATCAGCTATGTGTGGCTATCAGCATTGGCTATGGATGCAGACTACCACCACCGCTGACCCTGCAGACTGTGCCATGCACAACATAGCCTCAGCAATCACTATACGAGGCCATGCTTCACTATGCTCCACAGCCCTAATTCCTGAAAACAAAACTCACATTGAAGATCTTCCCTTCAACAGGAAGGTCTATTCTCAAAACCCACAAATGACATGCAGTAGCACAATTGTGCATCAGAACTTTTCCCTTCTTCATCCTCGTCCTTCTATCACCAGCAGCAATCTTACCAATAAAGGAGGTTTCTATACTCTCAACACCAGCAGCCAGAGCTTTATACGCTCTCACAATAAATTCTTCAAAACCAAACAGAAGTTGAGACTCTCTTATAATAATTCTTCATGGTCATGGCCTTCCTTGAGGGTTTGATCCTAAAGAGGTCAAAGTCAAGAGTAGTGAGTAGGAACTAAATTCTTTCTTTCTTTCTTTCTTTCTTTCTTTCTTTCTTTCTTTCTTTCATACTGCTTGTGATATCAGATCTGATAGGTGGATCCTGGAGATCGTTCATGTCACCTATATCATCCAATTTTATTCTATTCCACCTACATCCCCTCTCCAATCCCTGTCCCTCTTAGGGACCCTTCTCACAAGGATATAGTGTTAGAGGAGTTCACCTCCCTATATACAAGGGAGTAATGGAAGAGGCCTCTCTTGAAAACCTCCTTTGAAGATTTCATTCCAGGTACTTTCTAATCCCACCCCACCCCCAAATAATGATGATGGACATTGTTCAGTTTTAGACCTTAGATGACTTTATAAATTCCTTAGGAAATTTAAGTTCTGCATGGTCTCCTTGTCAACTATAGGCAAGTGTTACAGGAGGTTTCAGTTTTGGGTTTTTTTAGATGGAAGATCATTCCAGTAGACCATTCTTCCTTGTGCCCTATCAACACCGCCCAGAGTCTTTCTACCCAAGGATAGATTCAACACCATCACCAAGATGATACAACAAATAAGGGATCCTCCAAGATGAACAGATTTTTCCTCAGATGTCTAGGTCTTCTCACTTCTACTACTTTGAAGGGGGGGGGGGGCGCTCTGTGGGTGCTAGGGGAAGCTGTAGCTGCTGGGATTTGGTACAAATGGGCCAGAGCCAGTTTGAAGAGAAGGATTGCTAACACCTGCCCCCTACTTCTACAGGTATAACTTGAAGGGGAGGGCCCTGAGGGTGCCAGTCAAAGGGAGACACCAAAGGCTCTCAGCCATTGGTGGGCTCTTTGTGGCCAGTGTGGCCGGAGATCCTTGTTGAACATTTACAGACTTAGATTGGAATGGATCATATGACTGCCTGACAGAGGTTTGGGGTTTTGCCTGTTTTATTCTTGGTTTCTGGGTTTAGGGAATGGGATAATTTTGTTGGGGGGGTGTTATAGATTAGGGGTAGTCTTATTGCCCCCCAGTGACAGGATGGGGCTCAGGGGCATGGTTATGGCCTTGGGGATTTAGAGGGTTGAAGTAGGGGTGAAGGGTTGTGCCACAACCCCCTGATGAGGGAGAATATGAGCAGGAGTGGGGGAAATGCGGGGATGTTTGCCCCAACCCCTAAGAGAAGGGGATTTGGGATGGGGGGTGGGAGTGGGCTATGCCTTTATCCCTCAGTGAGAGAGGGGGGTTGGGCTGGGAGGGAATGGGGTGGCTCTGGTGGAGGATCCAGTATCAAGCAAATACTGCAGCGCAGCCTACTATACTGTATTCCAGAGACCTACCCAAGTTCTCCTGTCATTTCTACCCGTGCCACAACCATACACATTGAGTCTGGTCAAGCAATGCATGCTGTGATATTCAGTTTTTATAGGTGACATAATCCAAGCTGATGTTGCTCCTATGTTGAGGGTAGGAACAAGTCTTGGGGGTGGGTGGGTTGAAAGACTAACATGCAAGCATGATTGACCCTGCTGCCTAGCTGGAGCCTCCTCGTTGCCTCTGCTTAGTCCTGCTCAGTAGTGTTGGCCAGAGGAAAGGCCACAGGGATGGAACTTTTGCACACCTGATCCTCTGTCCAGTGCACCCCTATGCTGAGAGCTTGTTGACCCCAATTAAACAAAGACCTGTGGCAAGAGAGAGCCATGTGGTTAGAACATGTATGGCTAGATGGATGGGTGAAGAACTGAATTAATTAGTTAACATTAAAGAATGTTAGTTAAAGCTAGTTAATTTATAGTTAGTTAAATGGTTAGTTAATTAAAGTTAAAGTTAGTTTAACTAAAGTTAGTTAGAATGTTAAAGAATGAATGTTAGTTAATGTTAAAGTTAGTTAAGGAATTAGCTCCTCTAAAGGTAAGGAGTTAGGCCATTTTCACATGGGCACACCCCCCCCCATACTTTTGCGCTAGGTGGGGAGCACCCGTGCAATCGCCACCCACAGTGGGTGACAGATGGATGAGCGCCTGTGGGAACACCGCCAGCAGTGGGTGGATGGGGGTGCACTCCTGCGCTGCACCTATCTCGACCCATCACCCATGCACGGAGCAGTGGGCTCCAATGCCGGTTGCTCCATGTGTGGGGATGGATGTGCACCTGTGGGAATGGACACCCACCCACCTCCACCCACCGTGGCCCATTTGAAAAGGGTCTCAGTTAATGTTAAAGTGAATAAGTTAAAGAATTGTAAGCCACCCTGAGCCTAAGGAATAGGGTGGCCTAAAAAAAAATCTAAATAAATAAACAATAACTAGAAAGGTCTTGTAAATCTTTTATCACCTGCATGGCAGGCAGATTGTTTCCAAAAGCAGCAACAATATATCCATGATTTCCAGACTGTGTCTGTATTTTTTTCAGTGTTTTCAATACTTGGAGCCATTTTACCCTACTTCTTGTGGGCAATCTCTGGTTGCACTGACCATTACACTTCTGCTGTTTTGGGTCATGCCAATACATTTCTAAAATGAATATGAGTTTAGGAAGCTGAGATTTTTTTGTCCCTGAATGCCTCGGTTTAAACACATGCTCCAATGCTCCATGAAAGTAGCTTCTAAAACTTTGTGAATAAGCTAAGAATTTATAGAAAAAGTTGATCTTTAATCCCCGCAGTGGCCTTACAGCATATAGGGTGTTGAAAATGCTAAAAAATCTTTAAATGGTGCAAGCTTCCTGGGCAAATGCATTATCAGAGGTATAACCTTCTTTAGGTTTAAAGTACTAACATCAATTTATTAAGCATAAACTTGCATTTCTAGGTGATGGATAGAATTAATGAGGAAAGCCCTGCTTATTTATAATGCTTCAGCTTGTAAGCCTGCACTTCTTAGTAAACTGTTTGTTCAGCCTAGCAATTTAATATGAGTATTTTGTTGAACTTCCTAAGTATATATTCTAGTTGTCTGACAATGAGTGGAGAAATTCATTTAAAGTTCAATGAACATAGGAATGGAGTAATTTATTCAAATCCACCACTTATTAAATCAGGATTTGACTTTTTAAAATATTTTTCACCCAACTAATGAAATGGACTTGAGAAGAATTAGCTAAACCTCAGTGGAATTGTGACAAAATAATTCGGATGACTGTGTTGTCTATTAAAGTTTTCTCTGCCAGTAGCGGTGAGCTGAGCAGAGATGAATACATTTTCTATTGTTTTGTGTATTGTCAGAAAAGGGATTAATTTTTAAGCAATTTATTGTCTCAGCAGGATCTTCCTTTCAAGATAAGTAACAAGTATATCGTATACCTGTGTTTTTAGTAGTTACAGGAAGTTGCTGGGTATTTGTGTGGACATGAGCAAAAGAATCACATTGATTCAAAGCTGGGTTAAATGGACATAGGCCATAACTTTATTAAAATACCAGCAGGTGGCCCTACCTTGAGCACCCATAGAGCACACCTGGAGCCTTGCAACATGCATAATAAAATGTAACATCCGTTTTATCAGTGTTAGAGTGTCTGTGTCAAAAGCACCTTTATGGTTACCATCAAACTTAAATTCCAAGTTAATATCATTTTATGTTTTTTCTTGGTGGTTGTTTTCATTTGCTTTTTTGCTTGGAACTATGAACATTTTTTCTTTTGAGAAACTATCTTAACTCATAAAATGTTTTACTTTCCTTCTAGATCTATTTTATCCTCCAGCTTCCCTACCGTATAGCTCTATGATTCCATTACCCCAAAATACGTTCAATTATTTTTGCAATCTTTGCAAAACCATCCTGGATAATGTCCTTTGTTCAGAGTTAATCAGGTAGAATTCCATGATCAAACCCCCACTCACTCAGACTCAGCACAGAATGAGCACTTTGCACATATCTACCCACAGAAACCTCAGTGCAGCAAAAGCTTTTGTTAGCGTCTCATTTAACACTGTAAGATTTAAGAGGAAAACGATAGGATGTGCAGGCTGAAAAGCATCAGACTCTATATATGGGCACTGAAATCTTAAGCATTCAAAAAAATCCCTAAATACACCTTTTGAAAAATATGTTTAAATAGCTCCTCAATTATTAATCATTACTGTAATAAATGTTTCAGTCACTTCTATACCTGAGTTCAGCCCACTAACTAAAGCATTTTTTAAATGAGCAAAATGGGGCTTTACACTTTAAAAAACAAACAAAAAACACGTTCATTGGGAAAGTTGAAAATTCATAAAAAAGAAAAAAGAAACCACATTTAGGCAGAACGTGCTATTCTGAAGCATTCCTAAACTGAATGGGTCAAAACGTAAGAGGACTAATCTACAAATTGGGAAGCAAAAAGCAAATGGAGAACTATGTAGCACCCATTAAGGGTGCTACATAACAACTAGGGTGACTAGATATGCAAATTTTAGAGGCCCCTTTTGAGAAATACAGGTTGCAGAGTTGCATTGGTTCCAAGTTCTCATAAGGGAGAACTCTAAAATGTGCATATCTGGCCATCCCAATGACAACTGAAATGTACTCATTAAGTCTGAAAGGTCATGTTACTGAAAAAGGAGCGGGGGTTCAAATAAACCTAAAGGAGTTAGTGTAGCATGGCAGAGTCCCTGTGGATTGAGGTCCCTTTAGGGAAGTAGCACCTGCAGAGGTAAAGGTGCAGGTAGAGCAGCAGGTGCTGCCAAAGGAAGGGGACAGCTCTTAACGAGAAGCAGCTGAGGAAGAGTGTGGCTGAGCCAGCCCAGAGACTGAAAAGCTGAGCAAGAGCCAGAGAGAGCTCAGAATGTAGAGGCTTGCAAGAGGAGAGAGACGGCCGGGGAGGGAGGGGTAATGGGTGTGCATGTACACACGCCCTCTGCCCAAAGCCCAGGCGGTGCTACCTGAGTGGGGAGCTGTTAGGAAACAGCAAAGAGCCTCCAGGAAAAGCAAGAGGGGAGATGTGCCTTGCTATATGGAGACGGAGTAGCCAGCCACAGGGTTGTGCCTAGCTGGCCCTGAGAACTAAAGGGGCTTGCTGGAGTGCAGAGGAGGTGCCTGGCCAGAAGCCCAGAGAATTGTGAGTAAGGCCACTTTAAAACAAGGCGCTTAGAAGCGACTCCTGAGCCCTGCATTCAAGAAGAAAGCCGAGCGGGGAGTGTTTACACATTCCCCGTGCTACCAGAAGTGACGTGCTGCGCTGCTCGTTCTGAGTAGCAGCAGCAGCAGCTGAAGACGCGAAGCTTTGAAGAGGCAATTTCTGAAAGCCCGAAAAGTGAGGCTTTCAGAACGTGCCTCTTCAAAGCACCACATCTCCAGCCGCTGCGGCTGCCGGCAACGGGAGCACGTCACTTCCGGCAGCACGGGGAGCATGTAAACATCCCTGCGCAGCTTTTCTCTCAACGCGGGGCTCAGGAGGCACTTTTCAGCGCCTTGTTTAAAAGCGGTGTCAGTGCCTCGTTTAAAAGTGGCCTAAGAGTGTATAAAGGGTGTATGGTGGAGAACTACTTATAAAAGACTCAATAAAGACTGTGTGGAAGAAAGCTAATTCCTATAGCACATGACTTTCTCTTTTTTTTTTCTTTTTTTCCCCTGTTTAACAGTTTCTGTTTTCCCACTGAAATCAATGGAGAACAAACGGAAAATCCCTACAACAAAAGACTGTTTCTGTTTCTTTAAAACACTTCGGTCACGCAGTTACGACCAGGAGCCATTGAGCTGTGACCTTCAGTAAACTTAGCCTGTGCCACCAGCCACTATACATTTGCCACTCAAAAGTTTATTTTTTAACTGGTAGTTATAGCACACATTCCATAGAACAAGATACTACTGCCAGGGGACACCCGCCAACATACCCCCCATATCATATGTAATAGCACCACATTGCCAGTGTGCCAACAACAGTGTCATCAATGCCAATTCAAGTGTGACCCTCAAAATGACCCCCATATTGCCAACTAATGCCAAGAATATCAAGCCATTGCCAACAGTGTCACTGCCAAATTCAGTGTGGCCCCCCACCCCCTGTGATCTCCAAGCCATATTGCTGCAAATGCCAACAGTGCCATTCCCAAATTCACAGTGCCAATGCCAAACCCATTGTGACCCCCAAAGAAACAAACCATATCTCCCCCCCCCCCACACACGCACACACTGTGCCTCTAGCTGTGGGGACAGGCAGTGCATGGGACACCAATAAAAGGGCTCTGTATCCCCCATGGACAAGGCTTGACCCAGCAGCAAGGAGTTCCCAGGGTCACATGATTGGACCCAGTGGGGGAGAGGCAGTGGTAGGGCTTAAACCAGCAAGGCATTCCCAGGGAACATGATTGATTGGACCTAGTGGGCCACTGGGGTGATAGAGACCCCTCTCAGTGGGGTCCCTAGGAATGTTGTTAACACTTGCAGCTCTTTGCTGCCAGTTCAAGCCTTGCCACTCTCTCTGTCTCCCTCTCACTGGGTCCAATCCAGTTGTTAACCCTGAGAACTTCTAGCTGCTGGGTCCAATTCTGTTACGAGACAGTCTGAATGATTGAGAAGCACATTTTTTCTCACGAGTAAACTCGCAGTTTTGAAGACTGGGACTGAGATTTCACAAGATCTTGGTCCTGCAATGAATTCTCAGGTGAGAAAATAAAATAATGATAAAAAATTATTGCACATGTGCAAAATGACTACCAGACTGTTTTTCACATGCACAAATAACCACTGCTCTTAATATAAATGGGGGCAATAGCATTTCCGCCATTTTGGTGGAGATTGTACATGCACAAAATGGCTGCCTGTCTGTTTTGCACATGTGCAAAATGGCCAGTACCCTTAACAAAAATGGTGGTGATGTTATTGCCACCATTTTTATTAAGGGTGGTGGCCATTTTGCACATGCACAGTGGTTTCTGTTTTGTTTTTTTCTCACTGAGAAATTGGTGAAACAGTCCCAGTTTTCAATAACTGGGATTTTGATGAGATTTCTCATTTTTGTGAGATTTCATTTCAGCTGTATTCTATATCCTTGATCATATTTGTTGCCCTTCTCTGTAACTTTCTCAGTTCTACTGTATCTTTTTTGGGATGAGGTGACCAGACCTGCACACAATATTCAAGGTGTAGTTGAACCATAGCATCATGATATTTTGTGTTTTATTCTCTTGTTTCTATACAAATAATTCCTTGCAACCTGTTTGCCTTTTAGGAGGTGGGAATTTAAAGGAAAGAAGAAAGAAAGAAATCTGTCTTGATCAGACAAAGCAAAAGTGGAAAAAATATTCAAATATTCACAGTGCCAATGCCAAACCCATTGTGACCCCCAAAGAAACAAACCATCTCTTCCCCGCCCCCCCCCCC
>QEPC01000879.1:2715985-2747191 GCA_003113815.1 Sphenodon punctatus
CAGCAGGATTGCGTGGGCACATTTGGATTTGCCAGGGCAGAGCACCCATGGACCAGCAGACAGCAGCAGCGGGATTACCAGGCCAGTGGGGCACATCACCCAGGGTTGTCAGGGCAGGCAGACAGGCACCTTGGCATGAGAGGCAGGCAGGCTGGGGCAGGGCTTCATCTTTGCCCACAGGGCGGGCAGACAGGCACTTTGGCATGAGCATGGGAATTGCAGACTGAGGCAGGCTTTGATTTTGGTCACCTGGGCAGGCAGGCAGGCAGGCAGCATGGCATCAGCAGAAGACAGACTGAGGCAAGGTTTGATATTGGCCACCTGGGCAGACGGGCAAACAGGCAGCATGGCATGAGCAGAAGGCAGACTGAGACAAGGTTTGATCTTGGCAACCTGGGCGGCAGGCAGACAGGCAGTGTGGCATGAGAGGCAGTAGGGAAGGCAGGCTGGGACCTTGGCAGGGCACTCAGATAGGCTGGTGAAGAGTGTTCAGCGCGTGCGAGAGAGAGCCAGTCAGATAGGTGAGCCGAGATCGTTTATCCAAAGGCCTACTGGCAGGTTTACAGCTTCCCAATGCCACCCTGTGTCTTGAGGTCAGTCAGATAGGCTGGCTGAGGCTGTCTAGTCAGAGAGAGAGAGAGCCAGGGTGGGTACCAGGCATTGGGAGGGAGGGACAGCACCTCAGCAGCAGCAGCCCAGATTGAGGAGGAGCCCCGTCCCAAGACTGCCCCTGGCATGGGATGGCATGTGCCACTGCACCATCAATCCATGTCCAGGGGCAGCTCAGGGAATCCCAGCAGTGGAAGGTTCACCTTGATGAGCAGTAACTGCTCCACCAACTTGGCCCCCAGTCTCAGGCGGTGTGGAGAACAAATATCCTCCACCATGGAGAACACCCACTGGTTGGGGACACTCGGTGGGCAGGACAAGAGACCCTTGGCCACTTTGAACAGGGCCGGCCACACGTTGTCCTTGCCAGCCCAGCAGGCCAAGGGATCGCTGCTGGGTTCGCTGTACGACTCCTCCTCCAGGAGCCCTCCACTGCTACTGAGGCGCTGTTGTACTCCCTCACGTAACTCTGCCTGGGCACCACCTCCACCACTGCCCTCAGCCATGCTGCCTGCCCTGCGGTGCACGAACCCATGCCAGAGTGCCCTGCACATACGAGCTGCTGCTGCTCACGATAGGGGTGCTGCTGCTGCTCATCCGGCTGCTGGTGCTGCTATTGCTAGGGCTGGGGGCAGGGATAGACCCTGATGGCTGATAGGGGTGGCTGCTCCCACTCCCACCATCCCCAGGGGTGTCCTGCTGCTGCTGCTGTTGCTGTGCACTCTCCAGAGCCCGCTCTGCCTGTCAGACCCTCTCCACCAGGTCACCCTTCCAGTGCCCATAGAGCGCTGTCTGGCATGCTACGCTGCCCTTGACACTGGGGTCCAGCATGGTTGCCAAAACATATTCCGTCCACTGCAGGAGCTTATCAAACCAGCCAGAGGGGTCACCTGGCTAATGGTGGCCGTAGATGAACTGATGGTCTCCGTCACGGCCAGGAACGGTCTGAGCACGAGGACCATGTGAGCCAGTATCTCCCATTCTTCCCCATCATACCCTGGAGGTGCCCCGCTGTCCATCACCAGTTGAACCTGATGCAAGGCAGCTTTCTGCTTGAGAAGCCGCTCGAGCATCAGGACGGTCGAATTCCACCAGGTGGACACATCCTGCTCCAGCTGGTGCACTGGGGAACCTTGCTCGGCCTGCTTCGCCCAGAAGAGGTCGCTGCCTTTCACGCTCTGGTTAAAGAAACCGGCCAGCTTCCTCCCCCACTCAATCAGGGAGCTAAAGGTGCCGGCCCTAATCCCCTTCTCCCCCAAGCCCAGAGCATCCCTGACCACCAGGTGAAGGGTGTGTGCGGCACAAGGGATGCTGGTGAAGCCCCCCTCATGGACTGCCCTCAGTATGTTGGCCGCATTGTCCGTCACCACACACCCCTTGGTGAAGGGCACACCTGGCATGACCCACTCCCTCACCATGGTGGTCAGGGCTGACTCGATGTTCTGAGTGGTATGGGGGCCGTCCATTACTTCCGCTTGAAGCAGGGCCCACCTATACCCTGCTTCGGGACCCCTCCTGCCACTGCCAAACGCTGCCTCCGGGTCCTGACACCAGTGCGCCGTCACTGCCAGGTAGGCGTGCTGTGCGTTCCTGCTCGACCACAGTTCTGTGGTGAAGTAGATGGTGGCACCCCCAGCCCTTGCCAGCTGCTCCCTCACTTGCTCCTTTAAAGCCCAGTACAGGGCTGGCACCACCTGCCGACTCAGGGTGGTGCACGAGGGCAGCTTAAACTGGGAGGCCAGAAAGCCAATCAGGCGCCTAAACCCCATGTCCCCAACCACCGAGAAGGGCTACCCATCCACTGTGATCATTTCCCCCAACATACGCGTGGGTTTCAGTTGAAAGCCACACCACCCTCTACGTCCTGCAGCTGCCAATGGACTTGGCAGCTGCCCCCACCCCAGTTCCTCCATGGTGCAATGATGCTGCTGCTGCTGCTTCTCCCCCCCCCGCCCCAGCAGCGATATCGCTCCTGCTGCTAGAGGCAGCTGTTGGAGCAGGACGCTTGCCCGCTTATGGAGGCAGACGACTGACCGCTGCAGGTGGAAACCCGCTGACGTCCACTGCCCCTGCCTGCCCACTTAGCAGCACAGCGCTGTGGCATGCCTTCAGGTCAGGTGCCTTGCCATGGCAGTTGTGTCAAGGTTGGTGAGCACCTGCCCACGCTTCACCACCTTCTGGCACAAAGTGCACTGCATCTCCCTGGGATCATCCGCCCACACCAACTTAAAATGCACCCAGACAGAGGATTTTTTTCCCCCTCCTTCCTTCTGGCCTGCACCGGGTGACACACCGCTGACAGTGCTGCTGGGAGGGGAAGAACAGGCGACACAGCTCTTGGAGGGACAGCCGTTGCCTCAGCACCAGAGATCTCCTCCGCAGGACTAGTGTCTGCCTCGCTGTCCCCAATCAGAGTGATGTCCCGCGAAGGGGAATACTGGGACCCTGAGACTGATTGACTGCCCACCTTGCTGCTGCCACTCTCCCTGTGCCTCCTATAGCTGCTGCTGCTTCTGCTACTGATGCTCCTCTCCCTGCTGCCATTGTCCGTGGATCGGGCCCTGCCTCTAGCAGCCAAGGTGGAATTCACCAGTCCTGGACTGCTGGGGATCAACTCAATAATGGGGGTCGGGGACATTGGTGGCTCTGGAGAAACATCCGACCCCGAAGCACCTGCACCTGCTCCTGCAGCCTCAGCAGAGACAGCCGCAGCCTCCTGGACTATCTACAAAGGCCTAGTCCTACAAACACACTATAAAATATTAAAACTGAAACACTGCACTCTATCTCTATCTCTATAACTAAGCTAACTCCTACATCTATCTATCTATCTATCTATCTATCTATCTATCTATCTATCTATCTATCTATCCAGGGATGGAGGGGCAGACACAGAATGCTCACAACAAACAACACAGGGAGGAGTACAAAACTGAAATGAACCTAAATCAATCTAATGCTACTCTAAATAAATCCAAAAACAGGGGGAAGGGAATCAGGAATGGAATATATACAGGGAGGAGGGAAGGATTCAATGGAGGGTAGGGAAAAAGAACGCAGGGAGGGGTAAAAAATAAAAATAACACCTAAATCTATCTAATCTAATCTAAATAAATGAAACTATGGAGGTAAATGTGTGGAAATGGGTGAAATAGGAGGAGGATGGGAATGGATTGGGAGGAACACAAACTGCTGGGAGAGGGAGACTTCTGAAAATGCCTGCTGACAGGATCAGTGGCTAGCTCAGAAGGAGTTGGAAGGGGGGAGGGCAATGACTTTTGTTACTTGCTGCACCCGCCTCACCACAAGCTCCATTGGCTCCGTGTAGCCTAGCCCGTGGCCAATCGCAGACTGCGAAGCCAGTGGTCTAGGAAAAAGAGGGATGGTAATGGGGCAGGCTGGCTGCTAGTTCAAGCCTCTCGACCCCTGGCACCAGGAAGTCTGCTCCTCACCTGCCCCCCCCCGGGCCTTCCAACCCTGTTTTTCCTACCCAAACTCACCCAAACGCAGCCGAACTGTTGAGGGCTTCGGGTGTTCGGTTCGTCTGTTCGGTTCGTCCGTCCGAACGGCCCAAGTTCGGGCCGAACACCGAACGTCTGAACCGCATTCGCACATCCCTAGTGCCCAGTCCCTAAATTCTACGTGTGGAAGGTAGGAGATCTGGGAATAAGGGGGATCTCTGTCAACCATAATGATTTGATTAAAGGGGGCAATATCAACCGGTGCTGATTTTTAAGCCTGTGCTGATTTATTTGGACTTTTTGATGTATTATAAATCACACAGGAATAAAATCAGAGTGAAAATTCCATTAAACTTCTGAGGCAAAAAGGATCCATAAATAAAACAGCATGAAATGTAAGACAGCTGCAATATGCTATTTCTTTTCCTTTTAAAATTTAGATTTAGGTTTACTGCCAAGGCCAGGTTAATATGGTGGAAGGATGGGGGATGGAGAAACAGTGAAGTATGGAATATGGGGTGTAGAACATCCTGTCTAAATTTAATTCTGTAATGTTTTGCAAAATTTTGGATTTTGCAATATCCCAGTATCCCTGCTTTTGCCATTTGCAAACTCCAGACACAACTTAATTATTCATCATCAACAGTATTTATTATTAAGAACCTCAGGATCTAGCTTCCCATCACCAACAGACATATAATCCTGTTGATTTTCACACCTAACACCTTTTTTGAGCCTGCAAATATATTCTTCTAGCTTCCTCTCTTCTTCTAGTGAACTATTCTTCTTTTTACAACCAAACAGCTCTGAGAAACACATTAACAATGCTTTTGCAGTGCTACAAGTTTCATGACTGAGCTCTAGCCTTCCACAACTGTACACTTGAAATGTATCCCTTTAAAAACAAAGGGAACAATCCTCATTCATTCAGATTTCAAAGGGATTGCATGCATATTTCTTGCATGCCAAAGTATGACACTATACTTATGTAGGCACCAAATCATCCTATACTGTGAAAGACACCATCGTGCAGGCAATGTGCTGCTGGGTTTTTTTAATGTGGGAGGAAGAACTCCCCTCTGTACCTGAACCATATTTACAAGTGACCAGACCAAATTTAGGTGCTGACCATGCAGAGTGGCTGTGTTGGTCTTTGACAGGAAGGAGGAGGGGATAAACCTACATTCACAAGTCGCACAAGTCAGAGCAGACAGTGGGAAACAATGGATGAGGCCATACGAACAGTAAGGGCATGATCCCCGCATGGTCCCATGGCATTCAAGCATGGCTGCCACATTGCAGAGCCAGTAGATGGCACTGGGCACATGAACAGCCCCCTTCCCTCCCCGCAAAGAAGCTGGAAGCCTGGCCACCTTTGGAACTCCCACCACAGCTGGGCTGGGCCACAGCACCGGCCACACAAGCAGGCGCCTGGCCCTGCCCTTCCTCCCTCCCCCGGTGCAATGGAATTCCTGGTCCCGGCCATGATGTGGCTGTGCACGATAGGCAACAGCACCTGCCACTCATGGTCCTGCAGTGGTGCTCTCCATGTGGCAGGGCAAGCACAGTCCCTCCACTAGGGATGGGCGAACGTGGTTTGGAAGTTCGGAGTTCGGACCAAACTCGACCAGTTTGGTTGACTGAACCGAACTTCTGACCTGAACTCAATTTTGGAACCGAACCGAGTTTCTTAACTCAGCTCTGTTTGCCCATCCCTAAAAGATAATATTCCATTTAGTTCAATGGGGTTTGAATTTCCGAACTTTGTTCGGAAGTTTGGAGTTCAGACCGAACTCAAATAGTTCGGTCGACCGAACCGAACTTCCGAACCGAACTGAATTTCCGACCCAACCGAATTTCCAAACTCACTTCTGTTCGCCCATCCCTACTTGAAAACAATATAGAAGACTTCCATAATATGCCTCCACTCTTATGATTCATGGATAGATACATATTAACGTGCCAAGTCAATATAAGCAATAATGCTACCATTGCATGGACTCACACTGTGTGGGACAGTTAATATTGGTACAATAAAACCCAACTAAGCAACTAAAATTGAGCTCCCAAGAATGATTTATTTATACTAATAAAATAAACGTGAGAGAGTGTGTGTGGTTGCTGTGTTGATCCCAAAGAGATGGAGATGAAGTAGTCCAAATGTTATTGTTTATTGGGGCAACTTCTGCTGGGGGAAATATGCAAGCTTTCAGGCCATACATGGGCTTGAGTATGTGTGTAAGGAAGGGCCGTGTGTGGCCTAAAGCGTGCCAAAAAATGGTCCAATAAAAGATAACATCTGAACTACTTTTGCCCTTTTAGTGTGAGATGCCCCATTCATCGCCACACAGTTTTGCTACGTGGAAATGAGTGGAGGCGCCATGTGAATGCCACAGGAGATAGGTGGGGGTGCGTGCGTGCGCGCTCCTGTGCTACACCCACCTCCACTCATCACCCACGCATGAAGCAATGGGCTCCAATGCCTGATGCTCTGTGGCAGCTGGGTGTGTGCCTGTAGGAACGGGCACACACCCACCGCAGCCACACAACCATCCCCCCACTCACTGTGGTCCATTTAAAAAGGGCCTTTGTCTCCACCTTGATAAAATGCATACTTGTCATAACTGAAGATGAGCTGAGGCACCCACCTTCCACCCCCTGAGCTCATGTTCTTTGAACTTGGTGTGAGTGCAGTTGCCCATGCTCTGAACTCAATAAATTGAACTAAAATGATAAAACTTAAACAGGGCCTCTCCCAAGGGGAAAGCAATAGGCATGGCTAGCATGGACACTGCAACATTCAAATATTCTTGCAATACCACTTAATCCAGTGAGGTGTTCTGCTGCTTAATTTTGGTTCATCAGTCATCATTTTGGTCATCAGTGAACAGTGTCTTTACTGGTTTGGGGCTTTGGCTTCTTTCTTTCTTTCTTTCAACCAGGTCCAGTTCTGAGGTGAATACACTAACACACTGGGCCAATACCATGTAGCATCCAGCTATCAACTGCTTATGGGTGGTGGTAGGGACTGTATAATGGCACTATATTAGGAAGCTCGCTTCCCTTGAGTTCCCATGGCAGTGAAAGCTGCACTAAAGCAATCAAATAGACAAGTTTAAACAACCTTTTAAAAACTGTCCTCATGTGGCTTCCAGAACAATTTTGCTGACCTTTAGTTAAAGACCATCTCTTCTAAGTGACCATTTCTTGCTGGTCTCTTGTGTAGCCTTCAGACAGATTTCACTGTGTGTGTCTTCTTGAATAGAAAGTGCATGCAACTTTTCTATGTTTGGAAAGTAATTTTTAATTGAAGTATACCAACCTCGGATGAAGTGTTTCATATCTGATCTACAGACAATGGTTAAGGGAGCCACTTAGTAGTTATTTAATCTGGCTTTTTCTTCTTCTCTGTATGAGTAAAAGCCAGATTTTCTTGAACTTCAAAGACATATCCCTTGTGAAGCACTCTGAGCAATTACTGGATTTGCAGTCTTTGCAACACCAAATGCTTATTGTGATCACACAGAAACCTTTAACACTTTGTCTGCTTACAGAATGCTGTACATGCTATTCAACTGTACAATATTTGTTGATTTGTATCTATCAATGTCTAGGCATGTGTGTGTGCATGTGTGTTTGCCAATACTTGTAAATGTACTGATTAAATGTGTAATATTTAAAGTATTACTATCTCCTAGTTAATAACGATTACGTGGATGAAGTTTAAATGCTTAAACGTGATAAGAGAGCTAATAATTAACAAAGGTACACAACATACCTTATCTAGAAAGAGGGGGCTCTGTGATTTGGGGGAATTGGTGATGAAGTAATTGATTTGATCAAGTGTCTCCTGATTTGAGTAAGTATTTTATATATATATATATATATATATGATCTGAGTACATATGGACAGGAACCTATGAACTTTGCACTTCTGTGAACACAGCAGGGTTGGTTTGTAGATTTTTGTTTGTAGATTTGACATTTGGCTAAATTCTGGCAGTGTAGAATTACAGCCTAAGCGGGGAACAATGTCAGCAAGCCAATAGGATGCTGGCAAAGGGAGCTGCCATTTGGCCCCCTACGGCCACATGTACTAAAGCCAGGGGGCAAACTGTAGCTCAGGAGCCTCATGTGGCTCTTGGGCTGTTCAAGTGCAGCTTGTTTCAGTTGAGGCCTGTTGCAGGCCCCATGCTGCCTTAATGGACCTGCATCTCACTTCATGGCACCCACTGAATTGTAGCTGCTCCTCAGAATCTCAGCAGTCAAGGCCACAGAACACTGGCCCTGTCAGCCAATCACAAAGCAAGAAAAGCAGGAGGGGTGATGCTCAGCCTAGGAGTTGCTTCAAAGGGGCACATGTACCTGTCTTGTGGCTCTTAGACATATGAAGATGTTGCTACTATGGCCATGGACCTGCGTTCACTGTGTTCTTCCTATTGCTGCCTATGGGGAAAATGTGGTGAATACCGAGCCCTGCCTATGGCTCTTGGGGCTGGGGACTTTGCCCTCTCCTGTACTAAAGCCCCAAATCTTCCTCCACCATTGGAGATAAAAAACACAAATACTTTGCAGACCGGATAAGAGATCAGTGTGATATTTTGAAGATGCAAGATATCCAAAGTTTGAGGAATGACATGCTTAGAAAGTCATTTGTATTCAAGAATGTCTTTGCTACTCCTGTAGAGAAAGTAGGGTTTGCCGTGTTGGTCCCAAATATAGGCAATAAAGACAAAGTGGTAAACATATCTTTTATTGGACCAACTACAGTTGGTGGAGGTATGCAAGCTTTTGGACCTCACAGGGACATCACAGGAACGTCAGGTCGTGGCCAGGAGCACTGTTCACCAACTCCATCTGGTAAGAAGGCTGCAGCCCTTTCTTTTTGATTCAGACCTAACTATCGGGTATTTTTACATGACACCCCCACACTTGGACAGGCACTATCCATGTGGGGGAGGTCTCGTCTGAAGCCGGTACATGAGGGTGCGCGGTCCTATGACCCACGCACTGCCCACACAGTCCATGCACACAGCACTCTAGGAAAAGCCGGAGTGCCCCCTATGCAAACAGGGTGGGCTGTGCATGGATGGGACAGCTGTGCAAGGGGCCACTTATGTGAAGTGACTCTCCCAAGCACAGAACCCATGCACCTGCCCTACACCAAGGCCGTGGACTTCCCCACCCTGTCTTGTGTAAAAACGCCCATTGTCATACATGCTATTGTGATGCAGAGGGAGGTGTGGGAGACCAGTTGTGAATAAGATCCATACTCACCTTGGATGCTGAAAGCTAGCTGGGAGACACTGGGTGTTTTCAGACAGATGAACTGCACCCTTGGGTGGCCCGTCCGTCTAAAGGCAGCCCCGCCAGATGTGCAGGTGGAGCAGACTGTGCCTGCTCCAGGGCAGATCCGCTGGTGGCACAGAACATCTCAGAACTCTGCCAGTGAAGCAGGCTGTCAAAACCCAGGTATTGGCCCAAAATAGAGCCGCTGTCCATCTGATGTGCAGACCTATACTGCTGCTCTACGTCCAGCCAGAACTTCTGGGAATGCCATAGAGTTGTACGTACAAGCCTAGAACGTTGAGTGATTGCCCGTAACCCTTTGTCGCACACCCAGAAATGAGACAGGACACTTTTCATGGATTTAAACACAGCCGTACTCTTTATTAATCCAAATTACACAAATTGAATAGGTGGGGGGTGGGTGACATCGCCTATTGCGATCCGGGTCCAGTATCACTATAAAACATTAAACCTTGGCCAAGGTCTCAGCGTAACCTCGATAACCTTGGCACAACCATAACTGTGCCCCCCCTTCGTCCAGCGCGGGTCACGCGGCCAAAAGGTGTGGGGTTTAGTCCCTCAGGACTTGAGTAAGGAAAAGGGGGTGTCCGGCGGTGGGCACCATACAATGCCGTACCACCACCCAAAGTCACCCCTTCCCAAAGTAAACAACGCCTCGCTTGCCATAATGTGCATTGCGATAAGCGTGGTTTCCCCATCTCTTAAGGAGATGACTCCTATGATTTCTTAACCTATATCAACACGATACTGGACCCCCGCCCCCAAGGAACCGCCAAAGCCTTCGGACGGGTCCGCCCCCCCCCCCACCTACTGCAAAACGCCTAACCTACCTAATACTAATAACTATCCTAATATCCTCGTAAGCACAGTCCTCAGTGTTTGGAGGTACAAGTCATTACCGGCCGAGGACAGGTGGACTCCATCTTCCCTAAATAACCCCAATTCCTTATGCGAAATCACACTATGCCTAATTGTTGTCCAACCCCTTTCCCCTAACCATTTTCTAATTTCCCTATTTATAGTCTTTCTTGTCCTATCAATTTTCCTAGGTGGAACCCCAACTCCCCAACTAACCCTTTCCACTAATTCTGTCCAAATTACTTCCACCCCTGGCAGTACCCATCTTACTTCCCCTAAACCCTTTTTTATAACCCTAATTAACTGCACCCCTTTGAGCTTTGGCAGATCGTTTTCACCTAAATGGATTGCCAGGATGTCAGGTCTCTCATCCCTGGCGTGGAAATCCATAGCAGGGAGCAGCTGTTGCCATTTCATGCTGCTCTGCCCAAACCAGTGGACCACGGCCTTCTGTGACAATCTCAACTGAGACCCCCTGACCAAGGTTTTTTGCTGCCTTTGCTTCCCAGCGCAACAGGCTATGCCCCATGATCCAAATGACCAGTTTCCGACTCACGGTGGAATCTGTTGAAAAAACACATCATGGGTTAATTGTGTCAATAGATCGGTGCCTGCCGCACATACATGCGGTAAGCCCTAGATCGCCACAGACAGATTGCCTGGATGCTCCTGCCTGGCAGCCCCATCTGGGCTGCAAAGGTCGCTGCCCCGATTCTGAAGGAGTGCGACCCATACTCCCTGTACAGGAGGTGAAATTTGGCCAACGCTGCCCTTAGAATCCCGAAAAACTGATACCTAGTGCCCCACTAGCGTGGCAAAAGAACAGCCCCTGCACACCTGGTTGGATTGCCCAATAAGCCCAGAGAGTCCGTACCGGGCATAACCTTTCTTCACCTGCCTGGGCCAATTTAACAGTATGCCCGTAACCCCTCTGGTCGGTTTTGGATTTTTTTAATTGTACAACTAAGTTATGGGTACCCACTACCACATCCTGTAACATTAACACCCTGTTTGACCTGTCCCTGACAGATTCAACCACCAATTCACTGACCCGGAACGCCCCCCAAAATGCCAACTTAAACAGTGCTGCAAAGAGGTTAACTTCAAAGTTACTATAACAAACTAACTGTAGTGCGCTAACAATCTGAACTAGTAATGAGGGGGTAATGGGCAACCTGGAGTCGGGGTTGATGGGCTGCTTGTGGGCCCATGCTTCTAAAAGTCGTCGGGTGAAATATCCCTTATCGGGTGGTTGGTAACCAGCTAATTGGCTCATGAAGCCCAGTGCTGCAAGTATCCCTGCAATTGTTCTTGGTGCTAATCCCTCCCGCCTTAATGTCATGGCAAACTGCAAAACCTGCGCTTCTTGAATTGGGAAACCCAAGCTCCATCCGCGTTGGGCCCTGAATTCCTGAAATGACTGGAATGCGCTGGCATATGCTGATCTGGTCCGAGGGGCCAGGGAACCCTGCACGGTGGCACAGAGCTCTATGATCCAAGGTTCCACAAATCTGCAGGGATGGGTTCTGGGTTCAGGTTGGCGTGCGGAGCGAGCCAGAGGAAATGGTTCATCTGGAACCGAGAAAGAGCATCTGCAATCTCATTCTCGAGTCCAGGGACGTTCCTGGCATGAAATAGGATATTATGCTTCAGGCAGTCAAGCACCATAACTCGTACCAATGACATGACCCTTCCTGATCGCGATGACAATGTGTTAAGAATGTGCACCACGGCTTGGTTGTCGCACCAGAAGAGGACAGCCCTGTTTGCCAACTCCCTGTGCCACAACCTGACTGCCACCATGATGGGAAATAATTCCAGGAATGTCAGGTTCCTATTCAATCCCTCCATACACCATTCCTCTGGCCACCGGGCAGCATACCACCTACCCCTAAAGTATGCACCAAAACCTAGGGAACCTGCTGCATCAGAGTGTACTTCCAGCTCAGCTTCCAGTAGAAGTTGGTCCCTCCAGACACTGACGACGTTAAAATCCCGAAGAAAGGTGAGCCATACCCCCAGGTCATGCTTGATCTCCTTTGTGACCCTAACATGATGGTGGGGCGTTGGGTTACCCGCCAATTTGCAATACAGACGAGACAGGAATGCCCTGCCGGGTGCAATGACCTGACATGCAAAGTTCAAGCTGCCTATCAAGGACTGCAATTGCCTGACCATGATCTTACTGACATTCCTGCACTCCTCCAGCTTCCCAATTAGTGCCAGAATTTTTTTTGCAGGTAAACGAGAAACCCCATCAACTGTATCCAACTCAATCCACAGATAAGTGAGGGAAGTGGACGGCGCCTCCGTTTTCTCCTCCGCCAAAGGAATACCCAAATGACCTGCCACCCGCTGGAAGGCAGCCACTAAATCAGGGCACTCTGAAGTGCCAGCCCGGCCGACGAAGAGGAAGTCATCCAAATATTTTGTGATGCCTCCGCCCTCCACCGAGCCACCCATTCCACCAGGGAGCTGAAATGCTCGAAAGCCGAGCATGAGATTGAGCATCCCATAGGCATGGCTTTGTCATAATAAAAGTTGCCCTGAAAGTGAAAGCCCAACAGCGGGAAGCTGTCAGGGTGGACCAGCAAGAGGCGGAATGCAGATTTAACATCGCATTTTGCCAGCCATGCCCTGTCTCTGAATTGCCTGAGTAATGCAACTGCCGTATCGAAAGATGCATAGTGAATGGATACCAGTTCCTTGGGAATGCCATCATTAACTGAATGGCCCCTCGGGTATGATAAATGGTGAATTAAATGGAACTGGCTCGGGGCCTTCTTAGGCACCACACCTAATGGTGACAATACCATATTCGGAAACGGGGGGGCTGGGAATGGGCTGGCCACTTGTCCCTCTGCCTGCTCCTTTCCCAGTTTTTCAGCCACCATCGTCTCCATCTCCAACACCGACTTCAAATTTGATGCAACCCTACCCTGTTTCACTCCCTCCGCCGGTATTCTAAAACCCTCTGTGAAACCATTCACCACGTATTGGACTTCAACCCTGTTCGGGTGAGCGAGCAGGGCAGTCCTTAACCTGTCAGCCCTAACTGGCGTTGGGGCCCTTTCCCATAGGCCTCGCCCCACTACTCCCTTGGTTGGCCCCTCCGCTTCCTGATGCTGTTCCCTTTCCTTTGCTCCACGCCTTAGGGCGGGGGCAGGCAGATGCAGATGCCACACGTGGAGCAGGTATGCTGAAACCTGCATGATGGGCGCAAGCACTTGCCTGTCTGGGCAAAATCCCAGCACTGCCCACTGTTTCCAGCGGTGGACTGCCTCCCCCATGCTCTTAGTGGGTCATTCATGGGGGCGACCCCCCCTTTTACTAGCCTGTGCCCACTATCCGCCCGGGGGCTCCCGGTGGCATCGCTCATGCAGTTGAGCCACAGATCATGAGCGTGCACATCCCACCAGAGCTCCGGGGTGAATGATGCCCTGTGCCTGAATGCCTCATCGTATTGAAGCCAGATGCTGGGTGGGCCGGTCTTGTAGGCCCTCCGAATTATTTCCCCATATTTCAAGAGGGTAGCCCCTCTTTTGGGGAACATCTCCAGTTGGACCCCATGGAAGATGGCGTACGCTGCGGTCCAGTTGGACCAGTTCCTAACCGCATGGGGCTGCTTGTACTTCTCCTTCTCCTTCTCCTTCTTCTCGTCCTCCTCCCGCAGATCCATTATTGGATCGCTGAAGAGGAGGGCAAACAGGTCAATGTAGTCACCCCGCCAAATCTTCTCCCTTGTGGCGGGCAGCAGGTGTTCACCTATTGGTGCAGATAGGTCCGCATACGAACCGCCCATGGGAGGAGGACGCCGGTACCCTTCGTTCGATAGACCCCCTTGGCTGAATGGTCGGGGGCCCAAACTTGGAGCACATCCTGCGCCCGAAATTGCCCGGCACCTGCTCCGGCAGCAACCGCAGGATCCACTGCCCGCTGAGGGGCCTGACATGGCGGACAGCCGACCGATGGGGCAGGCACTTGGACCCAGCCCCTGTTCCACCACAAATACTGTGGTCCTCTTTTGGGGGGAGGGGGCTTCAATCCTCCCCCCATCACCCCGGCTGGGTGGGCGGCCCTGTCAGCAATCATTCCCACCCCTGAGTATGGGTAAGTCTCATACCCCTGCATGCTGAATTGCTGGGCAGTAACATTGCCCCCCCCCCCATTTCCTGTGATTCCCTGTCCTATCCCTTGGTCTATTGTGGTCCAGCCCTGTGTTATCCCCATACCTGCGTCGACCCCAAGACTCAGGGGTGGCAGCGCTTGCCTCGCGTCCCTCTCTGCCAAAGCTTGTTCCAATGCCTCCACCCTGGCCAGGATGTCAGGCTCCTCGAAACCTGCCGTCCCGCTGCCCTCACCTCCGCCTCTCCTGTAGCGAGACTGATAAGAAGGATCCCCTTCCATGTCAGGAACATTGTCCAGCTCCTCCCTTTGACCCCCCTCCTGGGCCCTCTCCCCCCAAAGCCAGGCCTCGCAGGCCGCCAGCCGCTCCAGGGCTGAGCTGGTACCCTGGGCGGCCTCATTGCCTCCCTTCCTTCCCTGTTTCTCNTGCCCTCACCTCCGCCTCTCCTGTAGCGAGACTGATAAGAAGGATCCCCTTCTGTGTCAAACTCATTGTCCATCTCCTCCCTTTGACCTCCCCCACATGCCCCCTCACCCATCTGCCCTGGGCACTCCTCAATGGGAAGCTGTGCGGCCAGCCTAGCACCCCTTTCCCTGACCAAACGGGGGACCTCAATGCCGGTAACATCAGCGTACCGTGCTGGGGGAACAATTTTTCTTCCCCCCCTCCTGGGCTGCCTCAGTGGTGTCCCCTCTAAGGCCAGGCACTACTGCCCATCTGGGCCTTGCTGGCTGCTCTCTGCCTCCAAGAGGGCTCTGCCAGCCGCTTCCACCACCTCGCATGGGGGCCCCCCTGCTTTCGGCCCACCTTCATTGGGCCATGCTCCTGGATTGATCCCTGTCCCTGCCATGGCAAGGGAGGGGCACCTCCCTGAAGGGACCCCCTTTCTGGGCTTGCATCCGCCCCCCAAAGCCGGGCTTCGCAAGCAGTCAGCCACTCCAGAGCTGAACTGGTGCCCGGAGGAGCCTCCTTGTCTGCCCCCTTTCCCCCCCACTTCTGCGCGGGCTGGGCTTCTCCCGCGGATGATTGGGTTCCACTCTGGGCACCTCCCTTCTGGTTGGGCCTAGGACCCCGTTTCTTCCCGCTCGGTAGCGGCTCTCCTCACTCTCTCCCTGCCTGAGGGCCCCAGCACGCGGCACCAGAACAGGCCAGTGAATTTCTCCGGTCAATTTCACCGCACTGCTGTTCCCTGCTCTCAGACCGGTCAATTTCGCCGCACTGCTAACCTGTTCCCTGCTCTTCACTAGAATGAGCAGGGAACAGCTTCTAGGCAGTGCTGGTCACCACGTGACCCAGCACACTCAATCAGGGCTTGGCAATTTCACGCTCAGCGAGGGGTTGCCATGGGCAGCCCCCACTTGAGCGCAATCCTTCTGCGGCGCTCTGCCATAGCCCTGGAGCAGCTGCACAGCAGGCTGCCTCTGCATCCATCTGAAAACACCCATTGGGGCTGATACTGGCTGGGGCTGTCAGTACCACCCTTTGGAAGGGCCGGGTACCTGAGAGCCTTAAAACTACAGTCATACGATCCCTGCTCTTAATCTCTACTCTTGTCCTGCCCCATTTCATGCAGGGGTGGGGCGTGCCAAAGGCCCCTACTGCTGGAGATCCGGCGGAGGGCAAATTGTGTGTGGGGCCGGGNAACTCTATGGTGTGGAGGGGGGCACCACATGAGTGGACCATAGGCTGAGGAACCCATCAGGTCCATCTCAACCCAACCAAGGCAGGTCTGAATATGGGCAGATGCAGGGGTGCACCCCTGGAGCAGCTGCACAGCAGGCTGCCTCTGCATCCATCTGAAAACACCCATTGGGGCTGATATTGGCTGAGGTTGTCAGTACCACCCTTTGGAAGGGCAGGGTGCCTGAGAGCCTTAAAACTACAGTCATACGATCCCTGCTCTTAATCTCTTAATGTTGACTCCACTGCCAGCTATTGCCCTCTCTCTAATCTTCCTTTTAAGGAGAAACTTATTGAATGGGTGGTTTCCTCACAGCTTCAGACACATCTTGATACTATTGAATTCCTGGACCCATGTCACTCAAGATTTTGTCCTGGGTATGGCACTAAGACTACACTTGTGGCCTTTGCTGGGAATCTCCACTTGGAAATTGACAGGGGTAATTGTAACATGTTGATTTTGTTAGCTCTTTCAGTGGCCTTTGATACAGTTGATCATGGAGTGTTGTTGACACAGCTGCGGGACCTGGCAGAGGTATGTAGGACTACACTTAAGTGGTTTCACTCATTCCTGCCTGGGAGAACCCAGAGGGTGGTGTTGGGCAGTGGCCCATTGTCCCCTCGGGGCTCTCTTGTGGGGTCCTACAGGGTTCCATCTTGTCTCCACTCTTGTTCAACATGTATCTGAGTCCCATAGGTGAGACTGTATGGAGATTTGGAGTAAGGTGCCATCAGTATGCTAATGCAACCTAGCTCTTTCTCACTTTTTCATCTCACCCAGGTCCTGCAGTCTCAGTGCTTACCCAGAGCCTGGCTGCCATTGGGGACTGGCTGTGGATGAGCTTACTGAAGCTGAATCAAGATAAGACCAAATTGATGATGTTTGGTTGTCCTTGTCACTCAGATTCATAGCCTTGGGGTGCTCTTGGACCCATTGCTGCACCTAGATTACCAGACTGCAGTGATGACCAGGAGGGCTTTTCACCAAGTTCATCTAGTGAGAAAGCTGAAATCTTTTATTTTTTAAAAATCAGATTCAGATATGGCCACCACAACCATGTCTTCGTAACGTCACATAGTGCAGTAATCTAGTCTCTCTACATGGAACTGCCTTGATGACTGTTCAAAAGTGAAGTTGGCGCAGAATGTGGCACATCTTCTGTCGGGCAGAGCGCTGGAAGCACATTACACCAGCCCTCCAGAATCTGTACTGGCTGTCAATAGCTTTATGAGCAGAATTCACGGTGCTGTTTTTGACCTATATAGCCCTAAATGACTTGAACCCCAAGTATCTGAAAGACCGCCTCTTCCTTTATGTTAATTGTGGCCTCTGACGTTGGCCAGGAGCGCCCGCTTGCAGGTACCATCTGCGTGAAGCTTTCACAAGGGCACACTTGGTGGCTACCCTACAATTATGGACCTCCCTTCCCTGGAAGATCTGTGTAAGCCCGAACCTGCTCATCTTCTGGAAGAGATGTAAAGCCTTTTTGTTTGGTCAGGTGTTTGGAAGGCAGGGATAGGGCTGGAAGGCATTGGTTGGGGGGTTAGGGGAAAGGTTGAGGGGGTATTTTTAGCTGTTTGTACATGTTTTTAATATAATGTAAGCCTCCCTAACGCTTATTGGGAAGGGTGTGGTAAAAACTGAAATAAATAAATAAATAAATAAATAGTAACTTCATGGCTAGACTATTGCAATGTACTCTACCAGGAGTTACCCTTAGTGAGTTTTCAAAAGCTGCAGCTGGTACAGAATGTGGTGGCCTGGCTCCTGTCAGGGGTAGGTTGTCAAGAGCAGATGACACCTGTGCTTTACTGGCTTCCAGTAGCTGTTTTTGGCAGAATTCCAGGTGGTGTGTTTGACCTTTAAGGCTGGAACTAATCTTAGCCCCAGCTATCTGAAAGACTGCCTCTTTCCCTCTGCCCCGTCTTCATTAGGGATGTGCGGACGCGGTTCAGGGTTTGGCCCGAACTTGGGGTGTTCGGCCCGTTCACGAACACCCTGAATCTGAACCAACCCCTGCCCGAACTGAATGAACAAAGTTTGGGTTCCGAACGCGTTTGGAAGGGGGCAGGAGGGAACCCGGTTTTCCTTCCCCCTCCAGGCTGCGTGGGTGGAAGGGGCACCAGGGAGCACCTCCCCCCCACTCTGCCCAGCCTGGGATTTTTTTTAACCCCCACCCCACCCCAGCGATCGCCCTACCTGGTGGTGCCAGGGCTCCAGCCCTGGGTCCTGCAGCGGTGGTGGCAGCAGCAGTGGCAGTGGTGGTGGGTCCGGTGGCGGCGGTGCTCCATAGTGCTTCAGGCCACTACTAGGCCTTCTGGGTCAAACCAGAACGCCTAGTAGCGGCCTGAAGTGCTCCGGAGCGCCACCACCGCCGGACTGGCCACCACTGCCGCTGACGGACCCAGGGCCAGGACCCTGGCACCACCAGGTAAGTCGGGGTCGAGGTTTGGCAGTGGCAGTGGCAGCGGCAGCGGCAGCGGCGCTCCGGAGCACTTCAGGCCGCTACTAGGCCTTCCGGTTTGACCTGGAAGTAGCGGCCTGAAGTGCTACGGAGCGCCACCACTGGACCCACTGCCACTGCTGCTGCCACCGACAGACCCGGAGCCAAAGGCCCAGCACCACCAGGTAGGGCGATCCCTGGGGTGGGGAGATTAAAAAAAAAATCCCAGTCTCGGCAGGGTGGGGGGGGAGGTGCTCCCTGGTGCCCCTTCCACCTGCGCAGCCTGGAGGGGGGAGGGAAAACCGTCCCCCCGCCCAAATGGGTCCAACCCTCCCGAACGGGTTTGGGTTCAGCCAAACCTCGAATGGGCCGAACCACGAACCCCCGGGGGTTTGCACATCCCTAATCTTCATCCTTGCTGTCCGCCAGGAGTGCCCTTTTGCACATACCATCTGCCCATCAGATCTATATAGCAAGGGCATTCAGAGAGAAGTTCTTGATGCCTTCCCTAGTATTTTTGAACTTCCATCTGTCACCTATAAAGGTCATCAGAGCCTAAGTCTGATCATTTTCTGGAGGTTTTTCTTATTGACTAAATGTTTGACAAGCAAGGATAGGGGTTGGGTGAGATATGTTTTTTATGCTGTAATCTGCCCTGAGTCTAAGAGGAAGGCTGGGATATTACTTAATTAATTTAATTAAATAAATAAATAAATAAATAAAACAATGCAAAATGTGCAAAGCTTAATTTACCTTGCAGAATGTGGCATTTCTTTCCCCAAGAATTTAATTTTCCTAGTTGCAGAATTCAAAAAAGTTCTAGCTGCTTACATTGAACCTTGCATAAAGAGAATAAACTGGGAGGAAGTAGGGGTGTTGATCAGCTAAAAACAGAAGGATAGGGAAATAGAAAGAAACATACATTTGTTTGGCAGCATCAAATTTCTTCTCTCCAGAAATTATGTACCAAGCACATTGCAAACACATTTTAAATAAAATTAAAGTATGCTGAGCACTTAGCAAAATACTAGCCCAATGCAGTTATGCCATGCAAATTGGTTGCTAGAGTCTGCATTTGCTTTCCATGTGCAGTGCATTCAGTTTGAGATTACACAAGGGAACTCATTTTGCTAATTTACAGCATTCTTGTACCTTGGAGGCTACATGTATTATTACTGAAATGAAATTGTAGACTATGTATTTTGTGCCACCATGATTGCTGGAAGAAGAGGCAGATGTGAACACTCAGACATCCTTTATGTTGGTGAACTTAGAAATCACAAATACTGCTTTAGCAACAGGCAGCATTTGGATCTAGCACTTCAACCAAAGGGCCACTTGCCAAATGGATACAATTTTTAAAAAGGGAGCAAGTCAGTTTTGGATAACTTTTAATCAGCGAGCTGTGCACCTGCTACTGGAGCTCGATCAACACTGACATGGTTTCATAGAGAAACATTCTGGGGGCACTGAGCTGTCCTGGTGCTAGTCAGCAGTTATGGAAAACAAGATCCAAATCTCTCTGGTGTATGTGTTTTAAAACTGTATCTGATGTTGATAATACAATGATTAATCCAGGGCATCTTTCAGTGTAACATTCCGAACTCTGGGTTGTGGACATTTCAACGCCAGTAGCCAGCGATCAGACACTCAGATGGAGTGGGAAAGGGAAACAAATGTATGCAACATCCCTTCCAAGAGTAGGACTAATGGTTTGCATTAAGCAACAGCAGCCTGCAGAGGCAGGGCACCCTAGGTCTTTGCTAGGAGTGGTCCCGGATTAGTTTCTGCAGGCTGCACCATTCTGGGAACAGACACAGGGGCAGGCACCTGCAGCTTGTTAACATAGCCATGAGAATAGCTAATTATTTTAGCTGGCAGCAGGTAGCAACCTGCTGGCTAGCTGGGAGAAAGAACAGAAGAGCCTGAGTCGCAGCTTAGTTTGGAAGCCATCGAGGAAGATGTTGGTAGCTGAGTGAGCTGATTTTGAGTAAAAACAGATGTGATGCGGGCCCGCTATGATCCACTTGGGCCAGGTTCTCAGCTTCAGGTCTGTTCCCCAGCCAACAGAAGTTGGCCTGCATGTGCCAGGATAGGTGGCTGGCGCAGAATTCAGGGCACACATTCCAGACCAAGATCCACCCAGGTGGGCCAGCACAAGCCACAGCAGGCCAACGTATCTGATTGGCTCTGCCATCTCTGCCATGGGGTGGGGGGCCGCCATGGTTGAGCGCCATGACTTCCCATCATTGGCCACCATGGCTGCCCATCATGGCAGGGAGCAGGGCACTGGGTACAGGGCGGGGGACAGCTCACTGGCCTCCCAGGTTGCAGCCACATTAGTTAAGTTCCACCTGCCGACTCAGAGAGTGGTAGGAACGTTTCCCCACCTCAGACCAGGGAGCTGCCAATCCAGCGTGACATCTGTTTTACCCTTTGTCTGCCTGTCTTGCTGAAGCCTTGACTAGGACAAGAGCTAGGACTCTTAGAAATAATGGGCAAAATGGTAGGTAACTGTACTGTAAATACTGGGAAGGCATCTTGGTGAACTGGATTATGCAACACTTGCAGCCCACAAGGCCTATGTTGTTACATCTTTCATGCTGCAATTTTTGGGAGACAGTTAACAGCCTGTGATTATGTATATCCTTTTAATTGTTTGGGAGTTTGGAAGAGGATGGTTGTGGTTAATATGGTCCTGCTGGAATGAAGAGGTCTGGATTTTTTCCCTTGCTTTGCTATAGACTTCGGCCTTTTTCACATGGCTCTCACCCCACCCACCCCCCACTGGTTGTGTGAGAGGGTGCGCAGTGGGGGGGCTTCCATGAGCATGTTGCAGTGGGGGGTAATGGGTGTGCGCTGTTGGTGCACACCCACCTCCACCCATCTCCCACCCACAAAGCCATCTGACAAAACGGAGGAGGCTCTGTGGGTGGAGACGGGTGTTTGCCCGTGGGAAAGGGAGCACACTCACCTCCACCCACGGCCGGCGCACACCCATCCCCCCACCCAGCAGGGCCGTGTGAAAACAGCCATATTCTGTGACCTCAGGCAAGTCCCTCCAGTTCTCTGCACCTTGATTTGGAACTTTAAAATAGATTTGGGGTCTTTAAAATGGATCCTGTTTTTGACTTTCCCTCTTCTGTCTGCTTTTTGTAAGGATTTTATGCAGGGACCCGTGTTCACAGTGTTATCCCCTTTTGGCAGCAATGTAGAAAATGCGATGAACATGGGAATCTGATTATAAGGGCAGGTCTTGCCACACCACTGGATAATTAATGGGTTGAAATTATTTTGTTCTAAAACAAAATTTTGATAAAATGTTCATCTGTGAGTGCTGCAAAATTGTTATTGATATTCTATATTATCTCAGATTTTTTAGACAAAAAAATTTGAAGTAGCAAAAAGGCAGCAATCCAAATGTTAGTGTCGGTAATGTTCACATCAGGATGTTGAGGTTGGGAATATGAACAAAACACTGATGTTTCATTGGGTGAAAACAGACATGACGCTAACCACCCTTTAACCAGCCTTGGTGGTTATTTATGCATGTTGCAGGGCTGTATTGGTGCCCTATGCAGCCCTGAAACATGCATAAATGACCACCAAGGGTATTTAAAGGGTGGTTAGCGTCATGTCTGTTTTCACCTATTGTCTGGAATTTGTTAGAACTGATGATGTGTGTCCCCTGTTATAACAAAAGACACTACTGAGTGATTTCTGTCTTCTAACGCTAGACACACAAACACTCTCAGGTCACCAGCTGGTTTATGTGTGCCAGATGGAGAAGAAAATGTGAGCTTATTTTGAGCAACATCCAGTTTGTTTAGATTTTGACATTGCCAAAATGTGCTGGAACTGAAATTTTACATTTGATGAATATGTTGTCATCTGATCACAAATGAATTTTTTTTCAAGGCTTGAACAAACAAACAAAATTATGCAGTTAAGGTTTCATTTGCAGAAATGATCAAAATAATTTCAGCCAGCCCTAGTAAAAACATGAGCCGAACCTGACAATTTGTATGACTCCTGAAAAGAAATATATTGGTCTCCCAGCTGGTCATTCTACCATGATGGGTTTGCCAGTGTTCTGACGTCTTGTAAGAGGACCATAGCTAGAAACCACCACAATGCATTTGTACCTTGTATTTGCCTCAAAATGTTACAACTAGTGAGAGGTTCTGAAACCACTTACTCTTGAGAAGTTATTATTATTATTATTATTATTATTATTATTATTATTAATTATATTTAGTGGAAGTGATTTTAAAATTTCAGCCTTTGTGATCTATTTATAATATAATATAATTTATAATTTATAATATAATTTATAACCATTTATAATATAATAGACCTTTAAGCCAAAGCAAGCAGGGTGGTTTTCGCAGTCATGTGATTTGGCCAGTCAGTGACATGTAGTTCTCGTATCAGCAGTTCAGACTGTACTGATAATGTCATAGGAAATGGTAATTAATAAACTGCAAAGAAGCTTCCCTACCCTGGACACGTGTGCAAGGAGGGAAATTGGGATGATGTGTCTATCGGGTTACCGTATAACAACGCATCCATCACAAATGCTGCAGGTTTGTTACTTTGTTTGGAGATTTTACAATATTCAGATAATAATAGCTTAAACATTTCAATCACACTTCTTATATGAAAATTGTCAGCAAGGATGAGTGAGGCCGTTTTTAGACGAGCGCGGCGGCGCCCGCGCTTGTTTCCAAAAAAGCCGGCAGCTCGTTCTACACGAGACGCTGCCGCCGAATACGCGCATGTGCGGCCCGACGCGCATCCATTTCCAGCCGCGTCTGACCAGCCTCGATCGCCGACCCGGTCAGTTCGCGCACGGAAATGGATGCGCGTCGGCCGCGCATGCGCGTATTCGGCGGCAGCGTCTCGTGTAGAACGAGCTGCCGGCTTTTTAAAGAAACAAGCGCGGGCGCCGCCGCGCTCGTCTAAAAACGGCCTAAGAGTAAAGACATGCACACTTTTAAAAAGTTGTCATATCATCTTCTTTTGGTTGGGGGGGGGGAATACTGAGGAATATATACCTGGGCTGACATTTAAAAAAAATAAATTAAAGTTGAAACTTGGCCTCAGTTTTATGATCAAATTAATATAAACCCTTGAAAAGAGCTATTTAAAATTAAATCACTGACAGAATTTTAATTAAAGATGTGTGACTAGCATTCTAATTAAAGAATTTACTGAATCCAAAGTGAAGCAGCAGATTACAGTATAGACCCTGTTTGTGTTTGTGCAGACAACTTCGGTTTTATAATGTTTCTTAAATCTTAAAAGTGAAGGCATTGAAATAGTCCATATTCTGAGTTACATTGTTTCGAGGCAGAATTTAAGATCCTATGGGTATTTTCAGACGTGCCGGGCCATTTGGCCCGCCATGGTGAATCGTGTACCGGGATCTTTCCCAAATCCCAGTCCATGATGAGGCCGGCTGTCCATCAGACGTGCCGGCCCCATCAATCAAGGGAATCTGGGAGGGGGCGGGGCTGGCCCTCTCCCAGTCCTTTCCTGATCATGACCAATATAACTGTGGTTCAGTATTAGTATTGATCCCTGCCAGGTATTCACTGTAGTGAACATCTGGCAGCTATCAATCAGACATGCTGGCCATCACAGCCATACTACGGAATCCACTGTGGTTCAGTGGAGTTATTAATTTATTATTATTATTATTATTATTTATTAGCATTTATATTAGCATCCCAGCAATGTACCTGGGACTTTAAAAAAATAACCAAGATAGACATGGTCCCTGCACGAGAGCTTACAATCAAAAGAAGGTACAAGTTGACTGTGATCTCGTCACGTCTGAAAATACCCTATGGTGCTGTTTTCATTGCACAAATATTAAGAGCTTTAGGGTGACTGTTCTGTTAGGGCAGAGTTCTATATAGACTGAGAAATTAAATAAGAGTGTTAAATGCTGGCACTACTTTCATGGCAGGAATATTAAAGATTTTAGTATGAGTTAGCTGTAGCAGATTAATTCTGTTCAAGCTGAGAAATTAAATATGAGTGTTAAAGTCTTTGCCAGTAGTGGAATCTGTATAACATAAATACATCCACTAAATGCACTATAAGCAGACAAGTGCCACTTCTACACACTCAAGGATCAGAAATATGTTTATAACTCCTAGGTCTCTTGTTGCACTTTAGAACTGAAACTGCAAAATTAAACACAAACACGAGGTGTTTCCAGGAATATATATGCTCCTTCCAAGATTCGTTCCTGTCTTTTCACATTTCTAAGGCTGAGGTAGTAAACAAAAAAAAAGAAAGGGGGGGGGGCTGCTTCGGATTTTTTCTAAACTGCGTCTAGGAAAAAATAGGATTAAATTCAAGATGAGATTATTTTTTTTTAATGGTAATCATTCTTCTAGCATTGGCATATGTGTGACAGAAATGCCTGTACTAAACGCAGTGGAAAAAATTGAGTTCCTAGATACTTTTGTTGCAGTAGGAATTTATGAAATAATGAACACACTCATAAAGTTATAACATAAGTTCTTCTTTCTCTACAAACCATCCCCCTAAACTATTTTCAGTGTATTTCCACTTTTGTAGATAATGTTGGTCCTTCTGGCATATTGAAGTGCTAATAAGAGCTCATTGCAAAATTTGTTTTCTAAACTTTCTCAGAGTGCCTGAAGTGTGTGGTCATTTCAAGTAACCTTCTGTACTGCAGGCATATACTATGAATCTTTGGATAAAACCAATGCTAATTTTTCTTTTTATAATTTTACAGAAAATGAAAAGTTTCCCATTCCAGCTACACTGTTAATATAGCTGTTAAAGAAAATCTCATTCGCTCTGTTGCATTGAATCATTGCTACATTTCCTTTATGCATTTTTCTTTCCAGAAGCTAGCAATTACTAACAAGCCTGGACCATTTTCTCAGGCTCTTTTTACACGAGACACACCCATGCATGCCCAGGCAGTGGACATGCATGGGTGTGTCCTGCTTGCAAGAGGTGGCATGTGGGTGGGCGTGCGTGCTCCTGCATAACATGCTCCACCCATCATCCCTGCATGGAGCAACCAGCAAAAACGCAAGTTGATCCATGTTTGGGGGATGGGTATACACCCATGTGCACCCCACACACTGCCCCTGCAGCGGCGCACCCACAGACCACCTCCCAGCCATTTAAAAAGGGCCTCCGTTGGGGTAAATCAGTCTTGCATCATTGATTTAAGCACACATTAGTGATGCTTTAGCAGGAATGGTTCTATTCTGAATGGGAGTTGGGCAGAATTTCAGTATAATTCCATGATCCCAATGGTTTGGGAGACATCGTCAAACATTTGGATAGCTGGGTGTTTGGATAAACAGAAGAGCGTTACTTGTTAAGTAACATGCATGGCTACGTGGAGGACACACTGTGGATTCAGATAATTCGGATTCTTGGAAAAACAGAATTTAGACAACTAGACTTACACTCATGGCTGTCCTTAGAAATTGTGGGGGCCCAGGGCAAAGATAAAATGCAGGGTCTCTGGCCCCACTCCCTCTCTCGTGGCCCCACCTTTTTGAAGGCATCATCAGTGAGGCCCTAGAGATGGTTGTATTTGGGACCCTGCCCTAGTGAAAGCAGGGGCCACTGCAGGACCCCTGAAAATAGCAAAAATGACGGGGTCCCGGACAGTCACCCCAGGTCGCTGGGTGGTGAGGTTATCCCTGCTGCTTACACTGTACATCAGAGCTACAAATAAATACCCATCTCTCTCTAAAGCTACTTGAACAAATGAGCTATTATTGTATTTTACAATTCTAGAATCACATGATTAGAAGGAAGGAACCTCAAGGTTAATCTAGTCCAACCCTCTGCTCTGAGCCAGGACAGCTTCTTTAGTGCAGACAAAAGCTTGACCAGCCTGTTTTAGAAAACATCCAATGAAGGAGATTCCACTACCTGCCTAGGCAACCTGTTCCATCAACTATTCTTATAGTTAAACGTTTTTCATAATATCTAACTTGATATTGCCTTGCTGCAATTCTCTGCCTCGTTCTGTCTTCTGTTGCAGTGGAGAACTGCCCCCCCCCCTTTTTTGTGACAACCTGTTAGATATTTGAACGCTGCTTAGCATATACCCCCTAAGGCATCTTTTGTCTAGGCCAAATTATCTGACTGTTCAGTAAGGGCTTAATTCTACAAGTAACTGAACATTCTGGTTCTGGTCTAACAGAAACTAACCCTAATAAAGAAAGCCATCTTGGGAAATGCTGGTTTGAAGTTTGGGATGCTACAGAATTTCTGCCCATGCATTGGTCCCTGGCTGCAAAAGAACCCCAGATTAAATTAACTCTCCTTCTCTATGACCCCCCTTCGCATACATCAAATGAATAAGTCTTACCCAAATATTTGCTGGAGGTGGTGTGGAGAGCATGGCTGATGGGCGTGCTCCAAAATATGGGCTTTTGGGGCTCCAATATGAACCCATATGACCAAAATAGCTGGAGTGGAAATTCCCTTCCTACTCAAGCTTGCGCTCATGGGAATAGTCCCTGAGGTAGGAATGCTGAAATATCAACAAGCCACATGCCACCAACTACGGCTAGTGGCAGTACATATGATTGCCTCATTGTGGAAATTGGTGATGGGACTTAAGTTATCTATGGCCCTTTTCCACACAGACACTCTAACACTGATAAAATTGGTGTTATTATACATGTTGCAGAGCATCCATAGAGCACACCTGCAGCCCTGCAACATGTATAATAAAATGTATCACCCATTTTATCAGTGTTAGAGTGTCTGTGTGAAAAGGGCCTGTATGGCGAAATAGTTTATGGCTAATGGTAACCATGAAATTTATTTCTGCGGACTTGGCTGATGAACTTGAAGATTTTTAACATGGAATCTCTATTAGGAAATCATCACTTTGTTGTGACAGAAGAACAGTAATAGTCCACTATTTTGTCTCATGGACACTTAAGAATATATGAGGACTAGTCTAATGGACATGAGATTGAACCATACTCATGTGGACTCTAAATTATGTCAGTTGCTGATAAGTGTGATTCCCTATTCATATCTGAGTATGGAGATACTCAAAAACCTCGACTCTTAGGAGCTGATGTGTCTTGTTTGTTGTTAGTTTGTGTATTTTTATTTTTTGGTTATGACTATTCATCATATTTATTTATTTATTTAGGCACGGGCTTTCGCCATGGCCGATAAAACATAATACAATACAATAATACAAAACATACAATAGCAAAATTATCCTGGTGAGAATAACTTACACATCAAAATAACAGACTAACGGTCATCTTGACAAGAATGTACGCTGAGCAAGTTTAAACGTAAGTATTCCGAAAATCCTGAGCAAGAAATAAAATTATGGGCGAAGAACAAACCCAACCCTCTGTTGCATAAATGTTTGATTTAATTAACATTTAATTCAAGCGTGGTAGCACAACTCCCACTTTCTTCCGCCCAAGGTAATCGTGCTAAGGTACAGACTCCCTATTATGGCTGGGTTGACACCAGCCGCACATCTTTCACGAATTACCTTGTTCTTAGCAGAACCTACTTGGCAGGGCTCAGCCCCTGTCTCCTAACCTTTTCTCTGCTCCAGGAAGCCAGTAACCCATAAGATGCAATGGCAACCACGTCCTCTTTGCTGTGAAGGGAAAGCAACCGTTTATAGCCTTGGCCCAAACCAATACGCATAGGACTCTGGGCTAATGGTTGCAACCAAACCGCCCTAAGTGTGTCATAGTAAGGACAGACCAACAAAAAATGCTCCACAGTCTCCACCCCTCCTAAAGGGCAGGTACAAACTCGCCTCTCATATGTAATCCTCTTGTACCTCCCTTCAACTACCGCACTTTTGATCATTTGAAATCGGAGTAGAGTGTAGTATCTCCGAAGCTTGCGGTTCTCCAAAATATCTAAGTAAGGTTCTAGCCCCCATATAGTTTTTATTGTCTTTAACCAGGGAGCAACCCTCCAGTCTTTTACCCTTGCTAAGTCCTCCTGTCTTTCTACATCTTCCAACCTGGCTCGAATTTCTTTTCTGATCCCCTTCAAGGATTTTCCGGCAAAATAGGCAAACGAAAAGCCTTGCCTATGCAAGAGTTGGCCGACATAACAAATCCAAGGGTAATTACCATCTCCTTCATAACACAGTTCTTCCTGGAGGCACAGCCCCGGAAGGGAGTTTTCCGGTAGGGTGATCAATCTCAGCCAATAGCGGATCAAAACAAGCTTAGCATGTAACTCCATTGAGGTTACGCCTGTTTCTGCTCTCATCACGGGACCCGGGACACTCTTCCCAACCTGTAAAATCCTGCGAAGAAAAGAGTTCTGCACTCTTTCTAATGTTTGGATTATCGGTTGGGGGATAACCTCAAGTCCAAACATTGCCGCAGGTTCTGCCTTAATTCTATGTACCTTTAAGAAAGTTGAAACTGGTACTCCCTGAGAGATTCTTGCCGCTCTAACTATTGCCCCCGATATTTGGACTGTTCTTAATGCCCGCCCCTGGATATGTCTAACCCATGTACCCCTGTTGGAAAAAGTCACCCCAAGGTAGGTATATGACTGCACCACCTCAAGTGATTCTTTTGCAATTTCCCATCTCCCCGACATATTACGAGAGCCATATATCATAATCTTGGATTTATGCGGATTTGGAGACAGGTTGTTTCCTGTACAGTAATGGTCAAAAACCTGGAACTATTCATCATAATTCTTCTCTGATTCACTACTTATATGTACCAAAAGTGTGTGGGGGGGGGGGGGGGGAAGTGTTCGCAATCTGTAACCATTATTATAGTGAATTTATAAGTAATACTATTTTGTTAAAAAAATAAAACCTTAAAAGTTCTGGCCATGATACAGTTCAAACCATATTTCAGTAAGAGCTAATGATGTTGTGCTTCTACTATATACAGATCATTGTTCATGTGAGTTATTTTATTTTGGTTTGTATTGGTTTTGACAAGCACAGGTTTAATCTGTTTGCCTTGTTCCTTATTTGAATAGACTTACATTTGTTTAGAAGTGAGTCTGTTAACCCTCTTATTATCCATTTAGCTTATTTTATAAGAAAATATATTTTAGAGCTGAAAAAACAATAATGGTAAAAGCAAGGTCTATACAAAGAAATCTTCATTTCCCTAGGCAGTCTAGCTAACTAGTATATATGATAAAAACAGCCCATTTCAATATGCAAATAATAAATACAGTTCATTATTAGAAACTTAATATCTTGTTAAGCAGAAGTATTACACACCCAGTGCACTCATAAACTAATAGGAAGCATTAAAATTAATTTAGTGATGCCTCTTCTCAGATTACACTAAGAAAGAAAATTTTATAAAAGCAAGGTTATACTATCCAGTGAACATGTTGTGTACCATAATATTATGATAACAGCTTGTTCTCAAAGAATGCACTAGAATTCCTTTTGCTTTAGTGAAAATTACAGAAGTTTGGCCCAAGAAATTCTTTTTATCTCCCCCCACACTCCCTTGTAGGCTACTGTATTTCTGAGCCAAAAAGTAAAACCGTCTGGTGTGACGGGTCATTTAGTGCAGTGGTTACCAATGTGGCTCTGAGGCCATTGGTGATCCATGGAACCATAGTAAGTGGTCGTCTTCAGAACTCTGTTAAACCATAAAATGTATTATTTACCATGGGATTTAAAAGGATGTAGGCATTCCCAACTGTCCATTTTGCTGTGAACCACTGAACAAAGCTGCTATAAGGTGGGTTATTACTAGGGGTGGGACTCCATGGGAAATACCAGATTTAACGGTATTGGATTTCCCGATACCGGATTTATCAGTATCGGAATACTGGGTTTTTAACATTGCTGATTTTACCGGGTTTTTTACTTTGTGGCTGTTGTTAAATGGCGATGATGTAAAAAATCCAGTAAAGCTGGCAATGTTAAAAATCCAGTATTCCGATACCGGTAAAGTTTTGGTATTATCAGATTAATCTGATACCGGCCATTTTATCAGATTAATCTGATACCTATAGTCCCACCCCTAGTTATTACAGTCTCCACCAATGTTGTCACCATTTCCTGGGGAAGATAAATGTTTCTTGTGTCCATCAATAAATAGAATGCCAGATTTATTTTTGAAAATCAGTATTTTTCAACCAATATCATACTATTTATGGAGTCAGGCTCATGATGGTTGGAAGCTCAGGGTTGATAATGTTCAATCTGATTCATTGCCAATGCCTATACAGTTTGTATTATCAGATATCATCTGTTTTGTGTTGCTTGAATTTTGTGTGCATTGGCTTATTGAGTACCATCATACTTCCCCTGTTTTGTTTTCTCTTGAAATTTCATTTGAAGACAAGCATTTTTACCCTGACGTAGTCCCAACTTCCTACTTGTACCTTTCCTATCCTTGCGGGCTTCCACAAATGGCCTGCTTCCAGACTATAATGTTGCACTTCTTCTGAGGGAGTGAAGTCAACACACAGGCTCTTTGAGGTCACATCTTCTGCTGATGCAGGCAATAACAACGGCCATTTTTAGACAAGACATGCCCATGCAGGTGCACACATCCCCCACACATCCAGACACTCATCTGAAGGTGGCGTAGGGGTAGGAGGGTTGCGCTCCTGTGACCAATGCCCCATCCACTCATGTCCATGCATGGAGCATTGGGGGAAAAGCTGGGGTGCCCATGCATGTAGCATCGGGGGGGGGGGGGGG